>CM035154.1:118756123-119117513 GCA_020205615.1 Panax quinquefolius | reverse complement strand
CTTTTATAAATAAAGATGAATTTTTCTATAAATATTATTTTTGAATATTATGGAATAAATTTGATATAATGTTATAGTTGTGGGTAATATTTATAAATTTTGCAAAAGTATCTGAAGTTGTTATAAAATATTAGTTTGGTGGGGAATATTCTTTTTGTTAGGGAATATTAAATACAATGGCTCGATCATTGGTGGACCCCTAGCGAAATTATTATCGGATTGAAAAGCGACAAAATATTTTATAAAAATAACGGCGGAGGTATTCTGATTTAAAAGCTGTTGAACTACCCGTTGGTAAAAAAATGCGATGTCTGGCGTGGTTGCGTAGTAGCTGCACGGTATTGATTATTGATCTTTACGTGAAAGTCACTTTCGGTATGCTCGATTATTACTCTCTGATAATTCTTTGCATCATATCTCTTATATTATTGATTCATTATTGTCACGATATCATACATATAATATGTTATAGTATTAAATCGATAATTGAGGCGACAAGTTATAAATGATTAATAATTGTTGAAAGATTAAATATGTGTTGATGAAAAAAAAAATGATTTGTGGTAAGTTTGATTATTTTATGGGGGCTCGTATGTCATCATCTAAGAGTCTCTTAAATCGATAGTAATATTACCTTTGTCGATAATCTAATTTACCTTAAATCGATAGTAATTACCTTACTTGTTATAGTAATTTACCTTACCTCGATAGTAATTACCTTAAATCGATAGTAATTACCTTAAATACCCTTACCCTTGAATAGTATTTTACCTTCGTCGATAGTATTATTTACCTTCGTTAATAGTAATTACCTTTACCAGACGTCGAACCACTTGTCGTTTCACATTCGGGCGTCGAACCACTTGTTGTTTTTCACATTCTGAGCGTCGAACCACTTGTCGTTTCACATTCGAGACGTCGAACCACTTTTTCTTTTCATCGTCGATTCGTCGAGCCACTTGCCTTTTCACACGGCGGGTGCTTTAAGCTAGAAATCTTCTATAAATAGAGGCTGAGGGCTTCATTATTTTCACGAATTCATTCAAGCTATAGAGAGAAAAAGTATAGAGAATAAGAGAAAGAAGAAGAGTATTTTGTTCTTACTGCTTCTTTGCGATATTCAATCTCTACCAAATGTAAGGGGTGTTATTCTTTTATTTATTCATGAAGAAAGCTGTTGTTATTCCATTGCTTATTATTACATTGGAATAACTTTGTATATCTGTGGTTTACCCTATACTTGGTGACATTCTTCTATTATTACATTGGAACATCACATGCATGTGTTTTACAGGACACAGTTAAAATCTTTATTATTATTACATTGGAACATCACATGCATGTGTTTTTTACGGACTGGTTAAAATCTTTATTATTATTACATTGGAACATCACATGCATGTGTTTTACAGGACTGGTTAAAATCTTTATTATTACATTGGAATATCTATCATGTGTGTTTTACAGGATGCAGTTCCATCTTTATTATTACATTGGAACATCACATGTGGTTGTTTCTTTCACGACACAGTTAGTTATTTATTATTACATTTGGAATAACTTTTATGCTGCATGCGATCTATCGCATGCATGGTGATTTCTTTTGTTATTCCATTCTTTATTATACCCGGTTGGTTAAAACTTTGACTTACATACTCCATGAAATTAGTGGAATATCCTTGATATTTGCGTTTCATCGATATCTTTTCATGAAAATATTCTTGATCATTCTTGAATTTTACTCTACAAAAGCGATATCGTGTTGATAATTTGGGCGTTAATAATTCTGGATAAAATAATTCTTGAACTTGTTTTATTGAATTCTTATATCATTGTCATCATCCTCATGTTTATATTTTTTTTTGAAAGTCATACATGGCACATTGTAGTGCGTAGATGGACTTGGTATGATTATGACGAGAGAGACTATTGGTGTAATCATGGCCAGTAATGTTACAAATGATGTGATAAAAATCCTCGATGGTAGTAGTGCATTGATGGACGATTGTTGGCATGATCATGACCATTAATGAATACACAAATATTCTTGGCGTAGTGTGCGTGAATAATTGTGGTGCGTGATCTTAAAGAATATCCTTGGCCCGTAGTGCGGGGGGATTCGATGATGTGGAATATTTATTAAAAGTGAGTCTCGGCTATAACGATGATGAAAAACCCTTTTAAAACCTAAAAGATAGTAGACTTTATTTTCTACTTGACTCTTTTAATGGATTGCATATTCATTGCGATTAAAAGCTGGTTTATACTATTGTATTTTATCGGTTTAACATTGTTGAAGACTATTGATAATTTATTACGCATTATCTTAGTCATAATATTTCTTCTTTGGGCTAGTTGAGCTCACCCTTTCTTTCCTTTGTTCTCTTGAAAATGAGAATATAGGCTTTGGGGACGAGTCGAGGAGCAGTGATGGTCACGAAGATAGCATTAGTAGTCCTCACTATTACGTGAAATAGTGTGATAATAATTATAATGAGGACTTTTTTTTGAGTTTGTATAATATCTAGTAGAGCGATATTTGTATTTAAACTCACGATTTATGTCGTATTATACCACAGCAGTTATGTTAATAAGTTGTATTTAAATTACATACCATGTAAGTGGCGACCCAAGATGGGTGATGTATACCTAATTTTGGGGGCGTCACGGTTAATATCGAGCTTAGGGATATGATCCACAGCTAAGATGTGAGAATAGTACTAGGAGGGAGAGGCAGGGGAATACCTTGCTAGTATGACTACTACCTAAGTTTATGTGCTTTATTTTATTGGTTGGTCGAGGAAGATAGGGATAATTTGTTACATGTCGATTAACCTTTTGTTTTGTGGCGATGTCTGAAAATGACATCGAGAATGTTGAGAATAGCAATGGGCCTTGACGATCGTTGATTCACCACATATCGATAATCGGGGATAATGTGCATCGTCGGAGGCGACAATCCTCATCTGAAACAACAACCTTGACCAAATGATGAATGATCAAATGTTGGAGGCTTTATGCGATTTATCTGCAACAATGAGGCGACTCACATCCAAAAGCGTGGGTGGAAACACGGAAAACTCTCGGTGGTCACCTTAAACAATTCAAGGCTGGGACCACCGGAGTTTAAGGAGAGCAAAACCACTTACGGCGGAAGCATGGATAAAGCAGATTACCAAGATATTTGATGTCTTGGGATGCTCAGAAGAAGCAAAAGGTTCCCTTTCCGCCTTTATGTTGCGGCGGAGGCGGATTCTTGGTGGGAATCGGTAAAAGCGTACTCGACTTCTTTGTCTTGAAGATATCTTGGGAGAAGTTCGGGGAGGCTGTTCAGCGACAAATACTTTCACGAAAGTATTACCACATGAAGGAGGTGGAGTTTATCAAGTTGGAACAAAACAATATGGCCAGGTAATATGATCTGAGGCAAAATTTGCGGAGTTATCACGGTTTCGTCCCACTTGGTGGATAATGAAGAGAGAATGGCGCGAATGTTTTAAGAGGTTTGAAGCGGGAATCGTCGACATCTTATTTCTCATAAAAGCGTGTTTGTATTGAGATGTTGTAAATAGGGCTCGATTAGTGGAGCGCGATAATGAGTCAACCTGACTAAAAAGAAGCGGTAAGCAAAATTATAATACCGGCGAGAATAGTCATCGAGCGGTGACAACAAGCGTGGAGGAATCAACGGGCGGATATGGTAACCACTTGGTGGTAATCGGGGCCAAAACAATAAGAATGGACATTTCGAAAAGGAGATTCAACAATGATGGAAAAGCGTCGGCACCGACACCCGTTGTTAAGGAAGGAAAAAGACCACTATCGTATGCTTCAAATGCGGAGGAGAGGGACACATCGATCAAAGCTGCGTCATGCGAGTCAAAGCATGTTATAATTGTGGAAGAAAGTCACTTAGCTCGATTTTGTCGTTTCTGAAAGACAAATTCACTAGGATGGAGCACCAAAGGCCGTCCCGAAAATTCAAAAGCCGGTAGTCTGAGGAGGCGTTTGTTGTGACCTCCCAAGAGCAAGCGAGAATCGAATGAGGTCATCACGGGTAAGCTTATCATAAACTCTAATGAAGTCTATACTTTATTTGATCTGGGTTCTACCCATTCTTTTATTTCTCTACTTTGCGCTCATCGATTAAATTTGACTCAGGAGAAATTAGACTTTGACTTATCTGTGGAAACTCAGTTGGGAGAAACCTTCATTACATCCACTTTGTTTATAAGTCTTGTTTGGTTCAAATCGGTACCCTCACATTACACATCGATCTTATTTCATTAAAAATACTTGCATTTGGCGTGATTACAGGGATTGATTGATTGGTTAACTACTTATCATGCAAAAAATTGATTGTTTTAAATAAGGTTGTTAGCTTTCATATTCCTAATCAACCTATTATCACGAATTCAAACGACCAAACCATTAAAATCAATCACGGTCATCTCAAGCCATAAAAAACTATTAGTTTATTGAAAAGCGGATGTCGAAGCTTTCTTAGCTCATATCCTGATTTAAATAAAAATAAATCGGTTTTAAGCGATATTCTATTGTTAATAAATTTCTGGCGTATTCCCAGAAGAACTTCTGGCCTACCCCCCGGCGTGAAATTGAATTTTGTATCGACCTTGAACCGGTACAAAACCTATTTCCAAAGCCCATGTCGAATAGCTCTATTGAACTTGAGGAGTTAAAGACCCAATGCGAGGAATTGTTAGACATTGGCTTTATTAGTCCTAGTACTTCTCTCTTGGGGTGCTCTGTTACTATTAATTGAAGAAAGAAAGATGGGAGTATCGACTTTGTATTGATTATCGGGAGTTGAATCATGTCACCATCAAAAATAGGTATCCATTGCCGCGTATTGATGACTGTTTGACCCGATTCAAGAGCAAATTCTTTTCAAAGATTGATCTTAGTTAGGATATCACCGATTGAAGATTAGAACGTGACATTCGAAAGGCGGCTTTTCGAACTTCGATGCGGGCATTATGAATTCCTAGTCATGTCCTTTGGATTGACTAATGCTCTCTTTGCCTTCATGGATATGATGAGCCAAGTATTCGAGGAATATTTAGATCACTTTGTGGTGCGTCTTTATTGATGACATCCTTATTTATTCAAAAAGTGAAGAAGATCATGAAAGCAACACTTGAAGGTGACACTCCAAAAGCTTAATGAATATAAGCTTTATGCGAGTTGAAGAAATGTGAGTTACGGCTTGAAGTAGCATTCCTTGGGCACGTGGTATCAAGTCGTGGAATATCTGTTGACCCGGCAAAGATTGAAGCTATTCAAAGTAGGGAACAACCTAATCGATGGCCAAAATCGCGTAGCTTTCTCGGTTTAAATTTGGTTATTATCGGAGATTAAGTGGAAGGATTTTCTCGAATCGCTACTCCGTTATTCGGTGACTCGGAAGATCTGAAAGTTCGGTTGGAAGCGAAGAATGTGAGAAGAGTTTTCAAGAACTTCGAGGAGACTTATTTATTTTGTTACGTGATACCATCGGCTCGGAGGATTTGTCATCTCTGATGATGCTTGAGCAAAAAGGTTGGGATGTGTTCTTATGCAACATGGAAAAGTTATAGCTTATGCCTCCTGACAACTCAAAAGAATGAGAGGAATTATCCTACTCGTGATCTAGAGTTAGCGGTTTGTTATCTTTACTTAAAATTTGGAGGCATTACTTGTATGGGGAGAAAGTGGAGATCTTCACGGATCATAAAAGCCTCAAATATTTCTTCACTCAAAGGAACTCGACATGCGACAACGGCGTTGGCTTGAAGCTGATGAAAGATTATGATCGTACCATCGATACCATCACGAAAAGCGAGCGTGGTAGTAGGCGCGCATTGAGTAGAAAATCATATGCAATCTGAGTGCGATATTGTCGTATGAAAGGCCCCATTTGTGTGACTTGCAAAGGATGGAGATAGAGTTAAAGACTCGAGGGGCGCGCGTGTGATGATATAGCGAGTATCTGAGTAGAGCAGACTTTAATCGATAAAGTTAAAATTTGCTCAAGCTACGGACACAGGGCGATCGTATGAGGAAGAAAGTGCTGAAGGTCTTATCTCTAGGAAGCAAGAATCGATGAAGAAGGAATACTTGAGTCGACTCCGGACTTTGTGTTCTAACGACCACGATTTAAAGTATAATATCATGATGGAGCGCCTGACACACCATTTTGCAATCCATCACAGGAGTACCAAATGTATCATGATATTAAATCGTACATTTTGGTGGAAGCGATATGAAGAGAGAGATAATGCGTTTGTTATCTCTCAAGGTGTCTAACTTGTCAGCGAGTTAAGCGGACATCAAGTACCAAAAGGTCCATTGCAACCACTTGAAATTCGAGAATGGAAGTGGGAGCACATTACCATGGATTTAGTTCTGGGTCTTCTAAGGTTTCTCAAGGCGTTGATGCGATTTGGGTCATTGTTGATAGATTGACCAAATCTGCTCATTTCTTCTGAATCTGAGAAACTTATACACTTGAGCGTCTTGCTTCGTATGTACATAAGCGAGATTGTATGGCGCATGGTATCTTGCGGTATCCATAGTTTACGATCGAGACCAAGATTCACTTCACGATTTTGGGTTAGTTTGCAAAAAAAGCTATGAGCGCAGACTTACGATTTAGCTTCGGCATATCATCCTCGAACGGACGGACGGACGATCGGAGGACTATTCAAACTCTTGAAGATCTATTAAGACTACTGTGTCCTTGATTTCAGGGGAGTTGGGACAAGTTCTTACCATTGGTGGAGTTTTCCTACTGACAACGAGTTATCAAGCAAGTATTGGCATGGCTCCATTCGAGCGTTGTATGGAAGAAAGTGTCGTTCTCGATTATCTTTGGGATGAGGTGGGTGAAACAACGTTGTTGGGGCCGGAGTTGATGCGTATGACTACGGAAAAAGATTGAAGCGATCAAATGACGTATAAAAACCTCACAAAATCGACAAAAAGAGTTATCTTGATCTTCATGAAAGGGCGTGGAATTCGATATAGGAGATCGTGTGTTGTTAAGAGTTGCTCCATGGAAAGGAGTTACAAGATTTGGAAAGAGAGAAAAAACTTAATCCTCGATTCATCGGTCCATTTTAATCCTCGATCGAGTAGGAGCGTGGCTATAGACTAAACTTTCTGCTTGAATATGTCTAAATGTTCATAACGTTTTCACATATCTATATTACGTAAATATGTGAAAGACCGAACCATATTATTGAGTTAGAAGCAGGACGAAATAGCGGAAGATTTGGCGTATGAAGAGGTTCTGTTCAAATTTTGGATAAGAAGGAACATATTCTACGCTCGAGTTATACCTCAACGAAGTTTTGTGGAGGAACCACGATGTTGAGAAATGACTTGGGAGTTAGAATGCGAAATGAAATCAAGGTATCCTTACCTCTTGACATACCAGTCGTACCCTAATTTTAGAGGCGAAATTTCATAAGAAGGGAGGGTTGTAAGACCCGACTTTTATAAATAAAGATGAATTTTTCTATAAATATTATTTTTGAATATTATGGAATAAATTTGATATAATGTTATAGTTGTGGGTAATATTTATAAATTTTGCAAAGTATGTCAGAGTTGTTATAAAATATTAGTTTGGTGGGGAATATTCTTTTTGTTAGGAATATTAAATACTGATGGCTCAATCATTGGTGGACCCCAGCAAAATTATTATTGGGATTGAAAAAGCGACAAAAATATTTTATAAAAATAACGGCGGAGGTGTTCTGAATTAAAAGCTGTTGAACTACCGGTGGTAAAAAATGCGATGTCTGGCGTGGTTGCGTAGTAGCACCGGTATTGATTATTGATCTTCGTGAAAGTCACTTTCGGTATGCTCGATTATTACTCTGACGATAATTCTTTGCATCATATCTCTTATATTATTGATTCATTATTGTCACGATATCATCATATAATATGTTATAGTATTAAATCAATAATTGAGGCGACAAGTTATAAATGATTAATAATTGTTGAAAGATTAAATATGTGTTGATGAAAAAAAAATGATTTGTGGTAAGTTTGATTATTTTATGGGGGGGCTCATATGTATCATCATAAAGTTCTTAAGTCGATAGTATTTTATGGATAGTAATCCTTATAAATCATCTAATTACCTTCGTCGATAGTAATTACCTTGTGAATAGTATTTACCTTAAATCGATAGTAATTACCTTACGTTGATAGTAATTACCTTTGTCGATATAGTAATTACCTTTAGTATTTACCTTATCGATAGTATATTACCTTACCTGACCTAGTATTAATTACCCCCTTACCGTAGTATTACCTTTACCTTTATTAAATAAACAATTACCTTTACGGACGTCGAACCACTTGTCGTTTCACATTCTGATCGAACCACTTGTCGTTTCACACATTACATCGTCGAAACCGTTTCGTCGAGCCGTCGAAATTAGCCACTTGCCTTTTCACACACGGCGGTCTTAAGCTAGAAATCTTCTATAAATAGAGGCTGAGGGCTTCATTATTTTCACGAATTCATTCAAGCTATAGAGAGAAAGTATAGAGAGAATAAGAGAAAGAAGAAGAGTATTTTTTTTTCTTACTGCTGCTGCGATATTCAATCTCTACCAAATGTAAGGGGTGTTATTCTTTCTTATTAATGAAGAAGCATTTGTTATTCCATTGCTTATTATTACATTGGAATAACTTTTATATAATGGTTTACCTATACTTGGTGACATTCTTCTATTATTACATTGGAACATCACATGCATGTGTTTTACAGGACACAGACTCGGTTCTTTTTTATTATTACATTTGGAACATCACATGTGTAAAAATCTTTATTATTACATTGGAACATCACACTGGTTAAAAATCTTTATTATTACATTTGGAACATCACATGCATGTGTTTTACACACGGACTGGTTAAAATCTTTATTATTACATTGGAATATCTGTCATGCATGTGTTTTACAGGATGCAGTTTCATCTTTATTATTACATTGGAACATCACATGTGGTGTGAATTTCACGACACAGTTTTATTTATTTATTATTACATTGGAATAACACATTTACATGCATGCGATCTATCATGCATGTGGTGATTTCTTTTGTTATTCCATTCTTTATTATACCCGGTTGGTTAAAACTTTGACTTCTATATACTCCATGAAATTAGTGGAATATCCTTGATATTTGCGTTTCATCGATATCTTTTCATGAAAATATTCTTGATCATTCTTGAATTTTACTCTACAAAAAGCGATGTCGTGTTGATAATTTGGGCGTTAATAATTCTGGATAAAATAATTCTTGAACTTGTTTTATTGAATTCTTATATCATTTGTCATCATCCTCGTGTTTATATTTTTTTGAAAGTCATACATGGGCACATGGTGCATAGATGGACTTGGTATGATTATGACCGAGAGACTATTGATTGTAATCATGGCCAAGTAATGTTACAAATGATGTGATAAAAATCCTCGATGGTAGTAGTGCATTGATGGGCGATTGTTGGCATGATCATGACCATTAATGAATACACAAATATTCTTGGCGTGATGTGCGTGAATAATTGTGGTGCGTGATCTTAAAAAGAATATCCTTGGCCGTAGTGCGGGGGTGATTCGATGATGTGGAATATTTATTAAAAGTGAGTCTCGGCTATAACGATGATGAAAAACCTTTTAAAACCTAAAAGATAGTAGACTTTATTTTCTACTTGACTCTTTTAATGGATTGCATATTCATTGCGATTAAAGCTTGGTTTATCTATTGTATTTTATCGGTTTAACATTGTTGAAGACTATTGATAATTTATTACGCATTATCTTAGTCATAATATTTCTTCTTGGGCTAGTTGAGCTCACCCTTTCTTTCTTTATTCTCTCTTGAAATGAGAATATAAATTTGGGGCGAGTCGGGAAGCAGTGATGGTCACGAAGATAGCATTAGTAGTCCTCACTATTACGTGAAATAGTGTGATAATAATTATAATGAGGACTTTTTTTTGAGTTTGTATAATATCTAGTAGGCGATATTTGTATTTAAACTCACGATTTATATCGTATTATACCACGACAGTTATGTTAATAAGTTGTATTTAAATTACATACCATGTAAGTGGCGACCCAGATGGGTGATGTATACCTAATTTTGGGGGCGTCGTGGTTAATATCGAGCTTAGGGATATGATCCACAGCTAAGATGTGAGAATAGTACTAGGAGGGAGGCAGGGGAATACCTTATTGTAGTATGACCTACTAAGTTTATGTGCTATTTTATTGGTTGGTCGGAAGATAGGGATAATTTGTTACATGTCGATTAACCTTTTGTTTTGTGGCGATGTCTGAAAATGACATCGAGAATGTTGAGAATAGCAATGGGCCTTGACGATCGTTGATTCACCACATATCGATAATCGGGATAATGTGCATCGAGGAGGCGACAATCCTCATACAAAAACAACAACGACCAAATGATGAATGATCGAATGTTGGAGGCTTTATCTGATTTATCTGACAATGAGGCGAGCGACTCTGTCCAAAAGCGTGGGTGGAAACACGGAAAACTCTCGGTGATCACATTAAACAATTTAAGGCTGGGACCACCGGAGTTTAAGGGAGAAAAAACCACTTACGGCGGAAGCATGGATAAAGCAGATTACCAAGATATTTGATGTCTTGGGATGCTCAGAAGCAAAAGGTTCCCTTACTTGCCTTTATGTTGCGCGGCGGAGGCGGATTCTTGGTGGGAATCGGTAAAAGCGTACTCGACTTCTTTGTCTTGAAGATATCTTGGGAGAAGTTCGGGGAGGCATTCAGCGACAAATACTTTCACGAAAGTATTGATTAGCCACATGAAGGAGGTGGAGTTTATCAAGTTGGAACAAAACAATATGGCCAGGTAATAGCGATGATCGAGGCAAAAATTGCGGAGTTATCACGGTTTCGTCCCACTTGGTGGATAATGAAGAGAATGGAATGGCGAATGTTTTTAGAGGTTTGAAGCGGGAATCGTCGACATCTTATTTCTCATAAAGCGTGTTTGTATTGGATGTTGTAAATAGGGCTCGATTAGTGGAGCGCGATAATGAGTCAACCTGACTAAAAAGAAGCGGTAAGCAAAAAATTATAATACCGGCGAGAATAGTCGTCGAGCGGTGACAACAAGCGTGGAGGAATCAGCGGGCGGATATGGTAACCACTTGGTGGTAATCGGGGCCAAAACAATAAGAATGGACATTTCAAAGAAGGAGGATTCAATGATGATGGAAAGCGTCGGCACCGGCACCCGTTGTTAAGGAAGGAGAAAGACCACTATCGTATGCTTCAAATGCGGAGGAGAGGACACATCGATCAAAGCTGCGTCATGCCGTCAAAGCGTGTTATAATTGTGGAAGAAAGGTCACTTAGCTCGATTTTGTCGTTTCTGAAGACAAATTCAACTAGGATGGAGCACACAAAGGCCGTCGAGAAAATTCAAAAGCCGGTGTCTGAGGAGGCGTTTGTTGTGACCTCCCAAAGAAGCGAGGAATCGAATGAGGTCATCACACGGTAAAACTTATCATAAACTCTAATGAAGTCATACTTTATTTGATCTGGGTTCTACCCATTCTTTTATTTCTCTACTTGCGCTCATCGATTAAATTTGACTCAGGAGAAATTAGACTTTGACTTATCTGTGGAAACTCAGTTTTGGAGAAACCTTCATTACATCCACTTTGTTTATAAGTCTTGTTTGGTTCAAATCGGTACCCTCACATTACACAATCGATCTTATTTCATTAAAAATACTTGCATTTGGCGTGATTACAGGGATTGATTGGTTAACTACTTATCATGCAAAAATTGATTGTTTAAATAAGGTTGTTAGCTTTCATATTCCTAATCAACCTATTATCTTGCAATTCAAACGACCAAACCATTAAAATCAATCACGGTCATCTCGAGCCATAAAAAAGCTATTAGTTTATTGAAAAGCGGATGTCGAGCTTTCTTAGCTCATATCACATTTAAATAAAAATAAATCGGTTTTTAAGCGATATTCTATTGTTAATAAATTTCTGGCGTATTCCCGAAGAACTTCTGGCCTACCCCGGGCGTGAAATTGAATTTTGTATCGACCTTGAACCGGTACAAAACCTATTTCCAAAGCCCATGTCGAATAGCTCTATTGAACTTGAGGAGTTAAAGACCCAATGCTGCGAGAATTGTTAGACATTGGCTTTATTAGTCTAGTACTTCTCCTTGGGGTGCTCTGTTACTATTAAATGAAGAAGAAAGATGGGAGTATCGACTTTGTATTGATTATCGGGAGTTGAATCATGTCACCATCAAAATATAGGTATCCATTGCCGCGTATTGATGACTGTTTGACCCGATTCTGCAAGGCAAATTCTTTTTTCAAAGATTGATCTTAGTTAGGATATCACCATTGAAGATTAGAACCGTGACATTCGAAAGGCGGCTTTTGAACTTCGATGCGGGCATTATGAATTCCTAGTCATGTCCTTTGGATTGACTAATGCTCTAACTTTGCCTTCATGGATATGATGAGCCAAGTATTCAGGAATATTTAGATCACTTTGTGGTGCGTCTTTATTGATGACATCCTTATTTATTCAAAAGCGTGAAGATCATGAAAGCAACACTTGAAGTGACACTCCAAAAGCTTCGTGAATATAAGCTTTATGCGAGTTGAAGAAATCACGAGTTACGGCTTGAAGAAGTAGCATTCCTTGGGCGCGTGGTATCAAGTCGTGGAATATCTGTTGACCCGGCAAAGATTGAAGCTATTGAAAGTTGGGAACAACCTAAATCGATGGCCAAAATCGTAGCTTTCTCGGTTTAAATTGGTTATTATCGGAGATTAAATGGAAGGATTTTCTCGAATCGCTACTCCGATTATTCGGTGACTCGGAAAGATCTGAAGTTCGGTTGGAGGAAAATGTGAGAAGAGTTTTCAAGAACTTCGAGAGGAGACTTATTTATTTTGTTACGTGAATACCATCGGCTCGGAGGATTTGTCATCTCTGATGATGCTTGAGCAAAAAAGGTTGGGATGTGTTCTCATGCAACATGGAAAAGTTATAGCCTATGCCTCGCGACAACTCAAAAGAATATGAGAGGAATTATCCTACTCGTGATCTAGAGTTAGCGGCATTTGTTATCTTCTGCTTAAAATTTGGAGGCATTACTTGTATGGGGAGAAAGTGGAGATCTTCTGGATCATAAAAGCCTCAAATATTTCTTCACTCAAAAGGAACTCGACATGCGACAACGGCGTTGGCTTGAAGCTGATGAAAGATTATGATCGTACCATCGATACCATCACGGAAAAGCGAGCGTGGTAGGCGGCGCGTTGAGTAGAAAATCATATGCAAAAATCTGAGTGCGATATTGTCAACATGAGGCCCATTTGTGTGACTTGCAAAGGATGGAGATAGAGTTAAAGACTCGAGGGGCGCGTGTGATGATAAGCGAGTATCTGAGTAGAACAACTTTAATCGATAAAGTTAAAATTTGCTCGAGCTACTGGACACAGAGGCGATCGTATGAGGAAGAAAGTCTGAAAGGTGCTATCTTCAAGAAGCAAGAATCGATGAAGAAGGAATACTTGAGTCGACTCCGGACTTTGTGTTCTAACGACCACGATTTAAAGTATAATATCATGATGGGCGCCTGACACACACCATTTGCAATCCATCACAGGGAGTACCAAAATGTATCATGATATTAAATCGTACATTTTGGTGGAAGCAATATGAAGAGAGAGATAGCGTTTATTTATCTCTCAAGGTGTCTAACTTGTCAGCGAGTTAAGCGGACATCAAGTACCAAAAGGTCCATTGCAACCACTTGAAATTCGAGAATGGAAGTGGGAGCACATTACCATGGATTTAGTTCTGGGTCTTCTAAGGTTTCTCAAGGCGTTGATGCGATTTGGGTCATTGTTGATAGATTGACCAAATCTGCTCATTTCTTCTGCAAATCTGAGAAACTTATACACTTGAGCGTCTTGCTCGTATGTACATAAGCGAGATTGTAAGGCTGCATGGTATCTTGGGTATCCATAGTTTACGATCGAGACCCAAGATTCACTTCACGATTTTGGGTTGGTTTGCAAAAAGCTATGAGCGCAGACTTACGATTTAGCTCGGCGTATCATCCTCGAACGGACGGACGATCGGAGAGGACTATTCAAACTCTTGAAGATCTATTAAGACTACTGTGTCCTTGATTTCAGGGAGTTGGGACAAGTTCTTACCATTGGTGGAGTTTTCCTACTGACAACGATTATCAAGCAAAGTATTGGCATGGCTCCATTCGAGCGTTGTATGGAAGAAAGTGTCGTTCTCGGTATCTTTGGGATGAGGTGGGTGAAGCAGCGTTGTTGGGGCCGGAGTTGAGTGCGTATGACTACGGAAAAAAGATTGAAACGATCAAACAACGTATAAAAACCTCACAAAATCGACAAAAGAGAGTTATCTTGATCTTCATCGAAAGGGCGTGGAATTCGATATAGGAGATCGTGTGTTGTTAAGAGTTGCTCCATGGAAAGGAGTTACAAGATTTGGAAAGAGAGAAAACTTAATCCTCGATTCATCGGTCCATTTTAATCCTCGATCGGTAGGGCGTGGCTATAGACTAAACTTTCTGCCAAATATGTCTCGTGTTCATAACGTTTTTCACATATCTATATTACGTAAATATGTGAAAGACCGAACCATATTATTGAGTTAGAAGCCAGGACGAAATAGCGGAAGATTTGGCGTATGAAGAGGTTCTGTTCAAATTTTGGATAAGAAGGAACATATTCTACGCTCGAGTTATACCTCAAGTCGAAGTTTTGTGGAGGAACCACGATGTTGAGAAATGACTTGGGAGTTAGAATCTGAAAATGAAATCAGGTATCCTTACCTCTTGACATACCGAGTCGTACCCTAATTTAATTTCGAAATTTCATAAGAAGGGAGGTTGTAAGACCCGACTTTTATAAATAAAGATGAATTTTTCTATAAATATTATTTTTGATATTATGGAATAAATTTGATATAATGTTATAGTTGTGGGTAATATTTATAAATTTTGCAAAAGTATGCAAGTTGTTATAAAATATTAGTTTGGTGGGGAATATTCTTTTTGTTAGGGAATATTAAATACAATGGCTCAATCATTGGTGGACCCCTGACGAAATTATTATCGGATTGAAAAGCGACAAAAATATATTTTATAAAAATAACGGCGGAGGTGTTCTTAATTAAAAGCTGTTGAACTACCGGTGGTAAAAAATGCGATGTCTGGCGTGGTTGCGTAGTAGCACTGCGGTATTGATTATTGATGCTTACGTGAAAGTCACTTTCGGTTATGCTCGATTATTACTTTCGATAATTCTTTGCATCATATCTCTTATATTATTGATTCATTATTGTCACGATATCATCATATAATATGTTATAGTATTAAATCAATAATTGAGGCGACAAGTTATAAATGATTAATAATTGTTGAAAGATTAAATATGTGTTGATGAAAAAAAAATGATTTGTGGTAAGTTTGATTATTTTATGGGGGCTCATATATAAATCATCATCTAAGAGTCTCTTAAATCGATAGTAATTACCTTCGTCGATAGTAATTACCTTTGTAATAGTATTTACCTTAAATCGATAGTAATTACCTTTGTCGATAGTAATTACCTTAATCGATAGTAATTACCTTGTGAATAGTATTTACCTTTGTAAATAGTAGTACCCTTCGTCGATAGTAATTACCTTTGTAAATAGTATTTACCTTACCTCGATAGTATTTACCTTAGTTAATAATAATTACCTTTACGACGTCGAACCACTTGTGGTTTCACATTCTGATCGAACCACTTGTCGTTTCACATTCTGAGCGTCGAACCACTTTTCTTTTCATCATCATTAATTCGATTCGAGCCACTTGCCTTTTCACACGGCGGGTGCTAAGCTAGAAATCTTCTATAAATAGAGGCTGGGCTTCATTATTTTCACAAATTCATTCAAGCTATAGAGAGAAAGTATAGAGAGAATAAGAGAAGAAGAAGAGTATTTTTTTGTTCTTACTGCTGCTTTGCGATATTCAATCTCCTACCAAATGTAAGGGGTGTTATTCTTTCTTATTCATGAAGAAAGCTGTTGTTATTCCATTGCTTATTATTACATTGGAATAACTTTTGTATAAGTGGTTTACCTATACTTGGTGACATTCTTCTATTATTACATTGGAACATCACATGCATGTGTGTTTTTACAGGACTGGTTAAAATCTTTATTATTATTACATTTGGAACATCACATGCATGTGTTTTTTTATGCGGACTGGTTAAAATCTTTATTATTATTACATTGGAACATCACATGCGTGTTTTACAGGACTGGTTAAAATCTTTATTATTACATTGGAATATCCTATCATGTGTTTTACAGGATGGGATCTTTATTCCATCTTTATTACATATTTGGAACATCACATGGATGTGATTTCACGACACAGTTCGTTATTTATTATTACATTGGAATAACACATTTTGCATGCGATCTATCGCGTGCATGGTGATTTCTTTTGTTATTCCATTCTTTATTATACCCGGTTGGTTAAAACTTTGACTTCTATACTCCATGAAATTAGTAGAATATCCTTGATATTTGCGTTTCATCGATATCTTTTCATGGAAATATTCTTACGATCATTCTTGAATTTTACTCTAAAAGCGATGTATCATGTTGATAATTTGGGCGTTAATAATTCTGGATAAAATAATTCTTGAACTTGTTTTATTGAATTCTTATATCATTGTCATCATCCTCATGTTTATATTTTTTTTTAAAGTCATCGTGGCTTTTGTAGTGCATAGATGGACTTGGTGAATTATGACCGAGACTATTGGTTGTAATCATGGCCAGTAATGTTACAAATGATGTGATAAAAATCCTCGATGGTAGTAGTGCATTGATGGGCGATTGTTGGCATGATCATGACCATTAATGAATACACAAATATTCTTGGCGTGTGGTGCATGAATAATTGTGGTGTGATGATCTTAAAGAATATCCTTGGTAGTAGTGCGGGGGGTGATTCGATGATGTGGAATATTTATTAAAAGTGAGTCTCGGCTATAACGATGATGAAAAACCTTTTAAAACCTAAAAGATAGTAGACTTTATTTTCTACTTGACTCTTTTAATGGATTGCATATTCATTGCTGATTAAAGCTGGTTTATCTATTGTATTTTATCGGTTTAACATTGTTGAAGACTATTGATAATTTATTACGCATTATCTTAGTCATAATATTTCTTCTTGGGCTAGTTGAGCTCACCCTTTCTTTCTTTTATTCTCTTGAAAATGAGAATATAGGCTGAGACGAGTCGGGAAGCAGTGATGGTCACGAAGATAGCATTAGTAGTCCTCACTATACGTACAGTAATAGTGTAGTGTGATAATAATTGTAATGAGAGACTTTTTTTTTGTATAATATCTCTAGTAGGCGATATTTGTATTTAAACTCACGATTTATGTCGTATTACCACGCGGCAGTTATATTTAATAAGTTGTATTTAAATTACATACCATGTAAGTGGCGACCAAGATGGGTGATGTATACCTAAGAATGCAAACTACTATCTTTCATGTATGAATTTAAAAGTTCATCGTCTATCTTTTATCCATCCTGTAACATCAATCGAATATACATACGGAATCAAATATTCATCTTTTGCACTCTGGGCGAAGATATTCATCGATTAATTAATGTTCATCTAAACACTGTTCATCTTTACTGCTACTGACGAAGATATTCTTGAAAATCATTCATCTTTGCACTACGGGCCAAAGATATTCAATAATATCATCATTTAAGGCGAGGATGATGAAAAATATTTTTAAAAAAGCGAATCCGGTGAAACAAAATGATGAAGGATTAAGGATTAAGGATTAAGGATTAGTACTTTGTTTTATCCATGTTCAAAAATACCTCAAAAATAATCATAGTGGTGTAAAATTCAAGAATGATCAAAACATGGATCTGATCAAAGCTAGTATCCAATAATAGATATTTTGGACGAAAAGAAGAAATTTTATTTTTTGGTGAATAGTCTATAGTATCGTGAATAGTGAATAGTCTTTATCGTGAATAATGAATAGTAACTCAGACACCAAAATATAGAAATTCCATAAAAAAACATCTTCACGCTTAATGAATAGTAACTAAGTGAATAGTAACTCGTGAATAGTAACTTCATGAATAGTAACTCGTGAATAGTAACTCATGAATAGTAACCCATGAATAACATGAAAAAGTTCCAAATTTGATAAAAAGTTCAAACCAATATTTGACATAATGATATTGAAGAAATAATATCATTTGAGAAGAAAATAACATCCACTTACCTCGAAAGATTAGTACTTAGGCGGAATCTTAGGATATAGTCTTTGAAGGAACTTGCATTAGTCTAACAATACTCAAAGTATACTCACAAGAATACGCTCAATATATCGAGAGAGATAATAGAGAGAAACTTGATTTTAATTGTGATTTTCAATTCTAACCTAAGCACCTATTTATAGGAAAATGCTTAGAACACCAAGCGAAAAATTTAATATAATATTAATATATTTTTCACATTTTTTTTAGCCCACCTATAGAAACTGATCTCAGCCCATTTGAATCACATGTGAGGCCAACTTAGTTGCAAAAACGTTTTTCTCAAAATAATTAACTAAAACTCCCAAAAATTAATTATTTGAACTTGAACTTCAATAATTCATAATAAATAGCCCTTTCATCAAAAATTCGAATCTCGTGTTTTTTATAGGAAATTCAATTCTCTACAACTTTGCGAAGAAAGTTTTTCCAAATTCCAAATAGAAATTGGCCAAATCCACAAGCAGGCGATTTTACAAAATTTATAATCAAATTTCGATCGATAAATGGGGTCCACCAACATGTTTAACATGTTTTAAACATTTATTGCAACAAAAATACTCTTCCTCCTCGTATACTCATATATCCCACATTCATTGTAAAAATATCACCATTATTATATATTATTAAAATATAATAATATTTTTAAATGAATTATTTTATCGAGAAAAAGATAAAATTTTAATTTTCAACAATTGTCACATTAAAATTTTCTCCATCTATATCCACATAAAATCAATATTTTCTCATCATATGAATCAATAATTAATTATTCACAAATAATATTACGAGAATCACATATTAATGACAACCGAGTGAAGTTCCCGGAAAGAGGGGGCTTTCGATAAAATTTCTTCTTCTTGGTAGCGCATTAGGTGACCAAACCTCTCCTTAGAAGCCGAGAACTTTCTAGACATTGCCAATAATGTTATCTAATAATATTATTAGAGATAATATGAATTATTTCTTCGATAATGAAAAATCTTGTGTAATGACAATTATTGAAATAACAATAATATAAAATATCAACGCGCGACAATTATTAACTCGATAAAATCTTTGAGCAATAATTACTGTAACCATTATTGAGTAGTGCCTTCTTACGTAAGAATCAATAATTGGTGCAATCATGGTATGTCTTCTTGTGTTTTTTTAACCAGCGTATTATTTTAACGGTGATTCTTGATGTTACAACCACGCCGATTATTTTTAAACCACTTATATTTGTCGTTTTCTTCATCCAATCGCTTTTCAGTTATGGGGCCCACACATGGGCTGCTTGTCGTAAATGCGAATATTCCCAAACGATCGAATATTCCACGACCAAACGAATATTCCCAAACAACAATGAATATTTTATAACCACTTGCTTATTTTGAAATATTTGCGTATTTTACCCCTAACTATCCACATTAATCAAATCAACCCTTACTATTTCAAAATAATAAATAGAAAATTAAATTTCATTAATAATAAGTTGAGGGTCTTACAACCTCCCCTCTTTATGAAATTTCATCCTCGAAATTGGCGTCACGTGCACTGTGTTTGAAAAGGTGAGGATACCTCGCTTTCATTTCGTTTCCAATTCCCAAGTCATTTCCTCTATAGCATGATTCCTCCACAAAACTTTAACTTGTGGTATGACCTTTCTTGGCGTAGGACATGCTCCTTCTATCCAAAATCTTGGCAATACCTCCTCATACGTTAAGTCTTGGCTATCTCGTCCGGTTCTAACTTCTATAACGTGGTTGGGTCTTTCACATATTCTGAAATGCGGATATGTGAAACACATTATGAACACGAGACATACTCGGAGGTAGCGCGAGTCTATAGGCTACATTTCTACTCGGTCGAGAATTTGAAATGGACCAATAAATCGTGGATTGAGCTTTCCTCTCTTCCCAAATCTTGTAACTCCCTTCCATGGAGCAACTTCATGATAATACATGATCCCCTACACTAAATTTCACGTCCTTTCGATGAAGATCCACATAACTCTTTTGTCGATCTTGTGCCGTTTATGTATCGTTGTCGAATCATTTGGATCTTTTAAAGTAGTCATACGTACTTAACTCGGGTCCCAACAATGTTGCTTCACCCACCTCGTCCCAACATCTTTGGAGAGCGACACTTTCGTCCATATAATGCTTGAAATGGAGCTACACTATACTTGCTAATATAAGCTGTTGTTGTAGGAGAATTCCACCAATGGTAAATACTTATCCCAACTACCCTTGAAGTCTAGGACCACGAGTCTTAATAAATCTTCAAGAGTTTGAATAGTCCTTTCGATTGTCCGTCCGGTTTGAGGATGGTATGCGAAGCCCAAATCGTAAATCCGTGCCCATAGCTTTTTGCAAGCTAACCCAAAATCTTGAAGTGAATCTTGGGTCACGATCGGAAACTATGGATCTGAGGGCATGCCATGCAACCTCACAATCTCATTCACGTACATACTAGCAAGGCGTTCAAGTGAATAAGTCTCCGTGTCGGCAGAAAAATGAGCGAACTTGGTTAATCTATCAACAATAACCCAAATAGCATTGATGCCTTGAGAAACCGTAGGAAGACCCGTGTGAAATCCATAGTAATGTGTTCCCACTTCCATTTCGGAATCTCAAGTGGTTGCAATGGACCCTTAGGTACTAGATGCTCCGCCTTTACCGTTGACAAGTTAAACACATTGAGATAAACTTTGCAATCTCTCTCTTCATATTGTTCCACCAAAATGTATGTAGAAGATCACGATACATTTTAGTACTTCGAGATGGATTGCAAATGGTGTATTGTGTGCCTCCATCATAATCTTGTACTTCAAATCGAGTCGTTAGGAACACAAAGTCTAGAGTGGACTCAAGTATTCCTTCTTCATCAATTCTCACTTAGGAATAGCTCCTTCTTGTACTTTCTTCTTCATACGCATCGGCTCAAGATTGGGTGGCTTGAAAGCAACCTTAACTTTTTCTATTAAAGTTGGCTCTGTCGTATACTTGACATCATCGCTTTTCGTTCACGCATATGATCTTCTACTCAACGCGTCGGTCTACCACGTTCGCTTTTCGGGATGGTATTGAATAGTGTGGTCGTAGTCTTTCAATAGCTCGAGCCAGCGTCATTTGCCGCGTGTTGAGTTCTTTTTGAGTGAAGAAATATTTAAGGCTTTTATGGTGCGAATATATCTCCACTTTCTCCCCATATAGATAGTGCCTCCATATCTTTAAGCGGCTTGTTGCTTTGCTGACTCTAGATCATGAGTAGGATAATTCCTCTCATACTCTTTAAGTTGTCATGGGCATAGGCTATGACTTTCCCACGTTGCATGAGAACACATCCTAACCCTTTGCACGAAGCATCGTTGTAGATAACAAATCCATCCGAACCGGATGGTATTGTTAGAAACAGTCTTAGAAATAAGTCTCCTCTTAAGCTCTTGGAAACTCTTCTCGCATTCTTCGCTCTAAACGAATTTTGTATCCTTAGGGTTAGCTAAGTTAATGGAGTAGCGATTCTAGAAAACCCTTCCACGAATCTCCGATAATAACCAATTAAGCCCAAAAAGCTACGTGCTTGATCATCAAACTTGGTTGCTCTGACTTTGTATTGCTTCAATCTTGGCGGGATCAGCAGATACTCCATGTTTCGACACCACGTGCCCAAGGAATGCTACTTCCTCGAGCGAACTTCGCATTTCTTCAATTTGGCATATAGTTTGTTTTCACGAAGCCTTTGGAGTACCGACTTCAAATGGTGCTCATGATCTTCACGACTTTTGGAATATATAAGGATGTCATCAATAAAGAGAACAACAAAGCCATCCAAATATTCCTTGAATACTCGGTTCATCATATCCATGAAAGTCGCGGGAGCATTAGTCGGTCAAAGATATGACTAAGAATTCATAATGCCCGTCTTAGGAGTTCTAAAAGCGTCTTTGGAATATCCTCGATTCTAATCTTGGTGATGATATCCGAGCGAAGATCGATTTTGAAAAGAATTGTGCCCCTTGCAATGGTCAAACAAGTCATCAATACGAGGTAGAGGATACTATATTCTTGATGGTGACATGGTTCAATTCCAGATAGTCGATACAAAGTCGCATACTCGCGTCTTTCTTCTTTACAAATAAAGCAGGGAGCACCCCGAGGAGATGTACTAGGGCGAATGAAACCGATGTCCAACAATTCTGTAGTTGGACCTTTAACTCTGAAGTTCAATAGGAGCCATTCGATATGGGGTTTTAGAAATGGGCTTTGTACGGGTTCAAGATCAATAAAGAATTCAACTTCACGTTACGGGGGTAGGCCAGGGAAGTTCTTGAAATCGTCGTCGGAAAGTCGATAACAACGGGAATATTATTCAAATTTGGCGTGTCTTTATTCAAATCCATAACATGGGCTAAGAAAGCTTGACATCCGTTTTTCAATAAGCGAATAGCTTTATGATTAGATATGATGATGATTGATTTTAATGGTTTAGTTGCTTGAATTAAATACACAGTTTGGTTAGGAATATGAAAACTAACAACCTTACGAAAACAATCAATATTGGCGTGATGAGTAGTTAACCAATCAATCCCTAAAATCACATCAAAAGCAAGTATCTTTAAAGAGATAAGGTCAACGAGTAAGGTAATGGTGCCAACTTGAATCAAACAAGATTTATAAGCAATGGATGTGATGAAAGTTTCTCTAACGGAGTTTCCACAGATAGGTCAAAGTCTAATTTCTCGGTCAAGTTTAAGCGTTGAGCACATGCGGGAGAGATAAATGAATGGGTAGCACCGGTGTCAAGTAAGGTATAAACTTTGCAAGAATTTATAAATAGCTTACCCGTGATCACCTCGTTTGGGTTCCTCGCATTATGACCCGATCACACAAAGCGCTCTTCCGGAATCGTTGACTTTGACTTTTACGGGACGATCTTTTGAGTCATCGTCCCCATTGAACTAGGTTTCGCTATCGTCTGATCTCGGCGATATGTCCTTCCTTTCCACAATTATAGCATACCTTGAGCTGTTGTTGTTGGCGGTTTGGTGATATGTCCCTCTTTCCGCATTTATAGCATATAATGGGTGGTCGTTCTCCTCCCTTAGAACCGATTCTTTGCGTAAGCCTTTGTCGTCTTCACATGATCATTGTTAAATCTCCTCCTCGACTCGCTCTCTTCTATTTTTCATTTTCATGCCATGATTACCACCAGAGTGGTTACCATTTTTGTCATGTCTTTTTTCTTTCTCCGTTGGTTATCATTATTACATTGGCATCGCTATCTACGATACGATCCACGGTTGTGGTCCCTCGGTTGGCCGTACTCGTTATCTCGCTCTAATAATTGAGCCTGTGTACAACATCCGAATAGAGAAAAGTTTATGAGAAATGAGATCTTGGCGTATCTTGGGGTTTCAAACCTCTAAGAAACATCCGCGTCATCGTTCCTCATTCTCCACCAAATGAAGTCTGAAACTGGATAACTCTGCAAACTTTGCCTCGTCTTTGAGACAAATCGTGTTGTTTTGCTCTAATCGATGAAATCCACTTCCTTCATATAGCGAACACTTTCGGAAAGTATTTGTCATTAAATAGTTCTGAAGCGTTTCCCAAGACATCTTTGAGTCGCGGTTTGGATGGAGTGCGCTTCCGAGACTCCACCGATGATCTGCTTCGCCACGGAACATAAAGGTGGCGAATGGAACCTTCTGTTCCTCAGCATCCCAAGACATCGAATATCTTGGTAATTTATTTGACCCGTGTTTCCGCCGTGATCGGATCGGCTTTCCCTTAAATTACGGTGGTCCCAACTCTTTGAAGCTTGCTTGCATTTGTGACAACCCGTGGTTGCTATCATTTCCTCCTGTATTTTGAACACGAGTCTCCCTCGTGCGATTTTGCATGAACTACAAAAAGCTTCTAAACATCCCATCGTTCATCATCGCTTTCGGTGGTGTTGTTTACGGGAGGAACATTGCCCGACTGTTACACGTTCTCCTCGTTGGTGAGTACTGGCGTCTCCACGGTCTCATTTCCATTGTTAATATTCTCGATTGACATTCTCAAATACTTGATCATAAAACAAACAAGGGTTAATTAAGAAATCAATATATCACATAATATCCTTATATCTTGACCAACTAAAAAAAATAAGCTTAGGTAGGACACCTTGGCGAAGGATTTACTCGTCTCTCCCTCCTAGTTCTATTCCCGATCTCCTTGGAGATCATATCCTAAGCTCGATACTAACTGTGGCGCCCCCAAAATAGGTATGCATCACCTATTACGAGTTGTCAATCGTGATGCGAAACAACTACAACTTTATTATTACAACAATAAAAGCTGTGAGTTTGAATACAAATATTATCTTCTAGACAATATCTATGCTCAAATAAATCCTCATCACATTTATTGATACATTATTTTACAAAAATGGTGAGGACTACTAAACAATCCTTTCTAAAACCTTCATTCCATACCCAGAGCTAAATACTACGCTATATTCTCGCCTCCCGAGAAGAAAAAAATGGAACAAAAAGGAAAAGGGTGAGCTCAACTAGCCCAATAAAGAATATTATGACTAAGATAATATACAACAAATTACCGTTAGTCTTCAACGAGAAAAAATCTAATAGAATACAATAGACAACAAATTTTAAATCAATATTCATGATGAAATAATAATTCATTAGAAGAGTTAAGTAGAGAATGCAAACTACTATCTTCATGTATGAATTTAAAAGTTCATCGTCTATCTTTTATCCTGTAACATCAATCAATATATATATGGAATCAAATATTCATTTTTGCACTTCTGAGCCAAAGATATTCATCGATTGGTCATGTTCATCTAAACACTGTTCATCTTTGCACTACTGACCAAAGATATTCTTGAAAATCATTCATCTTTGCACTATATAGGCCAAAGATATTCAATAATATCATCATTTAAGGCGAGGATGATGAAAAATATTTTTAAAGAAACGAATCCAAAGAAACAAAATGACAAGGATTAAGGATTAAGGATTCAGTACTTTGTTTTATCCATGTTCAAAAATACCTCAAAAATAATCATAGTGGTGTAAAATTCAAGAATGATCAAAACATGGATCTGATCAAAGCTAGTATCCGAAATAGATATTTTGGACAAAAAGAAGAAATTTTATTTTTAGGTGAATAGTCTTAGATATCGTGAATAGTCTTGAGTATCGTGAATAGTAACTCACGACACCAAAAGATAGAAATTCCACAAAAAAAACATCTTCACGCTTCATGAATAGTACTGAATAGTAAGAATGAATAGTAACTCATGAATAAGAACTCATGAATAGTAACTCGTGAATAGTAACTCATGAATAAGTAACCCCAAGCATGAAAAAGTTCCAACCAATATTTCAAAGATAATGATATTGAAGAAATAATATCATTTGAGAAGAAAATAACATCCCTTACCTCGAAGATTAGTACTTAAATTTGGAATAATGGGGATATATAGTCTTTGAAGGAACTTGCACTGCCTAACAATACTCAAAGTATACTCACAAGAATACGCTCAATATATCGAGAAAGAAATAGAGAAAACTTGGGTTTACGGTGTGTTTTTCAATTCTAACCTAAGCACCTATTTATAGGAAAATGCTTAGAACACCAAAGTAGAAAATTGAATATAATATTAATATATTTTCACATTTTCTTTAGCCCACCTTAGACAACCGATCTCAGCCCATTTGAATCACATGTGAGGCCAACTTAGTTGCAAAAAACGTTTTTCTCAAAATAATTAACTAAAACTCCCAAAAATTAATTATTTGAACTTCAATAATTCATAATAAATAGCCATTTCATCGGAAAATTCAATCTCGCGAGTTTTATAAGAAATTCAATTCTCTACAACTTTGCGAGAAGAAAGTTTTCCAAATTCCAAATAGAAATTGACCAAAATCCACAAGCAGAAGCGATTTTACATTATAATCAAATTTCAAATCGATAAATGGGGTCCACCAACATGTTTAACATGTTTTAAACATTTATTGCAACAAAAATACTCTTCCTCCTCGTATACTCATATATCCCACATTCATTGTAAAAATATCACCATTATTATATTATTAAAATATAATAATATATTTAAATGAATTATTTTATCGAGAAAAAGATAAAATTTCAATTTTCAACAATTGTCACATTAAAATTTTTTCCATCTATATCCACATAAAATCAATATTTTCCTCATCATATGAATCAATAATTAATTATTCACAAATAATATTACGAATCACAATATTGACAACCAGGCGGTTCAGGAAGCAGGGGCTTTCCAATAAGAATTTCTTCTTCTTTGGCGCCGCAATTAGGTGACCAAACCTCTCCTTGAAGCGAGAACTTTCTAGACATTGCCAATAATGTTATCTAATAATATTATTCGAGATAATATGAATTATTAGCTTCGATAATGAAAAATCTTGTGTAATGACAATTATTGAAACAACAACAATATAAAATATCAACGCAGCAATTATTAACTCGATAAAATAATTTGAGCGATGTAATTCTCGTAACCATTATTGAGTAGTGCCTTCTTACGTAAGAATCAATAATTGGTGCAATACTGGTGTCTTCTTGTGTTTTAACCACCGGGTATTTTAACGATGATAATTGCAGTATAAACCACGCCTGCTTATTTTTAAACCACTTATATTTGTCGTTTTCTTCATCCAATCGCTTTCAGTTATGGGGCCCACACATGGGTATTTGTCTTTGTCGTATGAATATTCCCACGCGATTTAATATTCCACGACCAAACGAATATTCCCCGACAACAATGAATATTTTATAACCACTTGCTTATTTTGAAGTATTTGCGTATTTTACCTCTAACTATCCACATTAATCAAATCAACCCTTACTATTTCAAAATAATCAATAGAGAAAATTAAATTTCATTAATAATAAGTTGGGGTCTTACAAAAAACCTTTCTTGTCCAAAAAAGAAACAAAAATAATGTTTTTGCTTATAGCAGGCACAAAATAACAATCTTCTAATTCTAAAACTAGCCCAGAGGGCAAAGATAAATGATAAGTTCCTACGGCCAGTGCAACAACTTTTGCTCCATTCCCAACACGTAGGTCAACCTCTCCTTTCGCCAAAGTCCTACTCCTTTGGAGTTCCTGCACATTAACACAAATGTGAGAACCACATCTAGTATCTAATACCCATGATGTAGAAGTATACAAGTTGACTTCTATAACATATATACCTGAATCGAAAGTTATACTTCCTTTCCTTTTCTTCACTTCTTCCAAATAAGCATGACAGTTCCTTTTCCAGTGTCCAGGTTTTCCACAGAAGTGACAATCACCTTTTTTAGCCACCCCACCTTTAGGTTTTAAAGCCTGTTTGGTTTTGGAATTGGGTTTGGCACAAGATTTAGATCCTATCTTCTTTTTTCCTTTCCAATTTCCTTTAGCATTCTTCTTTTGCACCATCATTATGGGAGCGGGTCCTGCCTTTTTCATGTTGTTCTCGGTAGTTCTTAACATGCTCAACAACTCAGTAAGGGGTTTCGCAATTTCATTCATAAGATAATTCATGACAAATTGAGAATAGCTGCTATTCAGGGATTGCAAAACAAGATCTCTTTAGGCCTCCGGAGTGATTGGAAAACTCAACCTATCAAGGTACTCAATATACCCAATCATTTTCAGAACATGTGGACCAACTGGATCATGTTCACCCATCTTGCAGTGAGACAATGCTTTGCTTGTATCATACCTCTCCTGTCGAGCATGCCCTTCGAACAATTTCTTGAGATGCTCGATCATCTCATAAGCATCCATCAACTCATGTTGCTTCTGAAGCTCAGCGTTCATGGTTGCTAACATGAGACAACTCACGTCCAGAGCATCATCTTGATGCTTCTTGTAAGCATTATGCTCCGCACGTGGTGCAGTATCAGCTGGTGCTGCAGGAATGGGCTTTTCAATGACATATATCTTGCGCTCTTGTTTGAGGACAATCCTCAAGTTCCTATGCCAGTCCAATGACATATAGCTTGCGCTCTTGTTTGAGGACAATCCTCAAGTTCTTATGCCAAGTCAAGGAAATTAATACCACTCAACTTGTCCTTCTCAAGGACTGATCATAGTGAAAGACTACTTGTATTGTTGTTGTTTGCCATTGATATCTACAATTTATAAGTGGAAAAAAATAATAAGTCAAATTGCAGAGTTGTTATTATGTAATTGATAATAGTACATTCAAAATATACCTCCCACTATTTTATTCAAATTAATAGCCCTCACCATTAATTCAGAAAGCATATTTCAATTAAATCTTTCTAGTGAGCCAAGATTCATATTTTATTATGCCCTAAGTTAGCTTTGGCTAATCTCTTAAAACACAATTATTTAGGTAGACAACCCTTTTGTCAATTATATCATATATAACTCTTGGATAGTTTAGTAAACAACATTTGTTTCTAGTCCATCTTATGGTACCTACCAAACTTTATGCCTCTAAGTCCACAATCCTATTGAGATAACTTAGTTAAGTCGGGCCCAATGATTTTAACAGTTTGGATATCACAATTATCCTATCGCATCTTACCAAGATAAATAGGGTACTTTGCTTTGGCAAACCTACATCTATTGATCAAGGTCTTGATGAGTGTTATTCATTGGAAGGCATCTGATTTAGACTTAATAATTTAATGAGGGATTTTATAAATAAATTTAGATCTCACCAATTTTTAATCTTATTAAGCATGCACATTATTTATCATATCATATCACATATAAGCATAAATAAAGTGCAAAAAATAAACGTGTCACAGTTATGGCCCAATCCACTGTCAATCTTTTCAAGCTAATGAGAGATTGAAGGTCAATCTAAGGTGGTAAAAGATCTTAAAATAAATAGCTTCCTAGGATATTCCTCAAGCATGTGCCTCCTCTCCATCATCATCTTTCCATTGTGTTCTCCATCTTGACATCTTCATCGATTACAGATTATTACATGACATAAAGAAACCTCGAGTTACATTCGAGGGAATTTAGATGAGAAGAGAATATTACATTAGAATTTATAGAAAGGCACGATATGCAAGCCGTATTTCAAAACCAAAAACCACTAACCTATGTGTCAAAAGGCCATAACTGTGCACCATGCATATCACAATAAGCACATAATAGAATATATATAATCAAGGAAAACTATATATGAAATATTGGGGTCACGACCATCGTGCGCTACGATGGGGGGGTCCAGGGGGGTCTCCCCCCTGGCGGTGGTCCGGCTATATTGCAGAATTTTTCCATACGAATCTCTGAAACAATTTTAGAATCATATATTTAATCCACCAAAACAGTCATAATAACAATACACCCGGTACATATCATATATGTCCAGTTTCAATTAATCATATTAAACCGAATCTGCATACTTCTAATCCAATTAGAACATAAGTTGTATATTGTTATTACGCCATATAATATACAATTAATAGAACATCATATACATGCATATCTATCACTGATATTCATAATACCAGAATACGCTTACATACAGAATATCATATACTCAATTTCAGATCGGTAAAATTGTATCATCATATATCATATATATATATATATATATATATATATATATCGAAAATAATATAATCAATTTTAGATCGGTAAATTTGTAACATCATATATCAAATATATCGAAAGAAATAAAACACGCAATCTAAATTAATCGTTTCGCAAGTAGCTCTGATACCACTGTAGGGATTCGGTAGAGAAACGCACAACGGAATATAAAACTTTATAAAGCAATTTCCGAAACCCAACACAGGATCCATGCGAAACAAATTTAATTCAGTGGTTTAGAATTTATACCGATAATAAAAAACTCTGAAATCGCTTCGAATCTCCAAAGTAATCCGAAAGAACTACGCCTCTACGGTATCCACACGAACGCCCGTGAATTGTCGCACGATTCTCTAATAAAGGGAGCTGTGGTACTAGCCACCAAAAGGAATGGATTTTCTATTTTCTAGTCTCTCTCTAAGAAGCTATTAGGGTTTTGTTTTGATTAACTTTCCAAAAGACGATATATATCATATATATAGCAATAAATCTAATTAATCAAAACCCTAATCTAATTAAAATAAAATCAATATATATATATATATATATATATATATATATATATATCTTAATTAAGTCTTACTTAATTAATATATATACATATACAAATCATCCTTTTAATTTAAATTCGTGATTTAAATACTATCAATCATATTGATATATTTAAATCCTTACAATTTAAATTAATTCCCTTTCAAAAACGTTCTCTGTGTGTGACCCTATAGGTTATTATTACGTTGGCAATAATTTTAAAATCATATTATAAAATTATAAACAGTGAGCGGCATCTAGTAATGCATCACTGCTACCCAAGTAATGATAAGATCGATGATTCGATGAAACCTTTTCGTGACCAATGTTTCAATGTAATTTCATCCTTTTAACCTTAATATCCTAGATTAAACTCGAGTCATGGAATGTGTCATACTCTTCATAATTTAATCCGAGTTTTCTTGATCAATGAGTAGACTATATGAAACAAATCACTATTTGAGCATGAACATGCATTTCATAGTCCTACTCAATCAAGAGACTTATGGATATCATCCCTAATATATAGGAGGGTTAAATTCCATCTAGATCACTCATATTCCTCACATGATTCATGATGTACCCAATAATCACCTTTATAGTCCACCCTATTAAAGGTGACATTTGATGATATCAAAGTACATAAATTCTCGTGTAGTAATATAGTGATTTTAAGTCAGAGGACCATTATATCATTGTCACTATGAGAATTGCTAATGACACTTCGCATAATGATCCACATAGAATTCTCATGGTGGATTTGTCCAGTACATCGTTCTCTAACATGTACCTATGCATTGACTTAATATCTCATATATTTATGACCAATGAGATTTGGTCATCATCAATCGATCCACATACTAGTCTCGATGTATCATTGTTGTCCATCAACAATGATACTCGACTAAAGGACATTTAAGAACAATGATACTAATTTTAATTATATAATCTCATGTTCAAGTCACATACTTGAAACTATATAATTTGTATCACTATTCTTAGGAAATTTATTATGTTAACAATTATATTACGCAGTAAATAAAACCATAATAAAATTATTTATTTATTCAATCAAATATAATATCAAAATGTTAACCAATTATATCAAATAATTGTCCTATAGGGCACAAACTATAACACAAAGAAGATCAAGAAAGCCACTTTACAGATCACCATGAACCAAAGGCTGAAAAAGAACAAATGTAGAATCATGTCTGCAAAGCATTCAAGAAGGGTTCGGGAATTTCTAAGTGCCAGACGAAGTCTACCAAAGACTCAGAGACTTGGCAAATCTAGATGGTGATGGTGTACAGCTAACATCAGATGAAGATAAGCAGAAAAGAGTAAAGATCAGCTGCACCAAAGAAGATGTAGTCTAGACTCCAAGCAGAATGCCAAGAGGACTACGCCAAGCTGCTAAGTACATAGGATGTTTAAGCTTAAAGACATCTTAGCAGCTCAACACCAACAACAACCATAACTACAACAACAAGAAGCCAGGACCTGAGGGGTCCTTGTCTAGAGGGACTAATTGAAGTTCCAAGCCTGTTGGGCTTGAAGAGTTCCTAGGGAACTAAAGGAGTTCCAAGCCTGCTGGGCTTGAAGAGTTCTTAGTGAACTGAAGTTCTAAGGCTGCTGGCCTTTAAGGAATCTTAGTGATTCAGGGTGCTACCCTTCCTTAGTGAAAATCCTGCTAGTTGAAAGCAGAAGAGTGGACTAGGAGCTTGAGCCTCTGAACCACTTAAAATCCGTTGTGTCATTTACTTTATGTCATTTATACACTACTACAAAACAGTAAATAGATAACGCAGAAAAAACGTTGTGGTTTCAGTCAGAAAAACGTCATGGTTAAGGGTGTTATCTATTTGACACCCTTACACAACGTTTTTAAAACGTTGTAGTTAAGCACATTACACAACGTTTTTAAGAAAAAAAAAATTGTAGATTTATTTTCCATAAATTAGCAGATGCTTAAAAACGTTGTAGAAGGTATGATTCCACAACGTTTTCTGGATAAAAATGTTGTAGTTTAATATATCAAACAACGTTTTTAACCAATTTATACAACATTTTTAAAATGTTGTAGATAAAGAAAAAAAAAAGGTTGTGGTTCACCTATATTACCAATGCACCTGCAATATGCTAATCCCATAATATATAGCTAAAAGGTCTAAATTCTCATTTAAATTTAAAGCCAAAATGTATCAACATTTTAAAAATGTTGTATAAATTGGTTAAAAACGTTGTCTGATATATTAAACTACAACATTTTTACCCAGAAAACGTTGTGGAATCATACCTTCTACAACGTCTAAATTCTCATTTAAATTTAAAGCCAAAATGTATCAACCATTCAAAATACATCCCAATAATATGATTCGTTTACAGTACCAAATCATCCAATCCAACTAAAGTATCATATCCATCAGTTATAATGATAAATGTTACCCCAAAGAATAGTATAATTTGCGTCATTGATAAGGTCAATGTGTATCAAAGTTAAACTACCTCAGCAGCTATGCGTATAGCAAGTCCTTCCTCTTGATTCTCAAAGTAATTTGAATTATCAGTAGTTTCTGGAGAATTATTGCTGGAAGTTTCATCCCTCTGTTCAGTCACCTTCGCGTACAATGGAGCCTGTAACATTTGTAGCATAAAACGTGAAGCTTGCACAACACGCTTACTCATGTTAGAAACCACAACTGGGGATCCTGTAGCATTGCCATTTATGCCAGGCCACAATTAATGCATGACTGGTATGAAAGACTTGGACATATAATTCTGCATATACAAACGATGGCATTACAATACAAGAAGTAAGAAACCGCAAAAAGCTGTATTTTCTTATGTATTGCAATAAATCCCAGCTTCCAAGTGATACTTGCCTTGTGATTCACTGAGAGTGATGGATAATGCTCAAAGAATATGGATAGGCATTGTTTCAACCTAGTCAAGTAAACAAGATTTAGTTATCTTCTTCTTTTTTTCATAGTCAAAAGTTAATAAGATTCAAAAACAAAGCAATCCACCTCTATAATTCTGTAGATTCACTACAAAAGCCTCGGTTCATGAGCTTCTCAACGATCAGGAACTTCAAATAGCTGAAGACATTCCTAATGCATAATAAGATAGTTAAGTAAGATTTTAAATGAGTAATAAGAGGGCATAAAAAAGGGCATAAAATATCTTCCTTCCCAAATTGAGTAGCTTCAAAGTTGAGAGAACTGGAATTTCTCTTCTGAATGGAAGACCTTGAGTAGGAGGAAGTCACTGATTTGTTGAGGTACTTGCAAGATCAAAGAGCATTTTGGACATTTAGCAAGAAAAAATAAAAGAGCATTTTGGCATTTTGGACATTTAGCAAGAAAAAACAAAAGAGCATTTCCTTCACTACTGTAGTCTCGACACAGAGAGATGAGTGTAGTCTCGACACTGAAAAAGTAATGTTGCATAGATGTTGACTTGGCTCATTGACATATGCATGTGACATGGTATCCATTTCTAGATAATGTCATATATATGTTGCAGATACCATTGTAAAAGGACACAAGAATACAGTGTGATGACCTCAGTTCATCAGTGTCGGCATATCCAGTTAATGAACACCTAAAAAACGAAACATAGTCTCACCATCTCCAGTTTATCAAGAAACTCAGTTTCATCCTCATCCAAAGCTTTTGGTGGTCCTGTGGTAGAAGGAATGACAAGAAATCCATTATTACAATTACTACTAAAAGTAAAAAAGAACTCAATTATTTATCAACTGTTTGAACATTTAAGTCATTCACCTTGAAGGTTTCTTTTGTATTTCCTATAACAAGGCAAGTTGGAAAAGGCAAAACTAGAAAAGCTAAAAATATAGTATATGGCACAACACACAGCATGCAGAAACAGTGAATTCTAAACACATACTTGTCCCAAATAGCTTAGTTGTTCACATAATTGTCATGAACGTAACAAAGCTCATTCCCATTTGTTAAAAGAGTTGCAGTCATTCTATTGGTGTAATTATTCTAACAACACAAAGTTTGCAGTAAATTTAAAAATCTAGCAAATGACTTATAGAATATGCTCCACAACTAAGAAGTGTCCAGTACAATCTCTTGAAGGGGTGTTTTATCTTTCAACAAATATGTTCACATCACAATAATTATGATACTCAGATTTATACTAAAAAATCTCTTCACAAAAGGCAGAGGCATAAACGATATGCATACCGAATATGTTACATCTTATTATTATGCATACTGAATATTATTATACATACTGAATATGAAATACTAATCATATTATTATGCATACTGAATATGTTACATCTTAAAAGGAAGTAGATGATCAAGTATGTTTTCATCTAAGAGAAAAAAAATTGAATCAAGTTGTGAAATTTGAGGTGATTAAAGATTTCCGAAAACACTAGTTCTGCTAAACTATATCACATACTTACATGGTCCTTATCCACTCCAACAGCTGCAATGTTGCTGTAAGCATCGAAGTGCTGCCAAAACTTTGATGATCCATTTTTCTCAAACATTTCCTGTTGCAAAATAAATTCATGAAGATAGTAAAATATCATATCACCAGCAAAAGGAATGAAGAGAAATACATTGAAAGCTATCGAAACAAGAAAGTAATTGCAACTGTAAAATGTAATAGTGAATATATTTGTTTCACTGCTTGATTAAAACATCCATATTCTTTTCCATAAAACAGTATTTTCAGTTTCTTCTTTGGGTTTTCTTCATAAATAATCCTTTTTCCAATGAAAACTATGTATGTTATCAAAACGCTATTAATGAGAGTCCTCATGCATTTTAAGAATAATTTTTATTCTAACTCCTAACTAAATTTAATTAACACTTTGATATCAAACTAAAGATTGGTTTAACCACCTAACTTGCAATGCTTAGTCTGGGCACCCATTTTGGGATAAACAAAAAAAATGGTAAATTAGACTCATTCTGGGGACAGAAGTATAATATATCATTTTGTAGAATTAACTAATGTAACTACCAAATGAGTTTTGCTAAATGTCCATTAATTACAACCAAAGAATGACGAAAGAAAATTTCATAATTGCAGTTACAGAACCCACAATTGCGGTTACAGAACCCATAATCTTAATCTAGCAGCAAATACTAGAGAATAATCATTACTGAATTGAATGAATAATCTTTGTAAGTATTAAAATAATACCTGAATGGAGCCAAGGAAGTGTTCTTGGACTAGAGATTTCAGGCCGTGCTTGCAGAGTGTGAACTTGAGACACCAACTCCGACCCTAATAACGAATTAACATTGCGTTTCAGAAGTGATTCTGTGGTGAAGCAGAAGCCGTTCCAGCTGTCCAGAATCTCAGTGATTGAATCTTCAGTCAGAGAATCCAGAATTCCCAAATTACATACTGACGTACCATGGCAATTCATTGAATTCTATCTGGTGACATTAACAAATTCACATAATTTTCATGATTGCAGAGCCAAGTCATTGAATTATTTCTGAGATGAATCCAAGTAAGGAACGCTGCTGTGAAATTGAGAACAATTAAAACCCTAAACATATAAAAACAAAAGAGGAGTTCAACAAAATCAATGTGCGTAATTTAGGAAATTCAATAAATAACTGCGAAACCCTATAACCAGAGAAATTAGTAGTATAAACATGACAATGTGGGGATCCCTCGAAAGCATACGCAACAAGGAGACTTCACAGAGAGTGGTGGGAGGGACTCCTTCATCGTCCTCATGGAGTCTCGTCTTCTTCAGGGCTTCAATTTTGCCGGTAGCCCTTTCTCTCGCTCTGTAAACCTTCCTGTATGGAAGTGACCACGGAGTTTCCTGAGGGGTAATGACTTGGCGTCGAAGACTTGAACCAGACCTCCGGCGGCGAGTAGGCGTCCGTCCGAGCGGAAAGAGGCGGATGTGGTTGTATCTTTGAAGGCGGAGATGGTGGCTTTGGGTGTTAGGTTTTCGGACGAGAAAATATAGATGGTTGCGGAGTGAGTGACTGTGACCCTAAAAATAGTTATACATCACCGTCTTACCCATCTTGGGTAATAGATACATAATATTGAATACAAATACAAACTAATTATACAATAGTCGTGTAAAATACGATAAAATATATGCTGTAAGTTTTAATATAATTATTGTCATCTAGACAATATCCACACTCAATGGATTCCTCATTACATTTATTATTACACTATTTTACAGAATAGTGAAGATTACTAATGCACCATCTAGGACCATCACTGCTCCCGACTAATTGAGTCTAACAACAATGAAAGAAAGAGTGAAATTTCAATGGCAAATTTCAAGAAAAAAATATTATGACTAAGATAATGCAGAATAAATTATCGTTAGCCTTTAACAATGTTAAAACCGATACAATATAACAAACATCAAATTTAATCTGCGGTAGACAAGCGATCCATTAAAAGAGTCAGAGAGAGAATAAAATCTACTATCTTTTATGATTTAAAGGGTTTTTCATCACGCTTTATCGCCGGACTCGAACAATAAATAATTCACATCATCCCCGCATCTACTACTCGAGGATATTCATTAAGATCACAACCACAAATTATCCATGCACTATGGGCCAAGGATATTCGTGTGATTCATCAATGGTCATGATCATGCCAACAACCGTCCCATCAATGCACTATGGGCCAATGAGGAATTTTACCACATCATTTGTAATATTACTTCGATGATTATACCGAATAATCCTTACCATAATCATACCAAGTCCATCTACGCACAACAAAGCACACAATGACTTTTAACATAATATAAGCATGAGGATGATGACAATGATATAAGAATCCAATAAAACAAGTTCAAGAAATAATTTATCTAGGAACCAATAACGTCCAAATTGTCAACATGATACTTTTTTGTAGAGTAAAATTCAAGTATGCTCAGAAGAATATTTCCATGAAAAGATCTTTGGATGAAGCCTTGAAATATCGAGGATATTCTACTAATTTCATGGAGTATAGAAGTCAAAGCTTTAACCAACTGAGTATAATAAAGAATGGAATAATAAAAGAAATCACTATGCATGCGGTACTTCACATAGATAAGTTATTCCAACATAATAATAAATAACGGAACCAGGTCAAGCGTAATACACACCTATGTGATATTCCAATGTAATAATAAAGAATGGAATAACAACGAAATCACCATAAATGCGATATTGGATGTAGAGCGAGTTATTCCAACGGAATAATAAATAACGGAACTAGGTTCGGCGTAGAAACGAATGACATGTGATATTCCAATGTAATAATAAAGACGGAACCAAGTCCGGCGTAAAATGCATGTATATGATATTCCAACGTAATAATAAAGATTTTAACCAGTCCGTCCTGTAAAAACGACCGAATCTAATGGAGAAGATGCTGAAGAAGATACTAGTAATGAAAATCAGCAAGAAGGATTCATTGATAAATCAGATAAAGGAAGTCAACATGATTCAAGTTCAGAAGGTAAAGAAATGGGAAAAGATTCTGGTTTTGCAAATCAGGAATCAGAGGAACCAATGAGACTATCACGCTTCTCTCCGTGAAGAATTAACGTAAGAATAGTGGTGGAAGTTTTGATGAACCACCAAATTTGAACCAAAGAAAGAAGATGGATAAGTCATGAAAATGAATAACTTTTAGTTGTAAGAATGACTACAGAAGAAGTGCTTCATAATTGGAAAAATATGGAGTTAGATTGCACAATAATACTGTACAATTCTGAAAATCTTCTGATGAGATGGTTCTTTCTGTGGATGCCTTGGCTAAAAGCACATACTGATAGAGATGAGAGCTACTTCAGCTGGTGCTACTCTCAGTTTCCAAATCTGGAGCTGGTGTCACAAAACTTCCCAAGGGTAAAGAATTTTATAACCATGATGATCAATTACCAACCTCACTACAAAGTCTACCGACATACTGACAATCATTATATTTCTTATGATCGAAGAGTGGACTCTGATGGCAGAAGGAATATGGCCAAGGAGATGATCGTAGAGTCGGTTTACTCTACCAACAAAAATGATCAAGTCCAAAATAAGAAGCCTTTCTCTGCCCAAGCATTGTTACTTGACATTCTGTCATCCTCCAATAGCGATTGGCACTCAACAATTTTTCAGATTCTCAACGCTTTTGAAAATTTGTCCAAAGATGAAAATCGTAGAGCCCAATCTAGAGTTCAAGAAAAGGATGCCCAATCAGATGATTAAATTTCCATGGAGAATGAGGTATTGAAGAATTATGATGAGCTGGTTGAGAAGATATCTCAAATCTATGAAGAATCAAAGATGTTAGAAGCAGCGGGAGATAATTCAGCTCAAAATGGACTTGAAGCCACTATGGTTGATGTATCTCTTAGAATTAAAGAGAAAGATCAAATTTATCTAAAGGCCATACATGATCAGAAGGTAGAAGCTCTGCGAGCACAGAAGGCCAATGAAGAGCAAATTCAAGTCCTCTCCGATAAGATTGACAAACTGAATCAGTCTTTCTCCATGAAACTTGAGTTGAGCCAACAAGAACTCAAGATTGAAGTTGGTAACTCCTCTTATCTGATGGAGCAGCTTATGTCCAACATGGAACAGCTCTCTCAAGTGATTAATGACAAAAAGGGGGAGAAAAAGAGGAATAAAAAGAGGCATTCAAGGAAGAGAAAGGATTGCAGAAGAAGTAAAGATAAGAAGGCCATGAGGAAGAAGAAGAAGAAGACAGCAGCAGCAAAAGTAGAAGAAGAGTTATCATCTGAGGGGGAGCCAAAGGATGATGATCCCATGAATGCAAAGTTTGAGGGGGAACCAACAAACGAAAAAGATATGAAGTCAACATCCCAGGGGGAGCAGGAGCAAGAAGATCAAGCAGATGAGTTGCTGATTAATAGACATCCTGGAAGACACACATGGAGCCAAAGAGGTACATCTCTAACTAGTTAGGTATGTTTTGGATCCAGGATGTAGAGTGTCATAGCTTGTATAATTCCACATTATTATCAATGACATTCATGATTATCTGTTTTAGAAATACAGTTGCTCACTGTATATAAGATTCATTTATAACATGCATATGCACTTATTATTTTTGTCATAATCAAATAGTGGGAGATTGTCAGGAATAAGCATGTGAATGATATTTCTATTTATATATGATTTGATTATGATATATATATATATATGAATGAATATGAAAGTATGCTTGCATTAAGAAAATTTATAAAGTCCTTTGATAGAAAATAGAAACATATGTATAAGGACTTAGAATGAATTGATCAAATGTGTTAGGTTGATCCTACATAAGCAAAAAAGCTTTGTGAAGTCCTTAAAAAGAAATAATGTAAAAGGACTATAAATATAGAAAGATCAAGCTTGTTAGGTTGATCTTATGATGTAATAGATAGGCTTGTCTGATTGTCGAGCACTTCACCAAAAATCGTAGTCTATTAAGAGAGTCAAGGAAAACTGGAGAGCTGTCGAGGCAGAATCGTAGTCTGCAAGACAATATATCTTAGATTTTGTAGACTGCTAGGAGAAACGAGGAAGGATCGTAGTGTGTCGAGAAGAACTTCCTCGAGTCAGTAGTCTCTTGAGGAAGTCATGTCTTGAGAATCGTGAGAGATGACTTTCTAGCTACGAGCCGATCGAGCATCTGCCGAAGCCAAGTCAAGAATCGTAGACTACACTCGGAGTCGTAGAGTCTATTGATGTCGAAGCCAAGTCAAGAATCGTAGACTACACTCAGATTCGTAGAGTCTACTAATTGTATTAGAGGCAGAGATCGTAGTCGAGCAAGATCAGATGAAGAAAACAAGCACAATGACAGAAATCGTAGAATATCAAGATCTAATCTCGGAGTTGTAGTGTCTGCACAGTCAAAGCTGAATCGTAGAGTGTAGAACTGAGACTTCAACAGATGTGCTCACAACGCTAAGGCAGAATCATAGAGCAAACACGATTCTCAATAATTGAGCACTCCCAGAATATCCAAAGGAACAAAGCCTCTGGTTGGTACTGCAATGATACATCCCACTTAAAGGAAACTAGAGAGCACTCAACGAATGACATGTAAGCTAACAAAAGATTTAAGCACCAACTCAATCAACATTCAAATTGAGTTATGAAGCCATTCGAGATGAAGTCTTCCATAAGTTAATCAGAAGAAGACTTCAAGATGGCGACTAAGGAAAGTCGACAAGTCGATGGTTGTCGAAGTAAATAGAAGACAACGATCTTGAAAGCAACCAGGATCGTAGTGTTTGCCAAACAAAGAAGGAACTGATGGAGTGTTCACAAAGATATTGGTCAGCCTCTAAAGAAAAAGGCTAAAGTGCTTAAGCATTGGGTCACGTCTACACCAAATAACTCAAGATCTGTGAAGCAATTCAAAAAGCTTTTAACGGCTACTTTCCAACGGGAAGATTGGGAAGGAGTATAAATCAACAGAGCTTTAAAGATCAAGGGATGCTGATGATTGTGAAGTAGAAAAATTGTTGAGTTATTGAAATGCTATCATTCACTCTATGAGTTCCACCAGAGATCAACAAGAACAAGTCTCAGTGACAGTGAGACTACATAGGTGGAAGTGAAACAGCCTTGAAGATGGACTTAAATAGATTAGAGCTTCACTCAACAAAGATGAGAATGCCACTGAAGATGACAGCTAAGCTGAGAGCCAAGAAGGACAAGAAGAAAGCATTCAGAAAAGTGGCAGAGTATAAAGAAGATCAAGAAAGCCACTCTATAGATCACCATGAACCAAAGGCTGAAAAAGAACAGATGCAGAATCATGTCTGCAAAGCATTCAAGAAGGGTTCAGGAATTGCTAAGTGTCAGACGATGTCTACTAAAGGCTCAGAGACTTAGCAAATCCAGATGGTGATGGTGCACAACTGACATCAGATGAAGATAAACAAAAAAGAGTAAAGATCAGCTGCACCAAAGAAGATATAGTCCAGACTCCAAGCAGAATGCCAAGAGGACTAAGCCAAGCTACTAAGTACATAAGATGTTCAAGCTTAAAGACATCTTTGCAGCTCAGCATCAACAATAACCACAACTACAACAACAAGAAGCCAGGGCCTGAGGGGTCCTTGTCCGGAGGGACTAAATGAAGTTCCAAGCCTTCTAGGCTTGAAGAGTTCCTAGGGAACTAGAGGAGTTCCAAGCCTGCTGGGCCTGAAGAGTTCTTAGTGAATTAAAGTTCCAAGGCTGCTGGCCTTTAAGGAATCTTAGTGATTCAGGGTGCTGCCCTTCCTTAGTGGAAATCCTGCTAGTTGAAAGTAGAAGAGTGGATTAGGAGCTTGAGTCTCTGAACCACTTAAAATCCTTTGTGTCATTTACTTTATGTCATTTACATTATGTACTTAACTGCTATAACTGCTATGTATGTATTAACTGATTACAACTTAACTAACTCTAAGAACAATGTCTGTATGATTATGAATATATCAATGAAGGGGATCTTTTACTTATTCCGTTGTGCTTGAAAAAATTCTTATGCTTGTCATATGCTAATTCATTAGTAATACAAAATAAAAGTGAAAAGTATTTGAAATTAAAAGGATCTATTCAACCCCCCCCCCTTCTAGATCTATTGTGTGCCTACTGGGAACTAACATTATCTTTTATATCAAAACCTATCATTAATAAGATCATTCGTTCGATTAGAATAACATATCGTAACACATAAGATCTTTGCTATTTGCGAATTAAAGACATAACCTAATCACATTTGTCACATATGTTTAACGATCGTTAGATCATAAAATGCATCGCACGTAGTAGCCAAATTATCTAAGTCTAGATCAATTTTTGAAATATTTCGGTGTACCGACGGCTTTATCGGGTAATTATCAAGTCTAGGACTCTATCCTGTAGTTCAATAACTGTAAATATCAGTCATATTATTTTTAAATGACTTATAATAATTTTTAAATAATTATTATAATTCATCATGACTTTTCAAACCCAAGAATCATTATAAAATGATTTAAATATTAAATAATTCTATTATCATTAATATTTAATTAATATTAAAATATTAATGAAACCATTGCCAAAATATTAAAGTTATTTATAATAACTCAAAATATTTTTAAAACATTAATATTACCACTTAAATGATTTTTAAAACAATTAAAATCATTTTTAAATACTTACCATTAATATTTAAATATTAATTTATTATTTATCCTAATATTAAAAGTCATTAAATATAACTTAAAATATTTTTAATTCATTTATATCCTTTTAAATAATTTTTAAATCAATAAAATCATTTTAAACTATTTATTTAATATAATTAATAAATAATTTTAATATCATTAATATTAAATTATTAATGAAATTATCCTTTAAATATTAAAAGTTATATTTTATAACTTAAAATATTTTTAAAAACCTTATTATCATTTAAAATGATTTTAATATAATAAAATCATTTTTAAATAATTTATTTAATGCATTTATTAAATAAATTAAATATCAATAATATTCAAATAAATACTAATATTTATGAAAAATATGTCAAATTATTAAAAGTTCAAATAATTTTTGTAATTTTCAGAAATTAATTTCTATTTTTAAATGATTTTTAGAAATTTAATTAATTAAAATTAATAAAACTGTCACTATAGCTTTTGGCGACAGAAACCGTCGCCTAAAGTGTTCTTGAGAAACCCAGATACTCATACTCAGTGATCGAGGGTACTACTTTGACCAAAATTAATTTGTAATCTATAATGTTTCTGGACAAACTATTGGTCAGATCTTGTAGTGCTAGTGTAAGACTACATGATCCAGCAACAAACATGGCAAACAAACATCACACTAAGAAGATCTAAGCATGCAAAGTGGTTGTCAGAGTTGTTCTTCATTTCTGAGTTACCCAGAAATGAAGAACAGTTCGTGCAAGCATATTTGGACTTCCACAACTTGTGATCTATGTGATGTTTTTGTGTTCTTATGGTTTCAGTTTGTAGACAACATGTCAAGGAACAGATTCATTACATAAAACAAGTCTAACAACATCACAACAAACAGATCTATGCTGGTCAAAGTACCTGTCAAGAATGTGTTCTTGAAGATATAATGGCAAGATATAATGCTAGAAAATTGTTTTCAGACGAAATCTGGGTTTATGGGTTACCCAGAAACTCAGTTTTTGTGAACGGTCAACGAGGTTTGACTTCCTATATCTTCGAATCTACATATGATCTGAGCTTGATTCAAGTTTCAGATCACAGTCCTTACAACATAGAACATATCTATAACATCAAACACCACTAACACTTAACATAGAGAGATCTATGAGTCCTGAAATTCGTTGTCTGACCACAGTTTTAAACTTTTTCCAGATTTTGTAAATCATCAAATCCGAGCCTATAGATGTTATGGATCTAACATCTATCAACCCAGATCATCAATATACACTACATACAACATGTTTAACATAAAAAAACTAACATCTAATATAGCTTTCATGATCAGATTTCTAGGGTTAAGTTTATACCTTTATGAACAATTTCTTGATTCAAAGCTCCTGATTTGTTATGGGTGTTAGTGGGGCTTGGTTTGGGAACTGAAATGCTACTATAACTCATGGGTTAGAGAGAAAGAGTCTAGGTTAAGTGTTTGTGTAAGAAATGAACTTTAGTTTTGATTTTCTCTCTCTTTATCTCTTATAATTTGGTGCATTGAATCTAAACTTGCAAGGTGTCAAAGGGGATAAGATTTGGCTGATATTTTAGGCACATGGGAGATCTTAGCATGGTGAGTCATTAGATCTAGAAAGATCTCTTAGCTTAAAATATAAGAAAAAGGGTAATTTGGACTTTTAGCTTAAAAATTTAATGGCATTTTGGTAATCTTGGCAAACCCTTAAGGTTTGACCCTTAGGGTTTAACCCTAAGGTTTGGCACAATGATTTTGTAGGATTTTTAATTTAGCTTTAAAATAAAAAATTTAGTTTCTAGACATACAAATTAAGGTTTCTTAATTAATTTAGTTTTTCCTAATTATATGGATTTGAAAATTAATTTAAGAATTTACTAATTAATTAAGCTTGCTAATTTAGCAATTAGAGATCCAATTTGATAATTAGGGTTACTAAATAACAAATAGGGTTTTCTAATTTACAATTAGGGTTTCCTATAATTAGGGTTTTCCTAATTAGAATTATTATTTATAATAAATATCATTAATCACATAACACAATTACTAGACATATTTTAAAGTCTCATTTGACTTCAAAACTAGGGTTTATCAGTAATATTAGGGTTTTGTCATGTTACATTAAAATTGTTCCACACATTAACCTTACACACATAACATACATATTTATATAGATTGAAATATACTTAATATAATATTATTATTCTCATTCATTGCTTCAAAATCCAAAATTAGGGTTTGATTCCATATCCCATTTATCTTTCATATATAACATTATTAATTAAGTTAAATAATTAACTTAATTACTCTTAAATAAATTCATATAATAAAATAGTTATTATCATAATTTATAATCATTTCATATATTATTTAAATAATATATAATCATATTTTCATGGAAAATAAATAATAAAAATATTTTTAATACAAAATTTGTAATAACCCGATATTTTCTTTAAAATTAAATTAGAAATTTTATGTATAATTTTATTTATTTATTTATTATTTTAATGATGGGAATATGTGCAAGGTAATGTATGTATTATTTATGTGATAAATATAAAATTTATTTATTACATGAGTAATTACAAATAATATTTTAGAATTATTGATCATTATAAATTATATTCTTATAATAATTAATTTTATAGTAGAAATATTTTTTATTAATTTTTATGAAAATATGATTTTATATTATTTAAATAATATATGAAATGATTATAGAAATATTATAGAACTATTTTGTTAAATGAATTTATTTCAGATTAATTAAGTTGATTATTTAACTTAATTAATAATGGTATGTATGTGTAAGATAAATCAGATATGGAATCCAAACCCTAATTTTAGATTTTGATCGAGGGATGAGAATAATAATATAATATTATTTTATTTCAGTGCTATAAATATGTATGTTATGTGTGTAAGGTTAATCTGGGGAGCAGTTTAATTATAATCTGATAAAACCCTAGTATTACTGGTAAACCCTAGTTTCGAAGTCAAACGAGACTTTAAAATCTGTTAAGTAGTCACTGTGTTATGTGGTATATGATTTGTATTGTAAGTGTTAACGCTAATTATGGAAAACCCTAATTAGTGATTTAAAACCCTAATTTCTTAAATTAGAAACCTTAAACAGTAATTAGCTCATTGCTAAAGTGGAAACCCTAATTTAAAACTCAATTTGAGGTCGAGACTGTTATGTAACTGTGTTATTACGATTAAGGTAAAGTATTATAGAATTTTATATTGATTAGGTAAACCCTAATTAATATTTAGAAATATTAATTTCTAGAAACCCTATTATTTAAATTATAAACCCTAAATTGTAAATTATAAACCCTAATTGCTAAATTGAAAATTTTAATGCTAATTAGTAGATCTTAAACCTAATTATCAAAGTACAAAGTAATTAAAAACCTAAATTAATTAAGAAACCTTAATTTGTATTTTAAGAAACTTAAATTTTTATTTTAAAGCCAAATTAGAAATCCTATAAAATCTTTGTGCTAAACCCCTAGGGTCAAACCCTAAGGGTTTTCCAAATGACCAAGATGCCATTAAATTTTCAAGACAAAAGACCATTTTGCCCTTATTGTATAATTGAAGCTTGCCTGTAAATCTAGCAAAAATTTGAGTTGCTAAACCACTCTTACTAACCCCATTTGACTTAATCTCCAGCAATCAGCCACTTGTATCAGCTACATACATTACATTTTATAGTAAATAAGATCTAAGAGAGAGGGAAATGTTCATTTTTGGCTCATTTCTCACCAAACACCCAACTTAAGCTCTCTCTCTCTCTCTCTTCAAACCCACGAAATGGTATAGCATATCAGTCCTACAAACTATCCCCACCACCTTCATTAACAACTCAGAAGCTCAGAATCAAAATTTGTCAAAGAAAGGTATAAAACCCTAAGCTATAATCTGACCTTTGATCTGTTGTTAGATGTTAGATTTTTATGTTAAAACATATTATATGTAGTATATAATGATGATTTGGGTTAGTATCTTGTAGATCCATATCATCTAATTGCTCGAAATTTAAGTTTTTGAAAATATGGAAAATGTGGAAAATGTTGCTAACAATGAATGTTAGACCTCTTTAATCTTTGCGTGTTATGTGTTTTTGTTGTTTGAAGGTTGATACTTGTAGTATGTTATGTGGTCTATGATCTAGAACTTGAATCCGGGTCAGATCTATCATATATTGAAAGTTATTAGTGGTCAAAGGCCGTTGACCGGCCATGACCAAACTGATCTGGGTAACCCAGATTGTTACCCTGAAACGCCTGAGAAGAAATGTTTGAGCTCGGATCTTGCACATGTTTGATACTTTGTTATGTTTGTTGTAACTAAATGGTAGTCTGGTAGATTACCTTTAGATTCATGCCTTTAGATCATTAAAACATCAAGTAGTATTAACACAGTAGATGGTCAAACTAGGCCATTCAGCAGGCTTTGACCGAATAATAACTTATGATTGTGTTGTTGTTGAACTGTGATGGTAATATATAAATGTTCTATGGCATGAGTACTATCGATTTAGACCTTAATAACACAAATTTAGTGACCAGAACATAATTATATTTAAGCCTCAAATTATGCACTCGAACAATTTGGGTTTCTGGGTAACCCAGAAAAACTCAGATTGTGTCTGACAAGTAGTTTGAGTCATTATATCTTGCATTTTTGTTATGATATGAACCTGTTGATAGCTGGATTGTGTAGTCTTGTACGAGTAGTACAAGATCTGACCAAGATCATGCCTAGAAACCTAATGAGCTAAGATCTATGCTTGGTAAAACTTGATACCCTATAAACCGGCTATGAAGATCTGGGTTAGCTGAAGAACACCTTCAGCGACAGTTTTGTCGCCTAAAGCACACCTTTAGCGACACTTCATTTCTGAAAATTATATTTTTATTAAATAATTAGAGAAAATTTGTTTTTAATTATTAAAAATATAAATTAAATTACTAAAAATTATTTTAAAGTCTTAAAATTAGTTTTTAATAATTTTCATATATTTCATAAATATGTAATATTTTGAAATATTAAAAGTATTTAATTTATTTAATTATTATATTAAATAAATTATTTAAAAATGATTTTAATACTTGAAAAATTATTTAAAATTATATTATTATATAAGAAAATATTTTAAGTTATTTTTAATGACTTTTAATATTTTGTGATAAATTTCATTAATAAATTAATATTAATGATAATTAGGTTATTTAATAAATGTATTAAATAAATTATGAAAATTATAATTAATGATTTAAAAATCATATAAAAATGATTTAAAGGTTATAAAAATATTTTAAGTTATAAAATATAACTTTTAATATTTTGTCATGAAAAATATTAATATTTTAATATTATATTAAATAAATTAGTTTAAAATGATTCTAAAATTATAAAATCATTTTAGATGAAAATAAAATGTTTAAAAATATTTTAAGTTATAAAACATAACTTTTAATATTTAAAGGATAATTTAATTAATAATTTAATATTAATGATATTAAATTTATTTAATAATTATATTAAATAAATAGTTTAAAAATAATTTTATTAATTTAAAAATCAGTTGAAAAGGATATAAATGAATTAAAAATATTTTAAGTTATAATTAATGACTTTTAATATTTTGATAAATAAAACATTAATATTTAAATATTAATGGTAATTATTTAAAATAATTTTAAATGTTTTAAAAATCATTTAAGGGTAATATTAATACTTTAAAAGTATTTTAAGTTATTATAAATAACTTTAAGATTTTGGCAATGGTTTCATTAATAGTTTAATATTATTTAAATATTAATAAAATTTGAATTATTTAATATTTAAATCATTTAATAATGATTCCAAAGTGTTTGAAAAATCATGATAAATTATAATAATTATTCCAAAATTATTATAAGGTTATAAAAAATAATGTGATTGATATTTAAATTATTTAAACAACATAATAGAGTTTTAAACTCGATAATTACTCGATAAAGCCGTCGGTACACCGACATATTTTAGAAATTGATCTGGACTTAGACAAATTGTTTGTATATGTGTTTGTTTGTGATCCAATGACTGTTAAACATGTGTGACCGTGTGATTAGGTTATGTGCTTAGTGCAATAAATAGTATTATGTGTTACGATATGTTATTCTAATCAATAAAATGATCTAGCTTATTACTGATAGGTTGCTTTATAAAAGATAAAACTAAGTTGTGTATTGTAAGCAGCAGACCATGCAAGTATCCTACCTTTGCATTTCCTTTATGCAATGGACATAAATAAGAAAGTTTCAGAATTATATTATTATTGTGCCAAAATAATAACCCTATTGTTATCGAGTATGTATCCGATCATTATTTATTAGTACAGTATTATTATATAATTCAGATATTTATTCTGTTCGTTAATTTCTAAATATGGTTATACAAGTGTCCCCACTTGGATAATCATTGTATTTAATCACATGTTGATATATATACTTATTAAATTCCATTATGTATACCTTAATTAAAAGTCATCTAGCTATTTGACCTAGCTAGACACAAATTTAGAAATATCGTTGAATATGATAAAACTTTATTGTATCCAACCGAGTTGTTTTGGTTCGGATTCCCGACTAAGTATGAACATCCCGAACATGGGAATAATTTTTGTGCACCTACGGCGGATAAAGTGAACGATAATATCGTTCTTGCATGTAGTATTGATAAATACAGGGCACATTGGGATGATCACCCTCGCGCCCGTAAGTTATGATGGTTTGCGGATGAAGTTCTGCTAAACCTTATCGAAAATTGAAAACAAAGATCATAGTCTGTCGACTACTCTCTCTATATATAGTCAATACGTAGTTTCAAAAATTTGATATAGAATTGTTATGTTATTATTATTGGTTCAGTTTACTTCACAACTGTTGATTCATTGTAGAAGTGTCGTACAAAGAAAATATTTAACCCTTTCAACTAATATTTTTAATTGCTATTACTTGCTGGGCACTCAAATGCTCATCCTTTCTTAATTTAAATGTTTTCAGCTAAGTGTGAACAACTAGAAGGTTCGACCAAGAAAAAGGGGAAAAGGAAAGCAAACAGAATAAGTGTTATGGTATTCTATGTAATAGTATGACTCTATTAAGACAATGATATTTATTATTATCATGTATTGTAATGAATGTAGTAAAGGTTGCGTACTTGGGATTAGACTCTGATATATGTAAATTAAGTTTGTTACTTATATTATTGTTATTATTATTAGTGTTATTTCTGCTCATAGAAATGGTATCGTAAAGCACCGAGTTCGGGTTTCAAGTACCTAAATTTGGGGGCATTACATCATGGTATCAGAGCTTTAGGGTTAGAAACCTTAGGTGGGATAGACCTTAGGCTATAAACTTGGGACAGATGGAAACGTTGAAAATATAAATAACTCATTTAGAGTTTAAAAGGAGATTAATTGAATAAATTCATCGTTAAACAAAATAAAAGATAACTTGTATAAAATTATTATTTGTAGTGTATATATATTATGTGCTAATCAAGATGGTTTATGTGTAGATGTCATATGGAAAAGAATTAGGACACCCTCAGATCGTAAAGAAGGAGTCAACCTCCATAACCAAGCCAATATATATCAAAGTCAATAGCTAAAATAGAGGCTCATTTTGAAAGCAACCCTGTTAAAGTGGATATTGTGAAAAGTGTAGTACCAGACCCAGAAACGATAATATAACTGATAGGTAGAGTATAGTTAAAGAATATATGGTCAAGCTTGAGTTCTTAAACTCATATGTTTATTGTGAGTTCTTAAACTCATAATGTGTGGTAAGTTTGACGAACTTGGTATAATTAGGTGTGAATGGATTATTGAGGATGGTGGGAATATATAGAATAATAAGCAAATGATCGTTAATGAAGGTGTAAGAAATAAGTAGTATTAGTATTACTTGATTATGTATGATTCTATGATGTCTATATGATAGGTATGACTGTGTAATGTAATATTCTCAACTTTCGTATAAGTTTTGGCATCGATTCTCGACTTCTAAGTCACAAAGGGATAGTGGATATTTAAAGCTGTATGTGCTATGGTATGACAAGTGCTATAAATATGAATCTATGTTGGATTAATGAAATAAGTTGGTATAAAGATGGTAATCATTTATCTGAACACTGGTTAATGCAATAAATTAAAGTTTTCGAAATCTAATATTTTGAATACATGATTATTTGAGTAGAAAATTTTGCATTATGTGTATACCTCAAGACATAGAAGGTAAGTCGATGAAAGATAAATTATGATTTTTTTAATTAATCATATAATGCCGTCAAGACGAAAACGAAACCAAAGGGCAGAAGAACCTGTCAACAAAGCTGGAGGACAACCAGACCCAATATAGAATTTGGCGAATATGGACGCTCAAGCTATGCAGAATGGAATACCAACCGCGAGAAATTAGCTAGATAATCAATTAGCGAACTTCAAAGACTTCAAGGCATTTGTACCGCCGGGATTTAGAGGATCAACTGACCCTGTCAAAGCGTTTGTTATAGCTAGGATAACGGAGGGACAAAAGATAACTTTGCCACCTATATGATGAAAGGGGAGGCGAATTTTTGGTGGGAGACAAATCAAGCTAGAGCTAGAGAAGGGAGTAATGGTAGTAGGACTGGAAAAAGGAAAGGATAAAATTTTAGGAATACCAGAAATAGGTCAGGAGGTGGAAAGAAACAAGTTATGCATTGTGAGAATTGCGAAAATAATCACTCGGGAGAGTGTCTTAAAGGTAAGTATATGTGTTATAAATGTGGGCAGAAGGGACATATCTCTCCCAACTGCCCCAATCCAAAAATGTATAGTGGGTATTTTATTTGTGGATTAATGGAGCATAACGTGAAAGACTGTCCAAGAAGGAGAAAGGAGGCAAGGAATGTGAATACGGGAAAAGTAGCGGGACATTGGCGACAATGGGACCAACTTCAACAAACAAACGAATAGAATAAACTGCAAGAGTCTTCAACATGACAGTTCAAGATACCGTGGCAGATGGGGATGCAACTCCAGGTATTATTCAAATAAATTTTATTTTCTTATATATGATTTTCTTATATAAATAGTAAATTATTTTATAAAGAAATTTTGAAGGAGGAATTTGAGCTCTTTTAGAAATTAAATTTCTATTTAATCATATAGATAAGCTTTATGCTGAATAGTTAAAGATCAGTTCGATCAATTATGATCAAGATCTATTTACAATGACTGTGTATGCTATGTACCCTTGTATTTATAAGTTTTAAAACAGTGATTCCGGGGACGGAATCTTTATAAGGGAGGGTGAATGTAATAACCCGATATTTTCTATATAACCCGATATTTATAGGAATATGTGCAAGGTAAAGTGTATGTATTTATGTGATAAATGTAAAATTTATTTATTTCTTGAGTAATTACAAATAATATTTTAGAATTATTGATCATTATAAAATATATTCTTATAATAATTAATTTTATAGTAGAAATGTTTTTATTAATTTTTTTTATGAAAATATGATTTTATATTATTTAAATAATATATGAAATGATTATAGAATTATTGTAGAACTATTTTGTTATATGAATTTATTTCAGATTAATTAAGTTATTTATTTAACTTAATTAATAATGGTATGTATGTGTAAGATAAATCAGATATAGAATCCAAACCCTAATTTTGGATTTTGATCAAGGGATGAGAATAATAATATAATATTATTTTATTTCAGTACTATAAACATGTATGTTATGTGTGTATGGTTACTCTGGGGAGCAGTTTTATTATAACCTGATAAAACCCTAGTATTACTAGTAAACCCTAGTTTCGAAGTCAAACGAGACTTCAAAATCTGTTAAGTCACTATTTTATGTGGTATATGATTTGTATTGTAAGTATTAACGCTAATTATGGAAAACCCTAATTAGTGATTTAAAACCCTAATTTCTTAAATTAGAAACCTTAAACAGTAATTAGCTAATTGCTAAAGTGGAAACCCTAATTTAAAACTCAATTTGAGTTTGAGACTGTTATGTAATTGTGTTATTACGATTAAGGTTAAGTATTATAAAATTTTATATTGATTAGGTAAACCCTAATTAATATTTAGAAATATTAATTTCTAGAAACCCTATTATTTAAATTATAAACCCTAAATTGTAAATTTTAAACCCTAATCGCTAAATTGAAAAGTTTAATGTTAATTAGTAGATCTTAAACCTAATTAGCAAAGTACTAGGTAATTAAAAACCTAAATTAATTAACAAACCTTAATTTGTATTTTAAGAAACTAAAATTTTTATTTTAAAGCCAAAATAGAAATCCTATAAAATCTTTATGCTAAAACCTTTGGGTTAAACCCTAAGGGTCAAACCTTAAGGATTTTCCAAATGACCAAGATGCCATTAAATTTTCTAGACAAATGACCATTTTGCTCTTATTGTATAATTGAAGCTTGCTTGTAAATCTAGCAAAAATTTGAGTTGCTCAAACACTCTTACTAACCCCATGTGACTTAATCTCCAGCAATCAGCCACTTGTATCAGCTACATACATTACACTTTGTAGTATATATGATCTAAGAGAGAGGGAAATGTTCAGTTTTGGCTCATTTCTCACCAAACACCCAACATAAGCTCTCTCTCTCTTCAAACCCACGAAATACTATAGCATATCAGTCCTACAAACTAGCCCCACCACCTTCATTAACAACTCAGAAGCTCATAATCAAAATTTGTCAAAGAAAGGTATAAAACCCTAAGCTATAATCTGACCTTTGATCTGTCGTTAGATGATAGATTTTTATGTTAAAACATGTTATATGTAGTATATATTGATGATCTGGGTTAGTATCTTGTAGATCTATATCATCTAAGTGCTCAAAATTTAAGTTTTTGAAAATCTGGAAAATGTGGAAAATGTTGTCTGACAATGAATGTTAGACCTCTTTAATCTTTGCCTGTTATGTGTTTTTGTTGTTTGAAGGTTGATACTTGTAGTATGTTATGTGGTCTATGATCTAGAACTTGAATCTGGGTCAGATCTATCATATATTGTAAGTTATTAGTTGTGACAGCCCCAAATCCAGGTCCCAAATCACCACGGATATGGTACAATCATTCTACAACTATTGCGAAAGATATAAACATAAATTGTTTATACAATAAACTTTACACACTATTCCCCATGGTCAAGAACCTTCACTTAATACATAATTCATAAACTAATTAACATAAAACATTATTATCATACATAGTTTATTATAAATAAATCACATACATAAACTTAAAGTCGGGCCTGCGTCTTTAACCTTTCCTCAGATCCCACGATTCGCCTTTTAGTACGCATTGTTTATCATGATATAGCAAGGGTGAGCATAAATTTGCCCTGAAAGTATAATTTATTTGAGGATATATCATGATTGAGAGAGTTTGAATAATAAGCAGGCTATAATTCTTCAATATAGTTGAGAACTAGCACGAACAAACTTTTGACTGAACAAGTATTAAGCAGGAACAAATATATTTGGACCGTATGGTAATGAAGGTGATCAGCCTTTCATACCTGACTTATACACGCAATATGTACAGAGTACAATTCTACAATTCTTAGGCATGACAATCAACAATGATTAACCACAATTACATTTGAATACAACAACTCAAAGTAGAGTTAAGAAAAACTTGCATGTTTCGTTTATTATCGTTACACAATTTATTAAGCTTTGTCTGAAGACCTAATATATAAATAATATCGATATACAAATTAGAATAATATCATCACAATATAATACTATTATATATAATCACAGAATAACCTAAACATATAATCCTATTAGTCTATACAACACATAAGACCTATAATTGATCTTTCGGTTAGTCATAACATAACTCACTTATAATATTATCATCTTATATTAAAGTGTCTAACATTTAAACATATAGTTAAGTATTAGACATTATGTTTAAGTCTTAAATTGTTATACTTTGATAGTCTTTTAATCATATCATAACTTGCACTTATAAGTTATCCATTTTATATGTTATCTTAGTAAAACAAAATTGACATCTTTTCTGACATTTTGGTTTCTCGTTTAGTAACCTGAAATATTCATTTCAGGAAGCTAAAATACACTTCACAAAAATATGAAATCAGCTTATTATTTTTCAATCCTTTGGCGAATCATAAACACATGTATTCCATACACAAAAAGTATTTTGTTGGAATTTTTCAACTCCCTTAAGTATTTTTCAAAAAATAATTTATAGTTAATTCCTTAAGAAATTTGCTACCTCACGTTTAACTCCAGAAATTTTTAACTCTTGACAGGATCTTACACATGTTAACGTGAGCTTTTAGTTCAAATTTCGTGGCCATCGGAGTTATAAAACTCCGGTTATAGCCAGTTTCGTCGAAAAATCACAAAAATTGAAATGGTCATAACTTGGTCATTTTAGGTCGGAATGAGCTCATTTTTGGAAAGGAGGTACTTTATACCATAATTTTTTCATGTCCCAAAAGACTGGAATTTATTTCACAATTTAAGTGGCCGAAACAGCCCTTACAAAAATTTGGACAGTAGCTTTTTTAGAAAAACAAGTTTTTTCGTACTTTGTTAAAAATAATCCATACAGAAATCTACAACTCCTTTTTCAGTGATTCCACTTGGAGATATTAGAAAATTTATCATAGTATCCTCTCAAATTTTTCCAGAATTTTTGAATATCAAAAAATGACAAAAATACCCCTACCCTTGACTATCCAAAACAGTCTGATTTTCTTTAAAAGACACAAAACTGTTTTTGGCTAAAATAGTCATAACTTTTTCGTTTTAAAACATTTTTAGGCGATTCTTGAGCCCACGCGAAGCTAACTTCTGAGACTACAACCTTTTTTCTTTGACCTTTTCCAAATTCTAAACACAGAATTGCAGAAATTTCGTGTAAAGGAACTGACTCGCGTTTATTTTCCAGTTTTGACGCTATTACTTTGAAATATCATAACTCTCTCATCCAAAGTCGGATTTAGTCTTTTCCAGAGTATATGGAAAGCTTATTCAGTGTACTACAACATACCAAAAGCCTTGAATTTTTAGGGCATTCTACCTAACCCCGAAATTTCTGTTTAGGGGCAGCAGTCACCAATTTTTTTTTCTAAGTAAAAAAAATTATTTTGGTTCAAGCTCATCAACCCTAAAAATGGAAAGATCTAAGCATAAAACATCATATATTATGTAGATCTATCCTCATATGGCTCAAAATCATAAGTTCAACACTTGATCTAAAACAACCATAACAAAACACATTAAACTAACTAGAGTTTTGAGTTTAGGAAATTTTATACCTTTAGTGATAATCCTCTTGCTTTTGATGGCCCTCTTCCTTTGCTTTCCAAAGTAGGAGATTAAGTTATTGGACCTCCAACGACCCTATTTTCTCCCTCCTTGTGAGTGCCGACCACTACCTCTCTCTCTCTCTCTCTTGATTTTCTTTTGCTAGCTAATTTGGAAATGTAAAGTAAAGTTTACTTACTCTTCCAAGTTCTCTCTCATCTAATTTATCTAACTTGCAATCTTGGAAAAAATCATAAGGCCAAATATTATGGTGACACCTAAGGGTGTTGTTCACCAGCTAAAGTACAAATAAAATCACACACATGCTAATTCTTCCTCCTTTGGCCGGTACATCCCCCCTCCACTTATCCCAAATTATGATTTTTCTTTTATTGCATAGTTTGCTTAATAAGATGACCAAAAATTCCCTTAACACTTGGCTAAAAATTGGGCCATCTATTTAATTCATTTGGGCTTTCCAATTAAATTACTTGGCCCACTAGTATTCAAGTATTACTTTCATCCTTGGCTACTAGTTTATTAAAAAAAAATTTGGGTTAGACACTCCATGATATTGGGCTCTCTAATAATTGTTTTGGGCTATGTATAAAATATCATAGTCCAATATATTTAATTTACATAACCTTATATATTTAATTAGGGTTTCTAGTCCATTTGTTTTGGACTTTAAATAATTAATTCTACTATTCTTTTAATGTTTTGGGCTTACAAATTTAATTTCTTTGAGCCATAACAAATATCATATTTCCAAAACTCTTAATATTGCCACTCCCTAATTATTTAATTAGGGTTTTTATTTCCTCAATTATAACATAAATCCTTACTCATGCACATTTATTTCCTTAACCCAATTAGACTTGCTATAATTAGGTTATAAAATTAATTAAGTGAGATGTATAAAATAAATCACTTAGAATTAGTATATATTTTAAATACTAAAATTCTCTCATACCATAACATTTAAGTTATTCAATTTTTCATACCTAATATATAATTAGATTACATTAGTTTCTTTTATTTGTTTATATTAATAAACAAATATAAACCATCACATAATATTCATATTCATTACTCACATAACTTTTAACCCTTAGGGTTTTATACTTAGTATTAGGGTTCCCAAATTAGGGTTTTGAAATTCCCGGTTAGGGTTTTCTAAATGAATGTTGACGTTCAAAAATAATATTAGGGTTTGACACTGATATAATTTATCTGGTCAACACTTGACCTTTATCCACATACTGTACAAATATATAACCATATACACAGAAAATATACACTTATACGCTTCACCTGAATAATTCACCAAAATCTTATACCTCATTATCAGACTATCACTTACAGTCTACCAAATCTTTCAAGTCTTGTTAGAAAATTTTGAAATCCTTGAAATTTCTTTACATAACTATCAATTCCATACACTTATTTTCTGTCTCGGTCCTTATATTGAACCTTAAATCAATCAATTATGATTTTAAAAATTTTCTAAATTCTCGGGTTGTCACATTCACCCCTTCTTCTAAGAATTTTGTCCCTGCAATTCACCTTACACACTATACCATACACCTTACACCATTCATACACATTATCACATGCTATCCAATACACCACTCGCAAGAGTAAAAAATTTCAAATTGTGCCGAGGAGTCATATAGACTATGAATTTTTATTTTCGCAAAGGTTTTATGGAAATTCTTCCGCAAACCGTCTTACCCTGAAGACACAGAGGGTGATTAGCTCAGTATGCCCAGTTCTGGCCCAGTAATACTGGTGTTATCTATTTCTCGTCACTGCCACTAGCACAAAATATTTACCTCATTCTTATTGGATTCCGCACCAAAACAATTTAGTTCAGGAAAATTTTCAAAGAACTCTTAGAGTTTTATAAATGTTTGTCTAGCTGAATCAAATAGCATAGACTTATATCAATAATTTAATTCAATCGAATTATTTAAGTGTAGCCAAACCCCGTTGGCAAATTAATATTTTGAAAAAAGATTTTTTTTAAGAATGACGTCATGATTCTGTACTGTATTTAACAGTCCGTTTGAGGATGCCGTCATCGAGTGACTTTGTCATAACACATTATGCAATAGTGGAACAACGATTTTAGGTCAAATCCACACTAAGTATTATTGTATTTACAACTCCATCAACTTCTTATCATCTCTGCACCAGGTTACATGGTACATAACTGATAAATAAAAAAATATTTTAATATTTCAAATCATTTTCGTCTAGCCAAAATAAGTAGCATAGACTATACTTTAAACTGTTCCAAAAATGATTACGAGTCTACATATTATTTTTTTTCAAAAGCACATAGTGCGTATTTAGCTTGATGTCAAAATTTCGAAGTCTAGCATAGCTAGGAGTTTTGGAAAACTTAATGTCTCCACTAATAATCGTTTGCTTAAACAGTCTATCTATTCCTATTATTATCAACACTCCATTAACACAAAACTATACTCAGTTTGTCAAACTATACTCATGAGTTCAGAAACTTTCCACAATCATATGAGTTTAAGAACTTACCCTAGTCAGACCTTTGGCGTCCATTCGCTGAGGGGTTCATAAACATTTCGTATAACTATGAGTCACGAATGAAACATAAGTATGAGTTTTAAGAACTCGAACTTAACCTTATATTCTCTACCTATAACCTATCTATCTGTTATATACATGAGAAATGAATCACCCTCTTAACATGCATATAACAAATAGCACGACACAAACATTTCAATAATTATCAGTGTCAGTTACTAAGTGGTGGTTACACCATGTACAATTCCCCGCCCATACAAGGAATCCTACAACTCAGCTGTTGACATGAGTCCTCAATTGAAATCCCCACCTAATCTTAACTCTCTTCTCAATACGAATTTCATTTAATCCGTATTCATAATCCTTTTCTGAATCTATACCAATTCACACAGTAATCGTTCTGTAAACTTTCCAATCATTAGATTGATTTTTTTCCTTGCTATCACCTTATTAGATCACGGGGTGATCTCATCGTATATATTATGTTCATTTCTATTATAGGATCATTTTGTTTTAGGATCTTCTATCCCTGTACTTTTTTTCTTTTAGACTCAATCTATTCATCACTACTGTTTAACTTTATTATTAGAGTTAGGGAACTCTGTATCTTTACAACTCGCCGAGATTCATCTTTGAATCTTAGTGACCAACTAACTCTATGTGAGTTAGATCTTATCCTAATCACTGCGGTTATTGGTCTAACGTATTCCTACCTAAGGTTCATAACCAACAGCTCTGATACCAACTGTGACATCACCAATTTCGGGTGCCAAATCACCACGGATCTGGTACAATCATTATACAACTATTGCGAAAGATATAAACATAAATTGTTTATACAATAAAATTTACACACTATTCCCCAAGGTCGAGAACCTTCACTTAATACACAATTCATAAACTAATTAACATAAAACATTATTATCATACATAGTTGTTACAAATAAAGCTGCACACATAAACTAAAAGCTGGAACTGTCTTTAACCTTTCCTTCTATCCGACGTATTCGCCTTAGTCTGCAATGTTTATCATGATATAGCAAGGGTGAGCATAAATTTTCCCAGCAAGTATAATTTATTTGAGGATATATCATGATTGAAAGAGTTTGAATAATAAGTTGGCTATAATTTTTCAATATAGTTGACAACTAGCACGAACAAACTTTTAACTGAACAAGTATTAAGCAGGAACAAATATATCTGGACCGAACGGTAATGAAGGTGATCAGCCTTTCATTCCTGACTTATACACGCAATATGTACAGAGTACAATTCTAAAATTCTTAGGCATGACAATCAGCAATGATTAACCACAATTACATTTGAATACAACAACTCAAAGTAGAGTTAAGAAAAACTTGCATGTTTCGTAGATTATCGTTATGCAATTTATTAAGCTTTGTCTGAAGACCAAATATATAAATAATATCGATATACAAATTAGAATAATATCATCACAATATAATACTATTATATATAATCATAGAATAACCTAAACACATAACACATAATCCTATTAGTCTATACAACACATAAGACCTATAATTGATCTTTCGGTTAGTCATAACATAACTCACTTATAATATTTTTATCTTATATTAAAGTGTCTAACATTTAAACATATAGTTAAGTATTCGACATTATGTTTAAGTCTTAATGTTATTGTTATACTTTGATAGTCTTTTAATCATATCATAATTTGCACTTATAAGTTATCCCTTTTTATATGTTATCTTATTAAATTAGATAACATGTCAGTAAATTGAAATTTCAGTTTCTATTTCAACAAGCTAAAACAAAACTGAAATCTTTTCTGAATTTTGGTTTCTTGTTTTAGTACCCTGAAATGTTCATTTCAGGAAGCTGAAATACACTTCACGAAAATATGAAATCAGCTTATTATTTTTCAATCCTTTGGCGAATCATAAACACATGTATTCCATACACAAAGTATTTTTCTAGAATTTTTTAACTCCCTTAAGTATTTTTCAGAAATCAATTTGTAGTTAATTCCTTAAAAAATTAGCTACCTCACGTTTAACTCCAGAAATTCCCAACTCTTGGCTGGATCTTACACATGTTAACGTGAGCTTTTAGTTTAAATTTCGTGGCCATCGGAGTTATAGAACTCTGGTTATAGCCGTTTTCGTCGACAAAATCACAAAAAATGAAAGGGTCATAACTTGGTCATTTTAAGTCGGAATGAGCTCATTTTTGGACAGGAGGTACTTTATACCATATATTTTCATGTCCTAAAAGGCCAGAATTTATTTCACAATATAATTGTCCAAAACAGCCCTTACAAAAATTTGGACACTAGCTTTTTTAGAAAAACAAGTTTTTCGTATTTTGTTAAAAATAATCCATACAGAAATCTACAACTCCTTTTTCAGTGATTCCAGTTGGAGATATTAGAAAACTTATCATAGTATCCTAAATTTTTCCAGAATTTTTGAATATCAAAAAATGACAAAAATACGCCTACCCTTGACTATCCAAAACAGTCTGATTTTCTTTAAAAGATGAAAAACTATTTTTGGCTAAAATAGTCATAACTTTTTCGTTTTAAAACATTTTAGGCGATTCTTGAGCCCACGCGAAGCTAACTTCCGAGACTACAACTTTTATTCTTTGACCTTTTCCAAATTCTAAACACAGAATTCCAGAAATTTCGTGTAAAGTAACTGACTCGCGTTTATTTTCCAGTTTTGACGCTATTACTTTGAAATATCATAACTCTCTCATCCAAAGTCGGATTTAGTCTTTTCCAGAGTATATGGAAAGCTTATTCAGTGTACTACAACATACCAAAAGCCTTGAATTTTTAAGGCATTCTACCTAACCTTGAAATTTCTGTTTAGGGGCAGCAGTCACCAATTTTTTTTTCTAAGTAAAAAAAAAATTATTTTGGTTCAAGCTCATCAACCCTAAAAATGGCAAGATCTAAGCATAAAACATCATATATTATGTAGATCTATCCTCATATGGCTCAAAATCATAAGTTCAACACTTGATCTAAAACAACCATAACAAAACACATTAAACTAACTAGAGTTTTGAGTTTAGGAAATTTTATACCTTTAGTGATAATCCTCTTGCTTTTGATGGCCCCCTTCCTTTGCTTTTCAAAGTAGGAGATTAAGTTATTGGACCTCCAACGACCCTCTTTTCTCCCTCCTTGTGAGTGCCGACCACCACCTTTCTCTCTCTCTCTCTTGATTTTCTTTTGCTAGCTAACTTGGAAATGAAAAGTAAAGTTTACTTACTCTTCCAAGTTCTCTCTCATCTAATTTATCTAACTTGCAATCTTGGAAAAAATCATAAGGCCAAATATTATGGTGACACCTAAGGGTATTGTTCACCAACTAAAGTAAAAATAAAATCACACACATGCTAATTCTTCCTCCTTTGGCCGGTACATCCCCCTTCACTTATCCCAAATTATGATTTTTCTTTTATTGCATAGTTTGCTTAATAAGATGACCAAAAAGTCCCTGAACACTTGGCTAAAAATTGGGCCATCTATTTAATTTATTTGGGCTTTCCAATTAAATTACTTGGCCCACTAGTATTCAAGTATTACTTTCATCCTTGGCAACTAGTTTATTAAAAAAAAAATTTGGGTTAGACACTCCATGATATTGGGCTCTCTAATAATTATTTTGGGCTATGTATAAAATATCATAGTCCAATATATTTAATTTACATAACTTTATATATTTAATTAGGGTTTCTAGTCCATTTGTTTTGGACTTTAAATAATTAATTCTACTATTCTTTTAATGTTTTGGGCTTACAAATTTAATTTCTTTGAGCCATTACAAATATCATATTTCCAACACTCTTAATATTACCACTCCCTAATTATTTAATTAGGGTTTTATTTCCTCAATTATAACATAAATCCTTACTATGCACATTTATTTCCTTAACCCAATTAGACTTGCTATAATCGGGTTATAAAATTAATTAATCGAGATGTATAAAATAAATCACTTAGAATTAGAATATATTTTAAATACTAAAATTCTCTCATACCATAACATTTAAGTTATTCAATTTTTCATACCTAATATATAATTAGATTACATTAGTTTCTTTTATTTGTTTATATTAATAAACAAATATAAACCATCACATAATATTCATATTCATTACTCACATAACTTTTAACCCTTACGGTTTTATACTTAGTATTAGGGTTCCCAAATTAGGGTTTTGAAATTCCCGGTTAGGGTTTTCTAACTGAATGTTGACGTTCAAAAATAATATTAGGGTTTGACAACGATATAATTTATCCGTCAACCTCGACCTTTATCCACATAATGTATAAATATATAACCATATACACAGAAAATATACACTTATACGCTTCATCCTGAATAATTCACCAAAATCTTATACCTCATTATCAGACTATCACTTACAGTCTACCAAATCTTTCAAGTCTTGTTAGAAAATTTTGAAATCCTTGAAATTTCTTTACATAACTATCAATTCCATACACTTATTTTCTGTCTAGGTCCTAATATTGAACCTTAAATCAATCAATTATGATTTTAAAAATTTTCTAAATTCTCGGGTTGTCACATTTACCCCTTCTTCTAAGAATTTTGTCCCCGAAATTCACCTTACACACTATACCATACAGCTTACACCATTCATACACATTATCACATGCTATCCAATACACCACTCGCAAGAGTAAAAAATTTTAAATTGTGCTGAGGAGTCATATAGACTATGAATTTTTATTTTCGCAAAGGTTTTATAGAAATTCTTCAGCAAACCGTCTTACCCTGAAGACACAGAGGGTGATTAGCCCAGTATGCCCAGTTCTGGCCTAGTAATACTGGTGTTATCTATTTCTCGTCACTGCCACTAGCACAAAAAAATTACCTCAGTCTTATTGGATTCCGCACCAAAACAATTTAGTTCAGGAAAATTTTCAAAGAACTCTTAGAGTTTTATAAATGTTTGTCTAGCTGAATCAAATAGCATAGACTCATATAAATAATTTAATTCAATCGAATTATTTAAGTGTAGCCAAACCCCGTTGGCAAATTAATATTTTGAAAAAATATTTTTTTAAAGAATGACGTCATGATGTTGTACTGTATTTAACAGTCCGTTTGAGGATGCCGTCATCAAGTGACTTTGTCATAACACATTATACAATAGTGGAACAACGATTTTAGGTCAAATCCACACTAAGTATTACGGTATTTACAACTCTATCAACTTTTATCACCTCTGCACCAGGTTACATGGTACATAACTGATAAATAAAAATATATTTTGATATTTCAAATCATTTTCGTCTAGCCAAAATAAGTAGCATAGACTATACTTTAAACCGTTCCAAAAATGATTACGAGTCTACATATTATTTTTTTTCAAAAGCACATAGTGCGTATTTAGCTTGATATCAAAATTTTGAAGTCTAGCATAGCTAGGAGTTTTGGAAAACTTAATGTCTCCACTAATAATCGTTTGCTTAAACAGTCTATCTATTCCTATTATTATCAATACTCCATTCACATAAAACTATACTCAGTTCGTCAAACTATACTCATGAGTTCAGAAACTTTCCACAATCATATGAGTTTAAGAACTTACCCTAGTCAGACCTTTGGCGTCCATTCGCTGAGGGGTTCATAAACATTTCATATAACTATGAGTCACGAACGTAACATAAGTATGAGTTTTAAGAACTCGTACTTAACCTTATATTCTCTACCTATAACCTATCTATCTGTTATATACATGAGAAAGGAATCACCCTCTTAATATGCATATAACAAATAGCACGACACAAACATTTCAATAATTATCAGTGTCAGAAACTAAGTGGTGGTTACACCATGTACAATTCCCCGCTCATACAAGGAATCCTACAACTCAACTGCTGACATGAGTCCTTAATTGAAATCCCCACTTAATCTTAACTCTCTTCTCAATACGAATTTCATTTAATCCGTATTCATAATCTTTTTCTGAATCTATACCAATTCACACAACAATCTTTCTGTAAACTTTCCAATCATTAGATTGATTGTTTTCCTTGTTATCACTTTATCAGATCACGGGGTGATCTCATCGTATATATTATGATTCATTTCTATGATAGGATCATTTTGTTTTACGATCTTCTATCCCTGTACTTTTTTTTCTTTTAGACTCAATCTATTCATCACTACTGTTCAACTTTATTATCAGAGTTAGGGAACTCTGTATCTTTACAACTCGCTGAGATTCAACTTTGAATCTTACTGACCAACTAACTCTATGTGAGTTAGATCTTATCCTAATCACTGCGGTTATTGGTCTAAGGTATTCCTACCTAAGGTTCATAACTTGATAGCTACGATACCAACCGTGATGGCACCGATTTCGTGCCAAAATCACCACGGATCTGGTACAATCATTATACAACTATTGCGAAAGATATAAATATAAATTGTTTATACAATAAAATTTACACACTATTCCCCAAGGTCGAGAACCTTCACTTAATACACAATTCATAAACTAATTAACATAAAACAGTATTATCATACATAGTTGTTACAAATAAAGCTGCACACATAAACTTAAAGCTGGAACTGTCTTTAACCTTTCCTTCTATCCGACGTATTCGCCTTAGTCTGCAATATTTATCGTGATATAGCAAGGGTGAGCATAAATTTTCCCAGTAAGTATAATTTATTTGAGGATATATTATGATTGAAAGAGTTTGAATAATAAGCTGGCTATAATTTTTTAATATAGTTGACAACTAGTACGAACAAACTTTTGACTGAACAAGTATTAAGCAGGAACAAATATATCTGGACCGAACGGTAATGAAGGTGATCAGCCTTTCATACCTGACTTATACACGCAATATGTATAGAGTACAATTCTAAAATTCTTAGGCATGGCAATCAACAATGATTAACCATAATTACATTTGAATACAACAACACAAAGTAGAGTTAAGAAAAACTTGCATGTTTCGTAGATTATCGTTACGCAATTTATTAAGCTTTGTCTGAAGACCTAATATATAAATAATATCGATATATAAAATAGAATAATATTATCACAATATAATACTATTATATATAATCATAGAATAACCTAAACACATAACACATAATCCTATCAGTCTATACAACACATAAGACCTATAATTGATCTTTCGGTTAGTCATAACATAACTCACTTATAATATTATCATCTTATATTAAAGTGTCTAACATTTAAACATATAGTTAAGTATTAGACATTATGTTTAAGTCTTAATGTTATTGTTATACTTTGATAGTCTTTTAATCATATCATAACTTGCACTTATAAGTTATCCCTTTTTATATGTTATCTTATTAAATTAGATAATATGTCAGTAAACTAAAATTTCAGTTTCTATTTCAACAAGCTAAAACAAAACTGACATCTTTTCTGACATTTTGGTTTCTCGTTTCAGTAACCTGAAATGTTCATTTCAGGAAGCTGAAATACAATTCACGAAAATATGAAATCATCTTATTATTTTTCAATCCTCTGGCGAATCATAAACACATGTATTCCATACACAAAAAGTATTTTTCTGGAATTTTTCAACTCCCTTAAGTATTTTTCAAAAATCAATTTGTAGTTAATTCCTTAAAAAATTAGCTACCTCACGTTTAACTCCAAAAATTCCCAACTCTTGGCAGGATCTTACACATGTTAACGTGAGCTTTTAGTTTAAATTTCGTGGCCATCGGAGTTATAGAACTCCGGTTATAGCCGTTTTCGTCGAAAAATCACAAAAAAAGAAATGGTCATAACTTGGTCATTTTAAGTCGGAATGAGCTCATTTTTGGACAGGAGGTACTTTATACCATATATTTTCATGTCCCAAAAGGCCGGAATTTATTTCACAATATAATTGTCCGAAATAGCCCTTACAAAAATTTGGACACTAGCTTTTTTAGAAAAACAAGTTTTTCGTACTTTATTAAAAATAATCCATACAAAAATCTACAACTCCTTTTTCAGTGATTCCACTTGGAGATATTAGAAAACTTATCATAGTATCCTCTCAAATTTTTCCAGATTTTTTGAATATCAAAAAATGACAAAAATACCCCTACCCTTGACTATCCAAAATAGTCTGATTTTCTTTAAAAGACACAAAACTATTTTTGGCTAAAATAGTCATAACTTTTTCGTTTTAAAACATTTTTAGGCGATTCTTCAGCCCACGCGAAGCTAACTTCCGAGACTACAACTTTTATTCTTTGACTTTTTCCAAATTCTAAACACAGAATTCCAGAAATTTCGTGTAAAGTAACTGACTCGCGTTTATTTTCCAGTTTTGACGCTATTACTTTGAAATATCATAACTCTCTCATCCAAAGTCGGATTTAGTCTTTTCCAGAGTATATGGAAAGCTTATCCAGTGTAGTAAAACATATCAAAAGCCTTGAATTTTTAGGGCAATCTACCTAACCCCAAAATTTCTGTTTAGGGGCAGCAGTTACCAATTTTTTTTTCTAAGTTAAAAAAATTGTTTTGGTTCAAGCTCATCAACCCTAAAAATTTCAAGATCTAAGCATAAAACATCATATATTATGTAGATCTATCCTCATATGGCTCAAAATCATAAGTTCAACACTTGATCTAAAACAACCATAATAATAACTAACTAGAGTTTTGAGTTTAGGAAATTTTATACCTTTAGTGATAATCCTCTTGCTTTTGATGGCCCTCTTCCTTTGCTTTCCAAAGTAGGAGATTAAGTTATTGGACCTCCAACGACCCTCTTTTCTCCCTCCTTGTGAGTGCCGACCACCACCTCTCTCTCTCTCTCTTGATTTTCTTTTGCTAGCTAACTTGGAAATGAAAAGTAAAGTTTACTTACTCTTCCAAGTTCTCTCTCATCTAATTTATCTAACTTGCAAACTTGGCAAAAATCATAAGGCCAAATATTATGGTGACACCTAAGGGTGTTGTTCACCAACTAAAGTAAAAATAAAATCACACACATGCTAATTCTTCCTCCTTTGGCCGGTACATCCCCCCTCCACTTATCCCAAATTATGAATTTTCTTTTATTGCATAGTTTGCTTAATAAGATGACCAAAAAGTCCCTTAACACTTGGCTAAAAATTGGGCCATCTATTTAATTCATTTGGGCTTTCCAATTAAATTACTTGGCCCACTAGTATTCAAGTATTACTTTCATCCTTGGCTACTAGTTTATTAAATTTTTTTTAGGTTAGACACTCCATGATATTGGGCTCTCAAATAATTGTTTTGGGCTATGTATAAAATATCATAGTCCAATATATTTAATTTACATAACCTTATATATTTAATTAGGGTTTCTAGTCCATTTGTTTTGGACTTTAAATAATTAATTCTACTATTCTTTTAATGTTTTGGGCTTACAAATTTAATTTCTTTGAGCCATAACAAATATCATATTTCCAACACTCTTAATATTACCACTCCCTAATTATTTAATTAGGATTTTTATTTCCTCAATTATAACATAAATCCTTACTCATGCACATTTATTTCCTTAACCCAATTAGACTTGCTATAATCAGGTTATAAAATTAATTAACTGAGATGTATAAAATAAATCACTTAGAATTAGAATATATTTTAAATACTAAAATTCTCTCATACCATAACATTTAAGTTATTCAATTTTCATACCTAATATATAATTAGATTACATTAGTTTCTTTTATTTGTTTATATTAATAAACAAATATAAACCATCACATAATATTCATATTCATTACTCACATAACTTTTAACCCTTACGGTTTTATACTTAGTATTAGGGTTCCCAAATTAGGGTTTTGAAATTCTGGTTAGGGTTTTCTAACCTAATGTTGACGTTCAAAAATAATATTAGGGTTTGACAACGATATAATTTATCCGGTCAACACTTGACCTTTTATCCACATACTTGCATAAATATATAACCATATACACAGAAAATATACACTTATACGCTTCATCCTGAATAATTCACCAAAATCTTATACCTCATTATCAGACTATCACTTACAGTCTACCAAATCTTTCAAGTCTTGTTAGAAAATTTTGAAATCCTTGAAATTTCTTTACATAACTATCAATTCCATACACTTATTTTCTGTCTAGGTGCTAATATTGAACTTTAAATCAATCAATTATGATTTTAAAAATTTTCTAAATTCTCGGGTTGTCACATTCACCCCTTCTTCTAAGAATTTTGTCCCCGAAATTCACCTTACACACTATACCATACAACTTACACCATTCATACACATTATCATATGTTATCCAATACACCACTCGCAAGAGTAAAAAATTTCAAATTGTGCTGAGGAGTCATATAGACTATGAATTTTTATTTTCGCAAAGGTTTTATAGAAATTCTTCCACAAACCATCTTACCCTGAAGACACAGAGGGTGATTAGCCCAAGATGCCCGCCTACGCCCAAGAATCTTGGTGTTATCTATTTCTCAATCGCTTACTAGCACAAAAAATTTACCTCAGTCTTATTGGATTCCGCACCAAAATAATTTAGTTCAGGAAATTTTTCAAAGAACTCTTATAGTTTTATAAAGGTCTGTCTAGCTGAATCAAATAGCATAGACTCATATCAATAATTTAATTCAATCGAATTATTTAAGTGTAGCCAAACCCCGTTGGCAAATTAATATTTTGAAGAAATATTTTTTTTAAGAATAGCGCTACGATGCTTGCATCTTTGTATTTAATGATACTGCTTTGAGGATGCCGTCATCGAGTGACTTTGTCATAACACATTATACAATAGTGGAACAACGATTTTAGGTCAAATCCACACTAAATATTACTGTATTTACAACTCCATCAACTTTTTATCATCTCTGCACCAGGTTACATGGTACATAACTGATAAATAAAAATATATTTTGATATTTCAAATCATTTTCGTCTAGCCAAAATAAGTAGCATAGACTATACTTTAAACCGTTCCAAAAATGATTACGAGTCTACATATTATTTTTTTTCAAAAGCACATATTGCGTATTTAGCTTGATGTCAAAATTTCGAAGTCTAGCATAGCTAGAAGTTTTGGAAAACTTAATGTCTCCACTAATAATCGTTTGCTTAAACAGTCTATCTATTCCTATTATTATCAATACCCCATTCACACAAAACTATACTCAGTTCGTCAAACTATACTCATGAGTTCAGAAACTTTCCACAATCATATGAGTTTAAGAACTTAACCTAGTCAGACCTTTGGCGTCCATTCGCTGAGGGGTTCATAAACATTTCATATAACTATGAGTCACGAACGTAACATAAGTATGAGTTTTAAGAACTCGTACTTAACCTTATATTCTCTACCTATAACCTATATATCTGTTATATACATGAGAAAGGAATCACCCTCTTAACATGCAAATAACAAATAGCACGACACAAATATTTCAATAATTATCAGTGTCAGAAACTAAGTGGTGGTTACACCATGTACAATTCCCCGCTCATACAAGGAATCCTACAACTCAGCTGCTGACATGAGTCCTCAATTGAAATCCCCACCTAATCTTAACTCTCTTCTCAATACGAATTTCATTTAATCCGTATTTATAATCCTTTTCTGAATCTATACCAATTCACACAACAATCTTTCTGTAAACTTTTCAATCATTAGATTGATTCTTTTCCTTACTATCACCTTATCAGATCACGGGGTGATCTCATCGTATATATTATGATTCATTTCTATGATAGGATCATTTTGTTTTACGATCTTCTATCCCTGTACTTTTTTTCTTTTAGACTCAATCTATTCATCACTACTATTCAACTTTATTATCAGAGTTAGGGAACTCTGTATCTTTACAACTCGCCGAGATTCATCTTTGAATCTTACTGACAAACTAACTCTATGTGAGTTAGATCTTATACTAATCACTGCAGTTATTGGTCTAAGGTATTCCTACCTAAGGTTCATAACCAACAACTCTGATACCATCTGTGACAGCACCAATTTCGGGTGCCAAATTACCACGGATCTGGTACAATCATTCTACAACTATTGCGAAAGATATAAACATAAATTGTTTATACAATAAACTTTACACACTATTCCCCAAGGTCGAGAACCTTCACTTAATACACAATTCATAACAATATAATACTATTATATACAAATTAGAATAATATCATCACAATATAATACTATTATATATAATCATAGAATAACCTAAACACATAACACATAATCCTATCAGTCTATACAACACATAAGACCTATAATTGATCTTTCTGTTAGTCATAACATAACTCACTTATAATATTATCATCTTATATTAAAGTGTCTAACATTTAAACATATAGTTAAGTATTAGACATTATGTTTAAGTCTTAATGTTATTGTTATACTTTGATAGTCTTTTAATCATATCATAACTTGCACTTATAAGTTATCCCTTTTATATGTTATCTTATTAAATTAGATAATATGTCAAGAACCCAAATTTCAGCTTTCTATTTCAACAAGCTAAAACAAAAGCCGACATCTTTTCTCGACATTTTGGTTTCTCGTTTGAAGAATCTGAAATGTTCATTTCGTAAGTCAAATACACTTCACGAAAATATGAAATCAGCTTATTATTTTTCAATCCTTTGGCGAATCATAAACACATGTATTCCATACACAAAAAGTATTTTTCTGGAATTTTTCAACTCCCTTAAGTATTTTTCAAAAATCAATTTGTAGTTAATTCCTTAAAAAATTAGCCACCTCACGTTTAACTCCAAAAATTCCCAACTCTTCGCAGGATCTTACACATGTTAACGTGAGCTTTTAGTTTAAATTTCGTGGCCATCGGAGTTATAGAACTCCGGTTATAGTCATTTTCGTCAAAAAATCACAAAAAATGAAATGGTCATAACTTGGTCATTTTAAGTCGGAATGAGCTCATTTTTGGACAGGAGGTACTTTATACCATATATTTTCGTGTCCTAAAAGGCCGAAATTTATTTCACAATTTAATTGTCCGAAACAGCCCTTACAAAAATTTGGACACTAGTTTTTTTAGAAAAACAAGTTTTTCGTACTTTGTTAAAAATAATCCATACAGAAATCTACAACTCCTTTTTCAGTGATTCCACTTGGAAATATTAGAAAACTTATCATAGTATCCTCCCAAATTTTTTTAGAATTTTTGAATGTCAAAAAAATGACGAAACTACCCCTACCCTTGACTGTCCAAAACAGTCTGTTTTTCTTTAAAAGACACAAAACTGTTTTTGGCTAAAACAGTCATAGATTTTTCGTTTTAAATATTTTTAGGCGATTCTTGAGCCCACGCGAAGCTAACTTCCGAGACTACAACTTTTATTCTTTGACCTTTTCCAAATTCTAAACACAGAATTCCAGAAATTCCGTGTAAAGTAACTGACCCGCGTTTACTTTCCAGTTTTGATGCTACTACTTTGAAATATCATAACTCTCTCATCCGAAGTCGGATTTAGTCCGTTCTAGAGTCTATGTAAATCTTATTCAGTGTACTACAATATACCAAAAGCCCAGAAGTTTTAGGGCATTCTAGCTAACCCCAAAATTTCTGTTTAAGGGCAGCAGCCACCAATATTTTTTTTCTAAGTAACAAAAAAACAGTTTTGGTTCTTCTTCTTTGTTCAAGCTCATCAACCCTAAAAATGGCAAGATATAACAATAAAACAACATATATTATGTAGATTTACCCTCATATGGCTCAAAATCATAAGTTCAACACTTGATCTAAAACAACCATAACAAAACACATTAAACTAACTAGAGTTTTGAGTTTAAGAAATTTTATACCTTTAGTGATAATCCTCTTGCTTTTGATGGCCCTCTTCCTTTGCTTTCCAAAGTAGGAGATTAAGTTATTGGACATCCAAGGACCCTCTTTTCTCCCTCCTTGTGAGTGCCGACCACCACCTCTCTCACTCTCTTGATTTTCTTTTGCTAGCTAACTTGGAAATAAAAAGTAAAGTTTACTTACTCTTCCAAGTTCTCTCTCATCTAATTTATCTAGCTTGCAATCTTGGCAAAAATCATAAGGCCAAATATTATGGTGACACCTAAAGGTGTTGTTCACCAACTAAAGTAAAAATAAAATCAAACACATGCTAATTCTTCCTCCTTTGGCCGGTACATCCCCCCTCCACTTATCCCAATTTATGATTTTTCTTTTATTGCATAGTTTGCTTAATAAGATGACCAAAAAGTCCCTTAACACTTGGCTAAAAATTGGGCCATCTATTTAATTCATTTGGGCTTTCCAATTAAATTACTTGGGCCACTAGTATTCAAGTATTACTTTCATCCTTGGCTACTAGTTTATTAAAAAAAAAAATTGGTTTAGACACTCCATGATATTGGGCTCTCTAATAATTGTTTTGGGCCATGTATAAAATATCATAGTCCAATATATTTAATTTACATAACCTTATATATTTAATTAGGGTTTCTAGTCCATTTGTTTTGGACTTTAAATAATTAATTCTACTATTCTTTTAATTTTTTGGGCTTACAAATTTAATTTCTTTGAGCCATAACAAATATCATATTTCCAACACTCTTAATATTACCATTCCCTAATTATTTAATTAGGGTTTTTATTTCCTCAATTATAACATAAATCCTTACTCATGCACATTTATTTTCTTAACCCAATTAGACTCGCTATAATTAGGGTATAAAATTAATTAACTCGAGATGTATAAAATAAATCATTTAGAATTAGTATATATTTAAATTACTAAAATTCTCTCATACCATAACATTTAAGTTATTCAATTTTTCATACCTAATATATAATTAGATTACATTAGTTTCTTTTATTTGTTTATATTAATAAACAAATATAAACCATCACATAATATTCATATTCATTACTCACATAACTTTTAACCCTTAGGGTTTTATACTTAGTATTAGGGTTCCCAAATTAGGGTTTTGAAATTCTCGGTTAGGGTTTTCTAACTGAATGTTGACGTTCAAAAATAATATTAGGGTTTGACACTGATATAATTTATCTGGTCAACACTTGACCTTTATCCACATACTCTACACATATATAACCATATACACAGAACATATACACTTATACCCTTAATTCTGAATAATTCACCAAAATCTTATGCCTCATTATCAGACTATCACTTACAGTCTACCAAATCTTTCAAGTCTTGTCCAAAAATTTTGAAATCCTTGAAATTTCTTTACAGAACTATCAATTCCATACTTATTTTTTGTCTAGGTCCTAATATTGAACCTTAAATCAATCAATTATGATTTTAAATTTTTTTTAAATTCTCGGGTTGTCACATTAGTGGTCAAAGGCCGTTGACCGGCCATGACCAAACTGATCTGGGTAACCCAGATTGTTACCCAGAAATGTCTGACAGGAAATGTTTGAGCTCAGATCTTGCACATGTTTGATGCTTTGTTATGTTTGTTGTAACTAAATGGTAGTCTGGTAGATTACCTTTAAATTCATGCCTTTAGATCATTAAAACATCAAGTAGGATTAACACAGTAGATGGTCAAACTAGGCCATTCAGCTATGACCTTGAGTTTCTGGAATTTCCAGAAACCATAAGAACAGGCCTTCTGACAAGCTTTGACCAAATAATAACTTATGATTGTGTTGTTGTTGAACTGTGATGGTAATATATAAATGTTCTATGACATGAGTACTATCGATTTAGACTTTAATAACATAAATTTAGTGACCAGAACATGATTATATTTAAGCCTCAAAGTATGCACTCGAACAATGGGTTTTACAGGTAACCTAGAAAACCCAGTTATCATCTCGACAAGTAGTTTGAGTCATTATATCTTGCATTTGTGTTATGATATGAACCAGTTGATGGTTGGATTGTGTAGTCTTGTACGAGTACTGCAAGATCTGACCAAGATCATGCCCAGAAACCTAATGATCTAAGATCTATGCTTGGTCAAACTCGATACCCTGTAAACTGGCTATGAATATCTGAGTTAGCTGAAGAACACCTTCAGGGACAGTTTTGTTGCCTAAAGCACCTTTAGCGACACTTAATTTTTGAAAATTATATTTTTGTTAAATAATTAGAGAAAATTAGTTTTTAATTATGAAAATACAAATTAAATTACTAAAAATTATTTTAAAGTCTTAAAATTAGTTTTTAATAATTTTTATTATATTTCATAAATATTTAATATTTTTGAAATATTAAAGGTATTTAATTTATTTAATTATTATATTCAATAAATTATTTAAAATTATTTTAATACTCAAAAAATCATTTAAAATTATATTATGATATAAGAAAATATTTTAATTTATATTTAATGATTTTAATATTTTGTGATAAATTTCATTAATAAATTAATATTAATGATAATTAGGTTATTTAATAAATGTATTAAATAAATTATGAAAAATAGAATTAATGATTTAAAAATCATATAAAAATGATTTAAAGGTTATAAAAATATTTGAAGTTATAAAATATAACTTTTGATATTTTGTCATGAAAAATATTAATATTTTAATATTAATGATATTAGATTTATTTGATATTTATATTAAATAAATTAGTTTAAAATGATTCTAAAATTATAAAAATCATTTTAGATGAAATAAAATATAACTTTTAATATTTAAAGGATAATTTCATTAATAATTTAATATTAATGATATTAAATTTATTTAATAATTATATTAAATAAATAGTTTTAAAATGATTTTATTAATTTAAAATCATTTAAAAAGGATATAAATGAATTAAAATATTTTAAGTTATAATCAATTACTTTTAATATTTTGATAAGTAAAACATTAATATTTAAATATTAATGGTAATTATTTAAAAATGATTTTAAATATTTTAAAAATCATTTAAGCGTAATATTAATACTTTAAAAGTATTTTAAGTTATTATAAATAACTTTAAGATTTTGGCAATGGTTTCATTAATAGTTTAATATTATTTAAATATTAATGATAATTAAATTATTTAATATTTAAATCATTTAATAATGATTCCAGTGTTTGAAAAATCATAATAAAGTATAATAATTATTCCAAAATTATTATAAGGTTATGAAAAATAATATGACTGATATTTAAATTATTTAAACTACAGAATAGAGTTTTAAACTCGATAATTATCCAATAAAGCCATAGGTACACCGACATATTTCAGAAATTGATCTGGACTTAGATCAATTGTCTGTATATGTGTCTATTTGTGATCCAATGACTGTTAAACATGTGTGACCATGTGATTAGGTTATGTGCTGACTGTAATAAACAGTATTATGTGTTACAATATGTTATTCTAATCAATAAAATGATCTTATTACTGATAGGTTGCTTTATAAAAGAGAAAAACTAAGTTGCGTATTGTAAGCAGCAGACCAGGAAAGTATCCTACCTTTGCATTTCCTTTATGCAATGGACATAAATAAGAAAGTTTCAGAATTATATTATTATTGTGCCAGAATAATAACCCTATTGTTATCGAGTATGTATCCTATCATTATTTATTAGTACAATATTATTGTATAATTCAGATATTTATTATGTTCATTAATTTCTAAATATGGTTATACAAGTGTCCTCACTTGGATAATCATTGTATTTAATCACATGTTGATATATATACTTATTAAATTCCATTATGTATACCTTAATTAAAAGTCATCTAGCTATTTGACCTAGCTAGACACAAATTTAGAAATATCGTTGAATATGATAAAACTTTATTGTATCCAACCGAATTGTTTTGGTTTGGATTCTCGACTAAGTATGAGCATCCCGAATATGGGAATAATTTTTGTGCACCTAAGGCGGATAAAGTGAACAATAATATCGTTCTTGCATATAGTATTGATCAATACATGGCACATTGGGATGATCACTCTCGTACCCGTAAGTTATGACAGTTTGCGGATGAAGTTCTGCAAAACCTTATCAAAAATTGAAAACAAAGTTTATAGTCTGTCGACTACTCTATATATATATATAGTCAATACGTAGTTTCAAAAATTTGATATAGAATTGTTATGTTGTTATTATTGGTTCATTTTACTTCACAACTATTGATTCGTTATAGAAGTGTCATACAAAGAAAATATTTAACCCTTTCAGCTAATATTTATAATTGTTATTACTTGTTGGGCACTCAAAAGCTCATCCTTACTTAATTTAAATGTTTTCAGCTAAGTGTGAACAACCAGAAGGTTTGGCCAAGAACAAGGGGAAAAGGAAAGCAAATAGAATAAGTGTTATGGCATTCTATGTAATAGTATGACTCTATTAAGATAATGATATTTATTATTATCATGTATTGTAATGAATGTAGTAAAGGTTGCGTACTTGGGATTAGACTTTGATATATGTAAATTAAGTTTGGTATTTATATTATTGTTATTATTATTAGTATTATTTCCGCTCATAGAAATGGTATCGTAAAGCACCGAGTTAGGATTTCAAGTACCTGAATTTGGGGGCGTTACAAAATTTATTTATTATAAATATAATTTATAATGATCAATAATTCAAAAAATATTATTTACAATAATTAATGTAATAAATAAATTTTATTTATCACATATATACATATACACATTACCTAGCACATATCTCCACCTTATAAATAAAAAAAAATTTATACGCAAAATTTCTTATTTATTTATATAAAAAATATCGTTATTATTACCCCCCAATTGTTGTCAATCAAAAGATGTAAAACTAAGTAAACAACTAGCCTTAATAGTTCTCACAAAACCCTATTACATAAGGTAAGTAAAAATCCTTAAAAGAGTCAACTTTAAATACTTAAGGAAACAAAATCAAGAAGAATTGTCGAACTACGGCTACCACCTTGCCTTGGCCCTAGAATGCCCATCCGGATTCCGTATGTCACGATCCCATCTTCTTCCAAACATACATCAATATATAGCTAAATATAACAACATACATCCTCAAATCCCAGGTTTTAGAAACCTTATAACCTTTTTCATTATAAATAATTATAAATACATTATTCATTTCATCTTACAAGAGTGACTTTTATCCGCTACCAAGAATACATAACAGTTCCTTAAACTAGTCTATAGTTAAATTTCATATTTCTATATTACAAGTCTTCATTTGATCTCCTCACTCATTCACAATCTGAATGGAACTTCATCAGGATACCGTCAACTTGATCTTTACGGGATCCTTAAGTTCTTCTAACATCGTTCGCAAGCAAGTGTGAGCATTCAATTGCCTAGCAAGTCATAACAGTTGAACAAACAACTTTAAGAATTCAAACATTTCTTTAGAACTTCGATAACCGAACAAAGGTTATGAAGCAGCTTGAATAATAGGAATAATCTCGATTCCTATTATTTTAACACATTATTCACATGCACTTTGAAATACTTTCATTCTTCTACCTTTTTCATACTCATCCTGTCTGGCTAGAATCATTAGCACAGACTTAATAATAATGAATCATGTATAGATAGAGCATTCTCTTATTGAACAATTCAATTACAGAACAGTTCATATCATAGAAACACCGAAGTGTTCACATTATGGCATAAGGTCTCATATGTTCTACCACCTTGTACAAATATCGTACATTCGCATATAGACAGAACTTCTCAATTTCAACATCTGAGAAGCTTAAGAAACTAGCATTCATTTAAAATATGAATGAAGTTAGGAAACTTGCCTTACGCGCATGCCGACTATACTTCTATTTGAATCGTTCATTCCAATTCCTATATAACACATAAGGAGAAAACATAAACACCAATTAGTCATATATTGAACTTACGCATTGGTTTACATAACTTTACTTCTTAAGGTTCGCATTCTTGCAGCCTAAGTTTACGCGACCACTTTCACTACCGTTCTACGGCTTCATGACATACGGAGATGTCTTACATATACATTCATCATCTTTAATGTTTTACATTATTATATTCTTCTTATAACTTCTCTAGGACTAAGCACACATTTCTCCTCTGCTAGTAGTCCATATGGTACTCTGAGTGGTTTCCCACAAACAACCAACAAACAAGTTCCCATGTCATCTACACTGCCCATAACAATGAGTTAGATCGGTTGCCAGTTTTGTATATACCTTCGCTCTTTGAAGGAATTGTTTAGCCCAGCTTCCATATGTCAACCATCAAAGGTTACGATTGTACCACACCCTAACTTATCATAACTTATCCAAACCATTAAACTATAATATTCGTTAAGTTAATTTCTTATTCCTTTTTAGCTTTCTAATAACTAAATACCATACCTCAGGATTCATTCTTATTCGACTCACATTCGGCTTTCATTAATCTTATTACCGTTCATTATGGCTTTCTTAATACCATTCGTATCTTACTTAATACTTTCGTTATCCATTACATGAACCCCATGTTCATTACTCGTTCTTAGTGTCGAAGCCATACTGATCGTTGTATGCTAAGACCGATCGTTCATCGCAACAGCGTTGCGTTCATAGCGTCTATACGCTTTAAGCTTATCTCTCACTATCATGACATAACATCAAAATGTTATTCATTACCCTCGTCTCTCAACCTAAGGAATCACAACCATAGCAATCCCTCACGTTCGTTCATTGCGACTACGGTCCCCGGACATCGGTTACGTAACTCGCGTTTAAATTCTTTGTCTTTTAATCTCGTTTAATCTTTCCGTTCAACCTTCATTTAAGGTTTAATTTACTTATTTAAGTTTTACATAAGTGAACATTATGTTCTTTATCTTCCCTTACGTTGCCCCCAAGAGTTGAGCAGTTAAAAGCTCTTCTTTGGCTTTTTTCCTACACCTTGGTCACTGCATTTCTACACTCTTTCTTATCTCTCGCCCCGTGGCACGAGTTTGCGTGACCCTACCTCCACTTTAGTCCTGTACATTAGCACACCTACCTTAAGGCATGGTTGGGCCAAGCAATAACATGCCAAGCCCTAATTCATGAAAATTTCTTCTAAGTGTTAACTTCATTTTGAGACGCTACTTCCTGATCTCATAACTCCTTCGTTATAACTCAGAACGAGGTCGTTCCAAAGCCATTCTCTTCCTTATCTTATGTACTTCAATACCCCTCCGATAGAACTTCGTTCTAAATCCATTAACATGCCATTCGATTGGCTTGATCTTCACCCTTCGTTCATTTTATGTTTTTAACGCTCTTTATTTGTTAGTCCGTAATTCGGGCATCTGAACTCGGAATTCGTTCCTTCTTGAGTCCACGACTCATGTTTTCTATGTTCTCTTACATTCTTATGAAACCCTACATGATTGGGTTCATTTACTAACTTTCTAATTCTCATTCGTCTTTTACAAAATTTTTGCCATAACTTCGTTATAGCTAAGTTTTAATTTGTTCTTCATGAACATTTCTATCATTCCTAACCAAGCAATATGCATTAAACTTATACGCGATGGTTTTAAACTTATCCATCAACAACAATTATCCTACAATAGTTTTAAATTTGTCCATCAACAACGTTCTTCGTGTTCTTCGCGTGTTCTTCGTTCTCCTTCTCATCCTCCCATCCAAACTCTCTCTCTCTCTCTCTCTCTTTCAAAGTGTAGGATTCTCAAATTCCTTAAACAATGAAATAAGCTTTCTATAGAATTTCCAAGCTAGGGGTATTTTAGTCATTTTACCCCCAACCTCCTCACTATTCACACCTCCTTACTATTCATAACTTAAGTGTTAAGTTAACTTAGCCCTTAAGTTTACTTAGCCTTTAAGTTTACTTACTCCTTAAGTTTACTTATCCTTTACTTAGCTCTTAAGCATAAGCACTTTACAGGCCGAAAACTGCGATTCTCGGAATTTAAATATTTTTGGATATTTCATCTTTCCTTTACCAATTAACTTTTACGTATTCTTCAAATCTCTGAAAAAAATGAAAAACACTTTTTAGCGTTAAGCGTTTTCCTTCACGTTTCCCCCTAACGTAGCTAAACGAATGAAAAGTACATAGTAGTACTTTTCGTCGTTTTTATTTTGTCCGATTTCTGCACATTTTTTGAGAAAAACTTTTATCGACTTACTTAACTTTTCAGGATATATTATCGGCAAATCTTTCGATGGAATGTCATTTCGACATACCGAACTCTCAGAACAGCTTAAGTTATTTCAAACCCTAACCCTTAGGTTTCGTCGGGTGAATAGTGCCTATTTCGTGTTTTTCCCCGAAAATATTTTGTTCCTAGAAATTTTTTAATTTCGTCTTATAAATTCTTAATTGTTCAATCTAGATCGTAGCCAGAATCCTCCCAACTTATAATCATCCTAGGTTCTAGAACGATTAATAAACACATAGCACATATTATTATTAATAAAAATTTATTTTATTAATAACTAATTCTTTAAACTTAAATTCTGGAAAATCTAAATTTCCTAAGTCGTTACACTCTTCCCCTCTTATAAAAATTCCATCCTCGGAATTTCTTAAAACCACACCCTTACCCGGGTCATCACATTCACCCCTTCTTCACAGAATATCGTCCTCAAAATTTTAGCCTACCCATCTTCTCAAAATTTCTTCAAAGAAGTTCCTATCTTTCAAATATTCTCTCACCTTCACAACTTATCAAGAATTGTGAAGTAGAATGAACAACGAGGAATATAAGAATTCCTTTAAAATATTTCATATTTTTGCTAAAGGGTCAAATTGACAATGAACTCTTACTAGCAGTTTACAATCACCAAGAAGGTAAACTACATCTTCCATACGTAAGCGATCAACCCATTATATAACCCCATTTTGGGGTGTGATCACCTCAGACTTAATCATTAGATTCCGCACCAAAACAATTTGGATTGGCACAACTTCTCAAGGAAAGCTTGATTTTCTTTTAAACATGACATACCATTTGTCTAGCCGAATCAAGTAGCTTAGACCATATCAATAAATTGGATATCAACGTGAAACATTCATCTAGTTAACTCAATTGACATTGACTACTTCTGTAAATTCTTTTCGCAATACATCAAAATGTTTTATGACGTCATAAAACCATACTTTTCACAGTACGTTGAGGACTTTGTCAGTTTGTGACTTTGTCATTATACATCATACCATAGCGGGTTGTTGATCCTAAGATCACATCCAACACCAGGTTCAATTGCATTAATAACTCCATCTTTTTACCATCCTTGCATCAAATGCACTGATGATATAAAATTCATTTTGATATTTCAAATCAATTTCTGTCCAGCTGAAACAATTAGCATAGACATACTAAGAATAGTTCTTTTAAAAATTTATTGGTTCCAAAAATTGAACCAATTCTTTCCTTTTTCAAAATGTACATATCAGCACGAGTTCAATAAACTTCGAAATCTAGCATAGCTAGATGACTTGGAATATCCTACTCTCCATCTTTCTTCATTGTCTTACTGCGACAATAGTTAATCTTCTCTAGCACCTTCAATATTAAGCCTACTAAAAACTACTTGTTTTCAGTCTAAACATCCTTATACTTTAGTATAGTCCATCAACTTACCACACATTATGAGTTCAGGAACTTTCCATAATAATATGAGTTTAAGAACTATCCGCATGCACTATAAGCGTCCCATTCACCGAGAAGTTCAAAACCTACCATATCGGTATGAGTCAAATCACTAACGCATTACCATAAGTATGAGTTTCAAGAACTCGCACCTACCTTATCGTTCTCTACCTATCAAGTATATACATGTGAAAAGATTCACCTTCTCATCATATACATCTTGACAGCGCGACCGATTCCAATGATTATCACTGTAATAAGCTAAGATGTTGTTACACCAAGCACAAACCTCTGCCCATAACAAAGGTTCATACAACTCAGCTATCACATGAGTCCTCAATTGAAATTTTATAACTTCTAAATTTCTCTTTACTTAATATGAATTTTCTTTAATTCGTATGCTATCCTTTACAACTCAATCTGAGTTCTTCTTCCCGTACTACTTCGTAGTAATATAAATCATTCATCGTTTAACAGCTCATCTGTTATTACGATTCACTATGATTATGTAGTGATCTTCTTATCCCTCTCTCTATGATTATAGTCTTAGATACTCTTACCTAAGATTTATAACCTATCATCTCTGATACCAATCTGTAACGCCCCAAAATTCGGTCTATTTCCACATCCGGATTCCGTACATCACGATCCCATCTTCTTCCAAACATACATCATTATATAGCTAAATATAACCACATACATCCTCAAATCCCAGGTTCTAGAAGCCTTATAACCTTTTTTATTACAAATAATTATAAATACATTATTCATTTTATCTTACAAGAGTGACTTTTATCTGCCACCAAGGATACATAACAGTTCCTTAAACTAGTCTATAGTTCAATTTCATCTTTCTATATTACAAGTATTCATTTGATCTCCTCGCTCATTCACAATCTGAATGGCACTTCATCTGGATAACGTTAACTTGATCTTTACGGGATCCTTAAGTTCTTCTAACATCGTTCGCTGTAAATGTTTTTATTTTAAGCAAGTGTGAGCATTCAATTGCCCAGCAAGTCATAACAGTTGAACAAACAACTTTAAGAATTCAAACATTTCTTTAGAACTTCGATAACCGAAAAAAGGTTATGAAGCAGCTTGAATAATAGGAATAATCTTGATTCCTATCATTTTAACACATTATTCACATGCACTTTGAAATACTTTCATTCTTCTACCTTTTTCATACTCATCCTGTCTGGCTAGAATCATTAGCACAGACTTAACAATAACGAATCATGTATAGACAGAGCATTCTCTTATTGAACAATTCAATCATAGAACAGTTCATATCATAGAAACACCAAAGTGTTCACATTGTGGCACAAGGCCTCATATGTTCTACCACCTTGTACAAATATCGCACATTCGCACATAGACAGAACTTCTAAAGTTTAACATCTGAGAAGCTTAAGAAACTAGAATTCATTTAGAATATGAATGAAGTTAGGAAACTTGCCTTACGCACAGCTATAACTTATGTTGAACTGCTCATTCCAATTCCTATATAACACATAAGGAGAAAACATAAACACCAATTAGTCATATATTAAACTTACGCATTGGTTTACTTAACTTTACTTCTTAAGGTTCGCGTTCTTGCAACCTAAGTTTACGCGACCACTTTCACTACCGTTCTACAGCTTTATGACATACAGAGATGTCTTACTTATACGTTTATCATCTTTGATGTTTTACATTATTATCTTCTTCTGATAACTTCCCTAGGACTCAGCACACATCGCTCCTCTGCTAGTAGTCCATATGGTACTCTGAGTGGTTTCCCATAAACAACCAAGAAACAAGTTCCCATGTCATCTACACTACCCATAACAGTGAGTTAGATCGGTTGTCAGTTTTGTATATACCTTCGCTCTCTGAAGGAATTGTTTAGCCCAGCTTCCATATGTCAACCATCATAGGTTACGATTGTACCACAACCTAACTTATCATAACTTATCCGAACCATTAAACTATAATATTCATTAAGTCAATTTCTTATTCCTTTTTAGCTTTCTAATAAATAAATGCCATACCTCACAATTCATTCTTATACGACTCACATTCGGCTTTCATTAATCTTATTACTGTTCATTACGACTTTCTTAATACCATTCGTATCTTACTTAATACTTTCATTATACATTACATGAACCCCATGTTCATTACTCATTCTTAATGTCGAAGCCATACTGATCGTTGTATGCTAAGACCGGTCGTTCATCGCAACAACGTTGCGTTCATAGCGTCTATACGCTTTAAACTTATCTCTCACTATCATGTCATAACATCAAAATGTTATTCATTACCTTCATCTCTCAACGTCTAAGGAATCACAACCATAGCAATCCCTCACATTCGTTCATTGGGACTACGGTCCCCAGACATCGGTTACGTAACTCGCGTTTAAATTCTTTGTCTTGTAATCTAGTTTAATCTTTCCGTTCAACCTTCATTTAAGGTTTAATTTACTTTTTTAAATGTTACATAAGTGAATATTATGTTCTTTATCTTCCCTTACGTTTCCCCCAAGAGTTGAGCAGTTAAAAGCTCTTCTCTGGCTTTTTCCTACACTGGAGCTGCGGCGCCACTATCTTCTTTATCTCTCGCGCTGCGGCGCGAGTTTGCAGTACCCGGCTCCCTGGTCTAGCGTTGCAATGCCACCTTACTACGCATGGTTGGCGCTGTGGCGCCAAGCCCTAATTCTTGAAAATTTCTTCTCAGTGTTAATTTCATTTTGAGATGCTACTTCCCGATCTCATAACTCCTTCGTTATAACTCAGAACGATGTTGTTCCAAAGCCATTCTCTTCCTTATCTTACTTACTTCAATACCCCTTAGATAGAACTTCGTTATGAATCTGTTAACATGCCATTCGATTGGCTTGATCTTCACCCTTTGTTCATTTTATATTTTTAACGCTCTTTGTTTGTTAGTCCGTAATTCAGCCATTTGAACTCAGAATTCGTTCATTCTTGAGTCCACGACTCATGTTTTCTATGTTCTCTTACATTCTTATGAAACCTTACATGTTCGGGTTCATTTAATAACTTTCTAATTCTCATTCGTCTTTTACAAAAATTTTGCCATAACTTCGTTATAGTTAAGTTTTAATCTGTTCTTCACGAACGTTTCTATCGTTCCTAACCAAGAAATATGCATCAAACTTATACGCGATGGTTTTAAACTTGTCCATCAACAACAATTATCCTACGATGGTTTTAAATTTGTCCATCAACAACGTTCTTCGTGTTCTTCGTTCTTTCTTCATTTTAATCGATATTTTGGATTATGATTTCACTTTTTATTAGAATTTGATGTTATAGAATATTATTCCTTACTTATTTCACCTACTTATTTATATAATCCACTCGGATCGTTCTAATTCATTACGAATCATATACTTCCTTAAGAAATTTATTTACTAAACTTCAAATTCTTATTTTCTTTATTTCTCATGATTTCAACCATATGAAATCAACCCTAACATCATCTACTTCTTATTCTCATTAAGTTATGTTTTTAAACATAAAAACTTAAAAGAAAATTTATAAAAAAAACTAGGTTTCGGATTACCGTTCTCATTTAATCTCTTTCCGTCAGACAAAGGTTGCTCACGAGCAAACTTTTCTGCTTCCTTCTCATTCTCATCCTCCCATCTGAACTCTCTATCTCTTTCTCTCTTTCAAAGTGTAGGATTCTCAAATTCCTTAAACAATGAAATAAGCTTTCTATTTATAGAATTTCCAAGCTAGGGGTATTTTAGTCATTTCACACCCAACCTCCTTACTATTCACACCTCCTTACTATTCATAACTTAAGTGTTAAGTTAACTTAGCCCTTAAGTCTACTTAGCCTTTAAGTTAACTTACTCCTTAAGTTTACTTATCCTTTACTTAGCTCTTAAGCATAAGCACTTTATAGTCCGAAAACTGCGATTCTCGGAATCTAAATATTTTTGGATATTTCGTCTTTCCTTTATCGATTAACTTTTACGCATTCTTCGGATCTCCAAAAAAAACTGAAAAACACTTTTTGGCATTAAGCGTTTTCCTTCACGTTTTCCCCTAACGTAGCTAAAGAAATGAAAAGTACATAACAGTATTTTTCGTCGTTTTTATTTTGTTCGATTTTTGCACGTTTTTCGAGAAAAACTTTTATCGGCTTACTTAACTTTTCAGGATATATTATCGGCAAATCTTTCGACGGAATGTCATTTCGACATACCAAACTCTCAGAACGGCTTAGGTTATTTCAAACCCTAACCCTTAGGTTTCGTCAGGTGAATAGTGCCTATTTTGTCTTTTTCCCCAGAAATATTTTGTTCCCGAAATTTTTTTATTTTCGTCTTATAAATTCTTAATCGTTCAATCTAGATCGTAGCCAGAATCCTCCCAACTTATAATCATCCTAGGTTCTAGAACGATTAATAAACACATAGTACATAATATTATTAATAAAAAATCATTTTATTAATAACTAATTCTTTAAACTTAAATTCTGGAAAATCCAAATTTTCGAGTCGTTACACGGTCCCTTCTTAAATTGGTGTGGTCCGTGCTACATATGCTGTGACGACCCGAGAATTTAGAAAATTAATTAAATCTTAAATGATGGATTAAAGGTTGAATAATAAACCTAGAAAGAAAATAAGTAAATGGATTTGATATTTCAGGAAAGGATTTTTATGAATTTAAAAATTTTTGTGGTGAATTAATCAGGATTAAGGGTATAAGTGTATATGTTTTGTGTATATGTTTGCATATATGATCAGAATGTGGTTAAGGGTCAAGGGTTGACTAGATAAATTATATCAGTGTCCAAACCCTAATATTATATTACGAACCCCGACGTTAAGTTAGAAAACCCTAGCAATTGATAAGAAGCCCTAAAACCGACTCTGAAAACCCTAATTTTAGTTCTGGGAATCTGAAACCCTAATTCGAAATTAGAAAACCATATTTTGGGAATCTAAATGCTATGTATAAAGCTTTTGTGTATTAATTACAAATCTAATTAGGGATAACCCTAATTTATAAATTAGAAATCCTAATTTTAAAGTTTGAAACCCTAATTGTTCCGTTTGAAACCCTAATGTACAATTATGGACCTAATTGCTAAATTATCAATTTTAATTAGGATAAATTAATCCTAATTAGCAAGCTTGAATTTATGATTATGAAATCTTAGTATAATTATAGAATCCTAATTATAATTTAGAAATATTAAATTTCTATTTTAAGACCTAAATTGGAAATCCTAGAAAAAAAATGATTTTTGAGAACCTTAGGTTTTAACCCTAAAGGTTAAACCCTATGGGTCAAACCCTAAGGGTTGTAGCAAATGTCTAAAGTGCCATTAAATTTAGAAAGCAAATGACTAAATTACCCTTTGTGCATTATTGAAGGTAGCTTGCAATTATTGCCATATTAGTAGTTGGTGGCCAACCTAGATCATCCCACGTGCCTTAAAAATCTAGAGATCAACCATATATCACAGCCATATGTATTGCATCAAATTATATAAATAATTGAAGAGAGAGAAATTCATTATCTAGCTTAAATTGTCCACAAACACTCAACCATGCCATCCTCACTCTAGACCCATAAAATCAATTAGTGATTCAGTCCCTAGAATGATCCATAGCATCTCAAGAACAGATCATGATGATCAAATTCATGATCAAAGCACTAAAGAGGTGTAATCCTAAATCTTAAAAAATTTATGATCTGATGTTAGATGTTATTGTTTATTGGTTAAAGTTATGTTATAGGATGTCATTTAGTGATCTGGGTTGTTAGATCATAGATCTATAACACTTAGATGCACGAAAATAGCATTTTTAAAAGTTGTTCTTGAACCTTAAAAAAACTTGTCTGACAGCCTAATGTCAGGGCTCGTAGATCAGTGTGTGTAAGGTGTTATGTGTGTTTTATGTTATGGATCTGTTCTTTGCCATGTAGGCTTTGATCTGGACCTTGAATCAAGATCAGATCATGTCTAAAACTCAAGATATGAGTGGTCAAAGTACGTTGATCGATCACAAAGAACTGCTTTCTGGGCAGCACAGAAATCCCCAGGTAACTTCTGACAAGTTTTTATGGCCTTTGATCTTGCAACTTTTAAGGTTAATGGCCATGTTTGTGCATAGATCTTGTAGTCTGACATTAATACTACACATCCAAGCACTTAGAACAAAAAGATCTCTCGCAGATTCAAAGATATGGTTGGTCAAAATAGCATTGACTATTAGTCGTATGAACAATCTGGAAAACCCAGATTGTTCATGAACAGTTTGTTTTGTCAGACTTTGACCGACTTATGTTTCTCTCAGGTGATGTTGTTAGATTGTTGTAGTGCATGATATTTGTAGATTAACATATGGAATACAGGTTTGGACCTTTACATCACATAAACAAGACCTGGAAATCAAAGATTCAAGACTGCAAAGTAGGACCCTTGACACTGCTTGAGTTTCTGGGCAGCCCAGAAACTCAAGAAAATGCCTGACAAGATTTTCTAGGGCTTTGATCTTGTTGTTATGATGCAGAATTGGCATGAAACTTGTTAATTCTTATAGTATTACATAAGTACTATAATATTAATGCACTAGACTTCCCATAAAACATTTCGAACTAAGATTAAATGCTGGTCAAACTAGCTACCTTACTCTCTGGCGATGAAGATCTGGGTTTGATGAAGAACAGCTCAAGAACACCTATAGCGACAGTTTCGTCGCTATAGGGCCCATTAGCGACAGATTAATTACAAAATTATTATTTTTATTAAATAATTGGTATTAAATGGTTTTTAATTATTAAAAATTCATATTAAATTAATAAAAATTATTTTAAAGCCTAAAAATGGGTTTTTAATTATTTTGAATATATTTCATTAATATTTAATATTTTTGGAATATTAAGGGTAATTAATTTGTCTAATTATAATATTAAATAAATTATTTTAAAATGATTTTAATACATGAAAAATAATGAAAAATTATATTATCAGATAAGAAAATATTTCAAGTTATTTTAAATGACTTTTAATATTTTGTGATGAATTTCATTAATTAATTAATATTATCGATGAATAATTTATTTAATAAATATATTAAATAAATTATAGAAAAATAGAATTTATGATATAAAAATTATATAAAAATGATTTAAGTATTATAAAAATATTTTAAGTTATAAAATATAACTTTTGATTTTTTTCTATGAAAATATTAATATTTTAATATTAATAACAATTATCGATAATGGATTTAACTATTTAAAAATCATATAAATATGATTTTAAGGTATTAAAATATATTTTGATATATTATAAATATATTATAATATTATGTTATGATTTTCATTAATATTTATTATTAAATAAATATTAATGATAAAGGAATTATGTGGTATTTAATTCATATAAATACGATATTAATGATTGAAAAATCATGAGAAATGATAATAATTATTTAAAAATTATTATGAGACTTGGAAAATTATTTTGATTGATAATATAATTATCTAAAATAATGATTAAATGTTTAGGCAGAGTTTAATTGAACTTAAACTCGATAATTATCCGACTAGGCCGTCGGGATGTCAGAATTTCGTTGGATTCAACTTAGACTGAAATAGTTTGACTTGATATTAGGTCTTATGTGCTGTATAGACTGATAGGATTATGTGGCAATGTGTTTAAGTTATTTTATACTGTGATGATATTATTCTAACTTGTAAGATCGATATTATTAATATTAGGTATTCAAACAAAGCTAAATAGGTTGCGTAACTGTAATCAACGGTACAAACAAGTTTTTCTTGACTCGACCTCGAGTTGTTTCATTCAAAAATACTTATGGTTAATCATTACTGATTACCATGTCTATGAATTATTTATTCGCACTCTGTGCATATTGCATGTATTCATCAGGTATGAAAGGCTGATCACCTTCATTACCATTCGATTCAGATATAATTGCTATGTTCATGTTCAATGTTCGTTCAGCTATAGAAGTTTTTTCATGCTAGTTCTCAATTATATTATAGAATTATAGCCAGCTTATTGTTCAATTCTTTTCATCATGATATATCCTTAAATAAGCTTATCCTTGCTGGGAAAACTTATGCTCACCCTTGCTAGGCATAGCTTACGAGCACTTCTGGGTGATCAGCCCATAGTACTTTATGTTGATCAACACTACATTCATTAAACGTGTATACGTTTAAGTTGTGGCAACCTCACGTGCCTGTCATTAAACGACAAAAACATTTTAGCATACTTGGTCTTCGATTGAAAACTATACCAATATAACTCTAGTAAACATTAATCATGCTTCGACAAAATCATAATATAAGTCTAAATGAAAGAATTGGCTTTAGACTTCATCGTTAAAACTTCATGCGAAAGAATACATGAATTACAAAGCTTGTCCATACTAAATCGGAACAAGGGTTAGAATACTTGCCTTGAAATACCTTCTTCGATTATCACAAGTACACTTTAGGTCTCTAAGTTTCTACAATATATGATCATATAACGTACCACATTAGGTCATATATAATCAAGTATGTATAATGTTATATCTTACCCTTCATCTCAATCTAAATCATGGCTTAGATCTGTTATTATGGGTTTCGGCTTTTCATTACGTCATTCACATTACGTTCACTTTTAATAGATTATTAACTGTTAATCATTATTCATAAGGTTTACAAGTACCTTATAATACCTTATTAAGATCCCCAATTAACTGCTACTGGTTTACTATTCATGTTATACAAGTAATCATTCTTTCTTGACAAATTCCTAGGGTTGGCCATACAATTTCACCCATTGCTTTCTTCATCTCATCTTGCACATGAAAGTTAGCGATGTCTAACATCTCGATCTGGATCACATGCGGCGCCACACTTTGTTCTTTTATCTCAACATTGCATACAAGGAGTTAGCATGTCTCCGACATTGTTACAGTCATGGCCGCCACTCATTTTGCCTTGGGTTGGTGCCGCGGCGCCAACTCTGTGCCTCTGATAGTTTGCAAAGTTTGAAAATTTTATGAAACTCCCGGACTCATAACCTCTTCGTTATAAGTCCGAATTGACTCGTTCAAAAGCCTACGGTTCACAAATTACATACTCTATGCGTTCATGCAAGAATTTTATCTATTTGACTTTGTTTACTAAATTTTCACTTATGAGTTCATTTTTAACGAAAACGATAAATGTCCGTGAACGTTCAACGCTCGTTTCTTTGTTCTAAGTCAGAATCCGGTCATTTTTGAGTCCGCAACTCTATAATGCCAAATATGACTTGTATCCATCGAAAACCAACGTTTCCAACTTCAAACACAAAATACGACTTCCATTCCGAGAATTTCACGAATTCGACGATTATCGTCCAATCGTGTGAATTCCTGCAAAACTACATTCTTAATGATTCTAAATGGATTTTAACCAACATATGATCATTACAAGTTACTTATTACACCAACTTATAATCAAAGTAGGTTTTGACTTATTCTCATAAGTCAATGACTTATTTAACTTATGAACTACAATTCCTCATGCTTATGACTTACTATGAACTTAAGTCCATCAATCCATGTTCTCATACTATATTCAACATACTAACTTCATATGACAACATATGATAAGTTTTTCATGATTCTATCAACTTATTAAAGTTTAAGTTGCTTATTCAACTTATTCGGCTTAAGTTTATTCATTAATAACTTATTACATGTTCTTAACAAATAATCCCACTTCTCTATCAATCCTATCATAGAAGAGATAAAGATAATAGGTATGAGTCTTACCCTTGAAGACTATTACTTCAATTCACTTTGGAAAATCTAGCAAAAGTTGAAGTGGCTTATTCTCTCTACCAAATAAGTTGCTTATCTTTGAGAGGAAAGTGTTGGATGAATAACAACCAACAAAATGAAATGGAGCCTTCTATTTATAGGTAACTCAAAGCTAGGGTAGAATGGTCTTTAAACATCCCACCTCCTTATTCCACCTCCTCAATAACCTCCTTACTTTCCACCTCCTTACTATTCATTCCTTGTTCAACCCAACACTTGGTCATCACACTATTTGTTTTCCCATCAAGTTTACCCACTTTACACTTGGATTGCCCCATGGATCATGGCTTCTCATTGGTCTTGTTAATTAAATCTAACTACTTCCTTATTGGGCTTATGCTACCATAGTTTGGACTCATGATCTATCAAATACTTGGCTTGATTGTCACCTTCTATTGGACTTCTCTTATTAGGCTAATAATCCTATAAGTCCATTACCTTAGATTTAACAACTTAACATTTATACCCCATGTATAATCCTCGTATGCTAGCTCGTATATTAATTCGTAATATACGTTATCCCATTCTTCATACATAATAGTACAATACGTTGTATTATACTTACATTCACTACCTTCATATAATGAATACACATTATACGATCACAACTTTCTTCCTTTAACGCTTAACAAACCTAACGTTCCCAAGTTAGGTCCACATGTAAAATATTATGTTTTCCATACTTAAATTATTATTACATAATCGATATCACCTTGATATTATAACGTTACGTATTTCTCAGAAGTTCAAAAATAATTCCCAAGTAGAAATCTATGAATAGTGTTTTTTAGAAAATTTTTCGGAAAGCTTTTATTTTCGTCTTAGAAATTCAAACACTTTAATTCATTCACGTAGTCAAAATACTACGATGTTCCGACATTTCTAGGTTATAGAACGACATTCATCTTATCCTCACGTAATAATAATAAATAATATTATTTTATTCATTATTAAAAGTATTTACAACGGTTCAATTTTCAGGGGCGTTACACTCTCTCCCCTTATAAGGAATCTGTCCCCAGAATCTCGCTATATAAAAAAATTTAACAAATAATTGAGGGTAATTCTTTTTCATCATTTCTTCTAACTCCCACGTTGCTTCTTCTGTATCGTGGTTCTTCCATATCACCTTTACAGAAGGTATGGCTTTATTACGCAGAACTTGTTCTTTTCTATCGATAATTTGAATCGACGTTTCTTCATACGTTAAGTCCTTCTCGATATTAATAGGCTCATATTCTATCATGTGGTTATAATCCGGCTTATAAGGACGCAATACCGATATGTGAAATACATTATGTATTCGTTCTAGGTCTGGAGGTAATGCTATCATATAAGCTACCTCACCCACCCGTTTTAATACCTCAAAAGGTCCTATGAACCTCGGACTTAACTTTCCCTTCTTCCCAAAATGTATCTTTCCTTTCCAAGGAGATACTTTTAGGAATACGTACGAACCTACTTCAAACTCCCAATTTTCTCTATGCGGATCCGTAAACTTCTTATGTCTGTCTTGAGCTGCTAGAAGACGCATTTTTATCTTCTTGACAATGTCCGCTGTCTGTTGTACCAACTCTGGTCCCAACATTCGGCGTTCTCCTACCTAATCCCAATACAGTGGCGTTCTGCATTTCCTCCCATACAAAGCTTCATAAGGCGACTTACCTATGCTTGCATGATAACTATTGTTATACGCAAACTCTACTAATGGTAGATGATCATCCCAACTACCCTTGAAATCCATGACGCAAGATCTTAGCATATCTTCTAACATCTGAATTGTCCTCTCGCTCTGTCCATCCGTTTGTGGATGATACGCTGTACTCAAATTCAACTGCGTTCCTAACTGCTCTTGTAAACTTCTCCAAAAGTTCAATGTGAATCGTGGGTCACGATATAACACAATCGATACTGGTGCTCCATGTCTAGAAATTATTTCCTTAATATAGAGTCTAGCTAACTGGTCTAAGTTATACTTAACCCTAATTGGTAAAAAGTGAGCCGAGTTCGTCAACCGGTCCACTATTACCCAAATCGCATCATACCCCTTCTGAGTAGTCGGAAGTCCTACCACAAAATCCATCGTGATATTCTCCCACTTCCACTTCGCGATTTCTAATGACTGTAGCAAGCCACTAGGTCGTTGATGTTCGACCTTAACTCTCTGATAAGTCAAGCACCCACTCACATATTCAGCGATCTCTCTCTTCATTTTCGGCCACCAGAAACTCTATCGAAGGTCTTGATACATCTTAGTGCTACCGGGATGAATCGAAAACCTCGAACTATGAGCCTCTTGCAATACCTGCTCCTTTAATTCCGTCTCATTCGGAACCCAAATTCTTCCTTCAAATCTCAATAATCCCTCATTATCAAGATTGTGCTTAGTATTTTTTTCATTGGCTAGCCGCTCTTTCATCCGATCACACTCATCAGTTTTGAGTTGTACCTCCTTAACTCTTTCTACGATGGTAGATTGCATCTCCATCACAAACAACATTTGTCCACCTTCATTTGGCAGCTTCACTTCCAACTCTCTCCTAGCCATCTCTGTTATTAACTCAGTTTGAGCCGTTAAGAAAGACAACTTTGTAATTCAGTTAATATGCACACCTAGAGGGGGGGGGGGTGAATAGGTGTTTATGCTTAAAGTGATAAATAATGAAATCTTTTTAAAATTTTCTGCTATAGGTATAATTTAGACAGCTACGCCTGTCTGCTTTAGCATATGTTCTTTGTTTCTTATTATCAGACAACTAGACCTGTATGCTTTAATGTCTAGATAGTGGCGTGAATAACAAGAAGTGCAGAACGTGAATGGCAGTTAAAGAGATAAACAGAAGTAAAAATCACACCAAGATTTTTACGTGGTTCGGCCTCTATCCTCTATCTAGTGGCCTAATCCACGTCCAATATCAATTGGTATTGGAGACTCTATTTATTTTAATTTAACTTAATTAAATACAAAATAACTCTCTGTTTGAGAAAGCTTTCCGTTGGACACGACTGCCCCTTCTTGCACCTTTGCAATCCTTCTCACCACTGAGACCTCTGCACTACTGCAGCCTTGAAAGCTTGTCTACAAATAGATCCTATCAACTCTAGATAGACCAAGCCGATACACGGATTAAACTAAGAACAAGAATATTGATTACAAACTATCAAGTTTCCAGCATAATACAATTTAAGAACAATACAAAAGGGTTGCTGGAAAGAAACTCAGAATCGCTATTGAATAGAACATATGAGACTAATTAAATCTTTTCCAAGTTCTGTCTTTGAATAGCCGAGCAGGAAAGATATATATAGTAGAGCTTCCAACGACTATGAGAGGGCTGATTCCATGAAATCCTCAGTCACAAGAAATCAGCACCAAATCAATAGATATATTATTTCCTTGATAAGCTCAACCGAAAAGATATGATATCAATCATCTGATATGAAGGGATACGAAAGATATGGTTTGTTAACAATATACTATATTTAGAGCATATACCTTTTGAAGCTTCTAGATCAAATTTGAATCAACTAATCAGTTGACCTGTCAATCAATTGAGATTACAGTAAACATGCAATATAAATTTATATGGACTGCTATATGTTACCATAATGTCCACCCACAATCCATGCATATAATATAATATTATATACTGCCAATATTCATGCATATTATATTATCAGAGTTACAACCATAATCCATGCATATTAAATATAATATTATAACAAACCATGAACCATGCACATGTCTAATATACTTAAATTAGTCATCATTCAAAATATCATAAAATCAAAAACCAACATTCTCTCCCTTTTTGATGATGACAATTTATGCACCAACATGCTCCCCCTAATTATATGGCTCCCCCTAAATTTATGCATATTAAGGAGAAAATTACTTTATCCAAATAACCATCATTTCATATTCCAATATAGTATCTCAATATCAAAATGAATACCAATTCAAACCAATTTAAATATACCCAAATATCTCTCCCCCTTTGTCATTATCAAAAAGAAATAAATCATCAAGTTATATCTCTCCCCCTTTGTCATCAACACAAAATAATTCATATCAATTAAGTTGAAGATAGTTATCTCACCCCATTTGCCAAATTAAAAAATAAGTATAAATAATGTCAATGGAACAAGGTTATAACAAAATCACATATAGCAAGTAAACAATATAATCATACCTTTGAAATTTGTTACCTATATATCAACCTTTTATCAAGATTATCATGTGTATTAAATATGGAGCATTTGACATAATAAATGATGTTATGAACCCTTGAAATCCATAGAGTTTTTATAATAATATATCTAATTAAAACTCTATTTTAAAAAACAACATGAGGAACTTACAGATTCCACCCAATAATTTATAGGTAACTTACTTTCTCAAGGTAAAGAATCATCCATCTCCTTTTTGATCTTGAGACACCTACAAACAAATAGTCTCTATCTTTTTGGTACCCAAATCTTCTTGGGTCCTTTTGGGTTAGTAGCATATAAATCACTCTTCTTTACCCAAATTTATTTTATTCTAATTTTATTGCAATTAGAATCAAAATGACCTTTAAAACCACATTTTTTACAAGTAACAAATGGTAACAATAAAGTGGTTTATGCCTTGATTTACTATTAATCATTCTAATATTATTATTAGTCCTATTTTCCACATTTTTAATAGGATTATACCCAATCCCTTGTTTACCAAGACTGGACCTTTGTGCCCCTAACATAACATTTAGGTTCTCTTCTCCTTGCACAAATTTAGCAAGATCATTTTTTAAAGATACTATTTCTGCATTCATTACATTATCATCATGTTGCATATTCATAATTTTTCCATCATTAAAAGCATCTATGCATACATCTCTCATTTTTAATTTTTCTTTTAAAATTTGATTTTCATTTTTAAGATATTCATTTTCTTTTCTTTCTTCAATAAGTGACTCAACTTCATTCATTAGCTCATTTACGCAGTTCTTAAAATAAGCAGATTTCTTTTTAAGCTTTTCATTTTCATTATGTAAAGCAAGATAATCAGAAATAGTAATTTCTCCAAGTTCAAGACTTACCTCGGATATTTCCTCATTGTATATTCCAGTGAAGCACAGTTGAGCATTTTCTTCTTCTTGATCTTTATGATCGGATTCATCACCACTCCATGTCATTAGAGTCTTCCCATATGCTCTGTTCTTTTTTTTAGTTAGAAGCAATCTCTTTTGAAGTGTCCAGGCCTTCCACATTCGAAACAGGTTTCTGCTTGTGGCTTTTGCTTGAAATCTTTCTTATTGTTGAAAGCTTTTGTTGGTAATTTTGTTCTATTCTTCTTTTGGATCAGCTCCCTTAATTTTCTGGTCATTGAAGCTATTTCTTCATCCGAATCTTCATCATTGCCTTCTATGTAGCTTTCATCTTGTAAAGCCAAGGTCTTCTTCTTAGGTGCCTCATCTTCTTTATCATACAATTTTAGTTGGTTTTCAAACTCTTCAAGTTCTCCAAATAAGGTAAGAGTTTCCATTATGCTAATTGTGACTGAGTCTTGAAGTGTAGTAACCTTTGGACTGAATCGCTTTGGCATGACTCTAGGAAGCTTTCGGTTGATTTCCTTTTGATCAATCTTTCGTCCGAGCATGCTTAGAGAATTCATTAGAGTAAGGAATCTTGCTTGGGCATCTCTAATTGATTCATTTTTCTCCAATTTGAATAGTTCGTATTTGTGCATTAACATGCTCAGCTTGACCTCCTTCACTTTAGTAGTACCTTCGTGGCTCATGATGACTGTGTCCCAAATTTCCTTAGCCGTATTACAAGAAGATACTTTATCTATCTCTGACTGAACCATGCCACTTAAAAGTGTATTCATGGCCTTGGAATTATAAGATACCATATACAATTCATTTGAGTCCATTTCCATGAGATTCTTTGGCCTGCCATCATCATGTCGCGGAATGACTGGTCCATTTTCGACTACCCACCATTCCCATGGGTCACGGTTCAGATAGATCTTCATTCTGAACTTCCAAAAATTGAAGTTTTCACTTCCTAGCAACAACGGTGGCCTACTTATGGACTGGCCTTCTTGAAAGTTTAGGTGTGCCATAGGATCTTCCCCTACGACCTGCAACGATCAATATTAGTAGAGCCTTGCTTTGATACCAAATGTAATTCAGTTAATATGCACACCTAGAGGGGGGTGAATAGGTGTTTATGCTTAAAGTGATAAACAGTGAAATCTTTTTGAAATTTTCTCAGTATAGTATAATTCTGACATTCCACCTGCTTTATGCTTTTAGCTTATGTTCTTCGTTTCTTATTATCAGATAACTAGACCTGTCTGCTTTAGTGTCTGGATAGTGGCATGAATAACAAGAAGTGCAGAACATGAATGACAGTTAAAGAGATAAACAGAAGTAAAAATCACACCAAGATTTTTACGTGGTTCGACCCCTATCCTCTATCTAGTGGCCTAATCCACGTCCAATACCAATTGGTATTGGAGACTCTATTTATTTTAATTTAACTTAATTAAATACAAAATAACTCCCTGTTTGAGAAAGCTTTTCGTTGGACACGACTGCCCCTTCTTGCACCTCTGCAATCCTTCTCACCACCGAGACCTCTCAGTGACCATCAGAAGCCTTGAAAGCTTGTCTACAAACAGATCCTATCAACTCTAGATAGACCAAGCCAATACACAACTTAAACTAAGAACAAGAATATTGATTACAGACTATTAAGTTTCCAGCATAATACAATTTAAGAACAATACAAAAGGGTTGCTGGAAAGAAACTCAGAATTGCTATTGAATAGAACGTATGAGACTAATTAAAGCTTTTCCAAGTTCTGTCTTCGAATAGCCGAGCAGGAGAGATATATATAGTAGAGCTTCCAACGGCTATGAGAGGGCTGATTCCATGAAATCCTCAGTCACAAGAAATCAACACCAAATCAATAGATATATTGTTTCTGTTTCCTTGATAAGCTCAACCCAAAAGATATGATATCAATCATCTGATATGAAGGGATACGAAAGATACGGTTTGTTAACAATATACTATATTTAGAGCATATACCTTTTGAAGCTTCTAGATCATATTTGAATCAACTAATCACCGACTTTGTCGATCAATTGAGATTACAAAGAAATATGCATATAGATTTATATGGATCGCTATATGTTACCATAATGTCCACCCACAATCCATGCATATAACATAATATTATATACTGCCAATATTCATGCATATTATAGTATCATAGTTACAACCATAGTCCATGCATATTAAATATAATATTATAACAAACCATGAACCATGCACATGTCTAATATACTTAAATTAGTCATCATTCAAAACATCATAAAATCAAAAAGTAACAAACTTTTCCCGACCCTTCTTACTTAAGGCGTCGGCAACTACATTGGCTTTTCTAGGATGATACAGGATTTGACAGTCATAATCATTTATCAACTCCAACCATCTCCTCTGCCTCATATTCAACTCCTTCTGTGTGAAGATATATTTTAGACTCTTGTGGTCCATGTATATCTCACATTTTTCTCCATAAAGATAGTGTCTCCATATCTTTAGAGCAAAAACCATCATGGCCAGCCGATTCCGGATCATGAGTAGGATAAACTTTCTCATAATCCTTCAATCGCTTAGATGCATACGCAATGACCTTGCCATCTCTTCGCATGAAACGCAACCAAGTCCTCTATGCGAAGCATCACTATAAACTACAAAATTTCATGTGTCATCGGGTAGTGAGAAAACAGGCGCTTCACTCAACCTCTTCTTCAGTTCTTGAAAACTGTCCTCACACTTGTCAGTCCAAGCGTATTTCACCGTCTTTCTTGTCAAGTTAGTCAACGGAGTAGCTATCTTTGAAAAATCCAGGATGAATCTTCGATAGTAACCCGCTAACCCTAGGAAACTCCGCACATCAGTCGGCGTTTTCAGTTGTTCCCAATTCATCACGGCTTCTACCTTCGCTGGATCTACTAAAATCCCCTCATGGTCAATGACATGACCTAAAAACTGCACTTTTTCTAACCAAAATTCACACTTAGTAAACTTCGCATGCAACTTCTCCTTCCTAAGTGTCTCCAACACTAATCTTAGGTGTTCAGCATGATCTTCTGGCGTCTTAGAATAGACTAGAATATCATCTATAAACACCACGCACGAACTTGTCCAAATATTGTTTGAACACTGCTCATCATCATATCCATAAATGCAATTAGTGCATTTGTCAACCCAAACGACATCACCAAAACTTCGTAATGACCGTAACGAGTCCTCGAATGCTCTCTTTTGGTACATCCTCCTTCCTAACCTTCAATCGGTGATACCCGTTCTTAAATCTATTTTAGAAAAATACTTAGCCCTTTTCAATCGATCAAAGAGATCATCGATCCCAGGCAATGGGTATTTATTCTTTATCGTTAACTTGTTCAACTCTCGGTAGTTGATACAAAGTCTTAACGATCCGTCCTTCTTCTTGACAAATAGTACCAGTGCTCCCCACTGTGAAACACTCGGTTGAATGTACTTCCGGTCCAACAGTTCTTGCAACTGCACCATCAACTCCTTCATCTCCATTGGCGCCATACGATACGGTGCCTTGGAAACTGGTGCCGCTCCTGGCATAATGTCTATCACAAACTCGGTCTCCCTATCAGGCAGAAGACCCGACAATTCACTCGGAAATACATCGACGAATTCTCTCACTATAGGTATTTGTTCCATGGTTGCTACCACTTTTTGGGTATCAGCAACATGGCACAAGTAACCTACACATCCCTTCCTCAGTAATTTCCTAGTTTGTGTCATGGTTAGACAACACGAACGTCCCGGCGATCTATTCCCGTAAAATACTACCCGAGGTTGTTTTAACGTCTTAATGTTCACACATTTCTTTTGACAATCTATAATTGCCCCATGGTTAACTAACCAATCCACTCCGAGAATTACGTCGAATTCTCCTAACTTTATCGGTAACAAATCTACCGATAATTTACAACCCCGTATATCTACACAACAACTCTTATGAACATCTTCAACAGGAATTATTTCTTTGTTTGCTACCTTAATGTTTAAAGGTATATGCAATATTTCGGGAAGTAATCCTAATTGTCTAGCAAAATCGCATGCTATAAACGAACAAGTAGCACCCGAATCAAACAGCACGTACACATTTATATCATTGATCAGAAAAATACCTGCGACAACGTCCCCCGATCGTTGCATCTTGGTATCATCATGTTAAAGGTACGACCCATCGGCTACTACCGGTTGTCTTGGCCCACTAATAGCTAATCGACCACTATTAGTGCCCTTGTTCCGTCCATCCCTTCTTGAGCGATTATTTGCCATGTGGTCACTGATCCACACACAAGCATCCATGGTTCTTCTTTGACTTGGGCGGTTAGGTGCAATGTGCCCCTCACATCCTGAGTTATAACAGACGGCCTTCCCCTTGAGACAGGCTCCTAATTGAATCTTCCCACAGGTCTTATAGGCCCCATTCTTCTCTTCGGGTCTCCTTGCTTCACTCTGGTATTCCTAGAGCTAAATACCTTCCTCTTCTGACCCTCACCACTACCACTGGCTCCCTCGATCTTTACTCTCCCGTCTACTTTAACCTTGCTCTTCTTGTCTTTGTGGTATTGACTCAACGCCTCGCTACCACCTTCTGCGATTATCGCCTTCTCTAAAACGGTTCCAAAAGAAGTACTTTGGAACACCGATATGCGGTTATAGAGCCAGGGTTTCAAGCCCTGCTCGAACCATCGCGCCTTCCTCGCCTTAGTATCCACTTGATGTGGAGTGAACCTTGCTAGTTCATTAAACTTGGCAGCGTATTGGGGAACTGTCATGTCCCCTTGTTTTAACTCCAAAAATTGCATCTCCATCCTCCCTTGCATGCTCGTGGGAAAGTAGTTCTCGAAGAATATATCCTTGAACCTCTCCCACGTCAGATTCGCTATCCCGGCCCTAGCCTGATTGGCTTCCCACCAAAAGTTGGCCTCTCCCTTTATCATATAGTTCGCAAAGGCAACCTTTTGGGCCTCATCGACATTTGCTATCACAAATGCCTTCTCTATCTCCTTAACCCACGTTTGGGCTTTAATAGGGTCCGTAGTTCCTTTGAACTCCGGCAGACCTACACTCTTAAAATCCTTAAAGGTAGTAGCTCGTGCTACTCCTGAATTTACGGGGATATTAGCCCCTGTTCTATTAAAGGTAGCTGTTATTAAATTAACAAACTCCTGCATTGGATTAACCGGACCTTCCTTCGGTTGATTTGCGTTCGCACCTTGATTACGTTGCACTCTTCTTGGCGGCATTTTATTGATACAATAAACACATTGCGTTATTATTCCTTTCTTTATTAGTTATCATTAATATTAAACAATAACTCCATCATCCATAACTCATTGCTTTCTATAAAAAGGACTTTATATTCATTCTTCTTAGTATAATACTACATCGGTTACATTCACAGCCTAAGCTGATTACATTACTTTCCCGCTATCACTTTCCAAAAATTGGTATTTACAAAAGACTACCCTTTATTATACAAAATGGGCTTTACGTCACTACTACTTACAAAATATTTACATACTACTCTAACTACCACTAATCTACATCTGCCTCAAGGCATTGTCGAAATCTGCCTTGGCAAGACAGGCAATGATATCACGGCTAATAGTATGCCGTGTTTGCCCCACCTCTATAGGATATCCAGCTACCTGCTGCTGGAAATCTGTGTGAGAACTCCTATAGATATAGGACATCCACCCTATCTTCTACACCTTGTTCTTTAGCTCCTCCTTGAGCTCAAAGACCTCGTGCTTTAAATCGTGGACTTTGTCCTTAGCCAAAATCCTCTCGTCGTGCTCTTGCTCCTACATGGACTCGACATCAGTCTTCTCCTCTATAACCATTTGGAGCTCTGCTTTCAGCTCCTTGACTTCCTGACAATAATGGATATTTCTATCCAACACTGACATGAAAAGAGACATCATCGACCCCCCAGGAGCTATCTCCGCTGCTATAGCCACTGGATTAAAGGACACTGTCTCTACTTCCTCCACTATCATCCCGTCGAATACTGACATGTAGTCAGCTTCATCCGAGTCTCCAGACTCAATAATCACTACATCTGGCTCTACTGCTATAGGATTCGGTAAAACCTCTACTTGGTTCACCGACTCTTCACTAATGGCTTGACCATCTACATACATTCCATTTACTCCTGACATCTACACAAAATAGTTAAGTTGATTAGTACATGTCAGTAGAATAATAAAAACACATAACATAATCATAATGCATTTTTATAAGGTTATTTTCTTCTTATACTACTTTGACTTCTCTTAAGGTTATGACTTAAGGTTTTTAATCCCCCCTTAAGTTTTATAACCTAATTCTTTGATACTAACCTGTGACGCCCCCAAATTCGGGTCTCTTCCAACCCGACAGATGGTGCTACACGGTACTACCATTCATTCATTCATTCAATTGAATAGTCTCAAAAGGACTAATATAACTTCAATATATCCAAAATAATATTACATTTCCCAGGTTCTTTGTAACTCATTCGTTTGTTCTTGTCATAATATTCAATATATTATAGACATTCAACTATTCTATTACATAAGTAATCTAAGGGTTCGTCTTCGCCTTGCCCTTGTCCTTGCCTGAGCCTTCGGTCCGCTCGATCTTGGCTGTGTTCATATGGTTCAAGCAAGAGTGAGCATGACTAGCTCAGCAAGTACTACTGTGACTCCCCCAAATCCAGGTCCCTTTGAACCTCAGATTCGGTCCGCCACGATACTACTATCGTCAAACTATTTATATCTTTTATTCATAACTTAAATGAATATAACTTTGCTTATTACAATATACGAATATTGAATTAGGGGACATATTTTTGGGGACAATGGTTCCGAGCGTAACGCATGTAGTCATTACAAAACACTATGTTGTGGCCCAACGTAGTGGTATAATAGGCTGGCCACCTAGCGTACATGTGGAGAGTGTTTTCAGTCTTTTTGATTGATAAACATTACGGTTTTGTAGTCTGAAGGATTGTGATGAAGCAATCGGTTCACTTGTCCTAGTGTGACCCTCAAAGATAATTTGGAATCTGAGTTATTCATACTACTTCCCGATTATTGAAAAATCGTGGAAGACTCTTATTATTCTGTGCGAGGAATGTAGTGAGAAGAATGTTCCTTGGAAAGGAGAATGTGGTAGAATGCAAGTGAGCAAATTATACTAAAACTTCCGAAAAGAGAGTGAATAAAATTATTCAAAAGAATATGTAATATTAGAAATACCATCGAGTAGAGGAGGTTTCGGTGATTCCGAGGACGGAATCCTTATAAGGGGGAGAGGATGTAAGAACCCAAATTTTCAGAAAATATTAAAATAAGAATTTAGTGAATAAAATTCTTAAGGTATGTGAAGGGTTCAAATAAAAAAATATATATAATGTGTTACGAGGTATGTGGTATTGTGTTACATAGGGTAATATGAACTATGTAATAAGTAATGTTGTGTTTAAAAAATATATATCATTATTATATATTTGTTAGAATATGTAGAGATGAAGTTATATGAAGATGGATAAGATTTATCTATCGACATTAAAATGGTTTATAGAATTATTTTATTGTAGTAAGTTGGTGACATTAAAATATCTTTGATAATCGCCAATTTCTTGGGTGTATATGTACTAGTGAATATCAAGTCTAAAGTAGTGCAATCTTAATCTTTAATGGTTGACATATAGGAGCCGGGCTAAACAATTCCTTCAGAGAGCAGAGGTATATACGAATTGGTAACCGATCTAACTCACTATGAAAACAGTGTAGACGAAACGGAAACTGATTTGTTGGTTGTTTGTGGGAAACCACTCAGTGTACTATATTGAATACTATTAAAGACTTGAGGTGTGTTAGGTTTGGACTTGTATATATGTACGTTGTTGACTAGAGAAGAAAATCGATATACCTTTAATGTGGTTAGAGAATTATTGAGTGAATTGATACACGGCGAGAAGTGAGGATTAAAGGTATGCATGTATGTGTTATATTCGAGTATTGTTTTTTCGGTGGTGAGAAACCGTAATGGAGATGTATAGTTGGGGAAATAGAGTTTTTAAAACTCGAAGTGTGATCCTTAAATTGTTAAGGAGAATAGTAACCAATTGTGTAATGTATATAGAAGCGTAAGGTGTCATTTACGCTAAGCATGAACTTGTTCGCTTCGAGAATTTGGTATGACGCAATTTGCGCCGTTACCAAACTTATGACCAGTAGCAATTACACAGTCTCATAATATTAGTTTTTTGAATTTAAAAATCTAAGAAATGGGTATTAAGGACTCATAAGGATAATAAAATCCTAAGTGATGGTTAAGTTGTCCATGAATGAATTTGAATAAGGTTTAATTAATTAACCCGGATTAATTAGTGGTTAATTGAGTGATATTATGGAATATTATATTCTATTAATTAGAGGAATGCATAATAATTATTGAAAAGAAATGATTAATATTATTTAATTATTGTGTGGGTTGGAAGTACCCAACTAAATGATATTTAGCCCAATTAGAATATTAATGTGAACATTATCATTAAATAGTATTACTATGGGTAATATGGAAAAGGTGGGTAGTGGTGATATAAAATATCCACGGCTTAAGAATACGTGAAGTGTGACATTTAATTGAGACTAATGATATAAGGTACCAAGTGGTACAGTGGAATCATATGTAGTGTTAATACAGAAATAATTAAATATCTGGTATTCTAGAAACTGGGTAGGAGATTAAATGTTTGAAAAAACATTAATATTAAATAAGGTATAACGTGATTATGTGAGTCGTAGAAATAATTATGGAACTACTCGAATAATAATACCTTACTGTGATATTTTATTACATGTATTTAATGTACATGAATTATATGATGTGAGTATAAAGTTTATCTTTAAATTTCTAATATGGTAACAATTGTACCTTAATATTACATTATGGGAATTAAAATAACCAAACCAAGCCTTAGTTAAGCAAGATTGATGAGATTTTCTCTCTTGTCCCAAATTCGGTGTCACCAAGTACATGAATAGTAGCTCAAAGCTAGAATACGTATTCTTTCAAAAGGCTAGCTCTAGGTGATGATGGCTGAGTTTTGGGTGGTTAGCCAACTCTTGAGCAACCATTGTTTCATTCCATTGCACCATGGATTTCAACCTTGTGTAACAATAATGTTCAGTCCAAGCTCCTTCTATAAATAGCAGCCATGTTCATCAGTTGATATGCTTGGAAATTATCTAATAAATTACTTAGTGTAAGATTGAGAGCATACAAGTGTTCTAAGAGCTTGGGAGTTCTTTAAGAGCAAGCTAATTCATAATTGTAGAGGTATAATCCCATTTATTGCTTTCTAATTTCATTCTCCTTCAAAATAGAGTTCTTGAGTTCTTAAAATTCAAATTCTTGATTTTGTGGAATTGTATGTTAATGAGGTTGGGTAATGTCCATATAGATGTTATATGATCATATAATCATATTTCAATTGATATATGAGTGTTTAGAATCAAATTTGTGAGTAATTTCTATGATTGGCTTTAGTTTTTCGCCAAAGCGATTGCATTCTTCTTGAACCAGACATCTACAGAGTCAGCTTATACGTAATTGAACTAAAGTAGCATAGCAGCATTACTTTGCCTCTCTGAGTTCAATTGAGCTTGCTGTTTTAAGAATTGGCTAAGTGTGATCAATTATTATGGCTTAAGCCAACATGCAAACATGTGTAACATGTATATATAAGTATAATAACCTAATGTGAGAATGTTTTACTAAGATTAACATGATTTGGTAGAAGATCTTTAACAAGGACTTTTAGTTTTGAAAACAAACTTTGTTAAAGTCATGTTCTGCAAATTTTGAGCTTAGTGGTCTATATACATGACTGATTTTACACATAAACGAGCATGACATGTGATTCATAGTTCCTTTGTTCATGACCACGTCACTAGGCTTTATGTAGTGAAGTTTTTTCAAGAAAAAGCTTAACATAGTGAACCAACATGCATGACTACTATATGATTTAAACTCTGACCTTGCGAGCATGATAACATGACTTGACTATATATGTTTAGAGCTTTGAAGTTGTCTTTTATGTATTAAATGGCATTGTTCAAGTCTACAATTGTTTCAAAAGTAAACTTGAACATATTTTTAGAATCTAGTTGCATCACATGGATATCTATATTCTAAAGGATTTATATGTCATGATATGTCTAGAATATCCCTAGATATGATTTATATGTGCTATGTCGCATCATTCATGAAAAATGATTTCAAAGGCAACCTCGAGCATGTTTTCAAACTTAAATTGTATTACGTATGAGTATTTAGTTTTTAAAGACTTGAGATGCCATGTTATGTTTCATTATGTCACTAAACATAGGTCTTATATGTTAAGCATAATGGAAGTAAACCAACCATGAGGTTAAAGCATGTTTTAAAGTGTTAAACGATGATAACTATGAGTATAAAATGAGAATATGTACGAGCATGTGTAGTAAAAATTATGTGACCTCTTTTTGAGAACATAAGGCTAATTAGTACACCTAGTGATTTTATAACACTATTTGGTTTTGATTTTGTGAAAATCGTAAACTAAAGTCCCTAACATATAAGGTTGAACTTGAAAAGGTCATACAAGTATGTAAAGACCTCTAGCATGTATGCATGTTAAGTGTAAGTGTCTAAGTGTATTAAAGTATGGACTAAAAATAGGAAGTGCAAAGCTCAGTCTTGAGTGCAGGCTTAGGGATGCCAAGTAATTTGCAATGCCATCCTCGCAGCTTTTGAACAAGTTCTGTTTTTGATCTGATGTTTGAAGCATGCTTGTATGATTACTGTAAATTGCAATATGTGACCACTATGCTATGTAATGTGTTAGGAAGCATGCTACGTGATAAATATGAATGTTAATTAAGACTTTCAAAATGTTAAAGTCCAAAGGAATGTTTTCAAGATATAATGCAATGACACGTTGTTTAAATATGTGATGTATTACCATCTGATATGTGCTAAGAGAATATAGAATAGGTGATGTGGTATGAAGTTACGACTAAGTTAGACGTTTATGCATACGTTTGAACTTACCTATATGTTTTAAATGTGTCGAACACTTAGCGAATCAAGTGCCGATAGCTATGTTGATGTCAAGTGCGAGTGGTTAGGGTATACCTATACATACCTAGCTATTCTAAGAGTATGATGAGAAAGTGAAGTGTAGGTTTTATGAACCTAGTTGGGAAACAATGTAACATTGTTATTACATTGAGAATACATGAAATATGTTACTGATGGATATGAATCCATGATTATATAACTGTGTAGGAATACACGAAGTGCAGATAAGTGTTAAGCAGTTAAGTCGTAGTTCATAAACTACGAATCAGGCAAGTCTTTCAGTTCCTATTTGTTATATGAACTCGATAATTGTTAGTTAATCTATATTATACTATGCAAATGTTGATGTATATATATGAAATGCATATGAGATATCTATGAAATGTGAAAGTTGATCTTTAATAATATGCTTATGTTAGTAAATCTCTATGCCTGTTATGTGTGAAGTAACATGCGTAGTGAATAATAATTGATTATGAATGCATGAACCAAATATGCTATTATATGCTATGTACTGCATGAAAACTGTTAGATTTGCTGGGCTGTCGAGCTCACCCTTACAAATAACCACTTTTGCAGGTTAAGGATACACGATAAAGGTTACATGCTACTTGATTGATAAAGTTCAATCACATCAAAGGAGATTGATTTGTTTAATTAAATATATGCTCTTGAACCATGTTTAGGTTCTAGAAGATATACTTGATAGTAGTTTACAATATTTAATATATGTTAGCTTGTAAAGTTGTACTAGGCGGTACATAGAGGAGTTCGAATTGAGGTGTAAGAATTTATACAAAAATTGAATAAAGTGAATCATATCATTACTTGATTCAGTGATTTATAATTGATTCGAGTTAAGATATCAATAAAAGATTTATTTTCAAAGGAGATTGAAAAAGGTTTAAATTATTCTGCATATTTGTATAACATCGAACGTGATGTAAAACAGGAATAGTAAATGACCAAGATTAGAAACTTATAAAAGTTGGGGTCATTACATAGATCCTGGAAATGGAAAGAATTCATATTCTAAATTGTAATAAGAAAGGATATATTCATTAAGTTATGAATACATGATATAAATAGTTTGACGATAGTAGTATCGTGGCGGACCAGATCCGGGGTTCGAAGGGACCCGGATTTGGGGGCGTCACAACTACAATTCTAATAAACAACATGATTGAAACATAGAACTCGTATATCTTCAGTAACTGAACAATAGTTACGAAGTACTATCGATAATTCAAAATAACACTTCTTTTCCTTCAAAACGTTTTCCAACAACAATATTCAGTAGAATATCAATTAAGGCTCAAAACTGTGAGCAATTCATAATTTCTTTTGAAAAGGACAACCCGACACTAAGTCCGTAAGTCCGACATAGCTTATGAGCACTTCTAGGTGATCAGCTCATAGTACTCTATGTTGATCAACACTACATTCATTAAACGTGTATAAGTTTAAGTTGTGGCGACCTCACGTGCCTGTCGTTAAACAATAAAAACATTTTAGCATACTTGGTCTTCGATTGAAAACTATACCAATATAACTCGGCAAACATTAATCATGCTTAACAAAATCATAATATAAGTCTAGCCGAAAGAATTGGCTTTAGACTTCATCGTTAAAACTTCATGTGAAAGAATACATGAATTACAAAGCTTGTCTAGACTAAACTGGAACAAGGGTTAGAATACTTGCCTTCAGCGTCTGCTTACTAATTATCACACGTACACTTTAGGTCTCTAAGTTTCTACAATACATGATCATATAACGTACCACATTTGGTCATATATAATCAAGTATGTATAATGTTATATCTTACCCTTCATCTCAATCTAAATCCTGACTTAGATCTGTTATTTTGGGTTTCGGCTTTTTATTACGTCATTCACATTACGTTCACTTTTAATAGATTATTAAGTCTTAATCATCATTCATAAGGTTTACAAGTACCTTATAATACCTTATTAAGATCCCCAATTAACTGCTACTAGTTTACTATTCATGTTATACAAGTAATCATTCTTTACTGACAAATTCCTAGGGTTGGTATTTGCTATTTCACCCATTGCTCTTCATCTCATCTCATGCAGTTGAGTTAGCGATGTCTAACATCCGAATCATACGCTACTTGCGCACACTTTATTCTTCTTTATCTCATGGCTGCGTATGAGTTAGCGATGTGCTTTCGAACCTTTATTACGGTCTTTGCGGCTTCACTCATTTGGCCTTGGGTTAGCGTCGCGGCGCCAACTCTATGCCTCAGATAGTTTGCAAAGTTTGAAAATTTAACGAAACTCCCGGACTCATAACTTCTTCATTATAAGTCTGAATTGGCTCGTTCAAAAGCCTACGTTTCACAAATTATATACTCTATGCGTTCATGCAAGAATTTATCTATTTGACTTTGTTTGCTAAAATTTCACCTATGAGTTCATTTTTAACGAAAACAATAAACGTCCGTGAACGTTCAACGCTCGTTTCTTCGTTCTAAGTCGAAATCTGGTCATTTTCTAGTCCGCAACTCTATAATGCCAAATATGACCTGTCTCCATCGTAAACCAACGTTTTTGACTTCAAACACAAAATACGACTTCCATTCCGAGAATTTCACGAATTCGACGATTATCGTCCAATCGTGTGAATTCCGGTAAAACTACATTCTTAATGATTATAAATGGATTTTAACCAACATATGATCATTACAAGTTACTTATTACACCAACTTATAATCAAAGTAGGTTTTGACTTATTCTCATAAGTCATGACTTATTTAACTTATGAACTACAATTCCTCATGCTTATGACTTACTATGAACTTAAGTTCATCAATCAATGTTCTCATACTATATTCAACATACTAACATCATATGATAAGTTTTTCATGATTCTATCAACTTATTAAAGTTCAAATTGCTTATTCAACTTATTCGGCTTAAGTTCATTCATTAATAACTTATTACATGTTCTTAACAAACAATCCCACTTCTCTATCAATCCTATCATAGAAGAGAAAAAGATAATAGGTATGAGTCTTACCCTTGAAGACTATTACTTCAATTCACTTTGGAAAATCTAGCAAAAGTTGAAGTGGCTTATTCTCTCCACCAAATAAGTTGCTTATCTTTGAGAGGAAAGTGTTGGATGAATAACAACCAACAAAATGAAATGGAGCCTTCTATTTATAGGCAACTCAAAGCTAGGGTAGAATGGTCTTTAAACATCCCACCTCCTTATTCCACCTCCTCATTCCACCTCCTCAATAACCTCCTTACTTTCCACCTCCTTACTATTCATTCCTTGCTCAACACAACACTTGGTCATCACACTATTTGTTTTCCCATCAAGTTTACCCACTTTACATTTGGATTGCCCCATGGATCATGGCTTCTCATTGGGCTTGTTAATTAAATCTAACTACTTCCTTATTGGGCTTATGCTACCATATTTTGGACTCATGATCTATCAAACACTTGGCTTTATTGCCACCTTCTATTGGACTTCTCTTATTAGGCTAATAATCCTACAAGTCCATTACCTTAGATTTAACAACTTAACATTTATACCCCATGTATAATCCTCGTATGCTAGCTCGTATATTAATTCATAATATACGTTATCTCATTCTTCATACATAATAGTACAATACGTCGTATTATACTTACATTCATTACCTTCATATAATGAATACACATTATACGATCACAACTTTCTTCCTTTAACGCTTAATAAACCTAACGTTCCCAAGTTAGGTCCACATGCAAAAGATTACGTTTTCCATACTTAGATTATTATTACATAATCGACATCACCTTGATATTATAGCGTTACGTATTTCTCGGAAGTTCAAAAATAAATCCCGAGCAGAAATCTATGAATAGTGTTTTTTAGAAAATTTCTCGGAAAGCTTTTATTTTCGTCTTAGAAATTCAAACACTTTAATTCATTCACGTAGTCAAAATACTACGATGTTCCGAAGTTTCTAGGTTATAGAACGAAATTCATCTTATCCACACATAATAATAATAAATAATATTATTTTATTCATTATTAAAAGTATTTACAACGGTTCGATTTTTCAGGGCATTACAAAACAAATGTGCTCAGTGCAGAAAGAGAGTCTAGTCTCACCTTAAAGATTGAGGATCTAGAAAAGACAATCTCTACATGGAATAAATCCTCTTCATCCATGGACTCCTTAATCTCCAACCAGAGAAGCGTCTCTGATAGAACAGGGCTAGGCTTTGGGGAATCTACCTCAGAGTCATGTGTGGAAAAAGCAAATGAAATTAACATTAGTAATGCCTCAGGTTTTAGTAGAGGCATTATATTTGTGAAATCCTCACAGAAGATTGAGCCTGTCAAATCCTACTCAGCTGATTTAATTCATATTCCCAGGAGCAAGGGATCTCATGTCGGTCTGGGTTTCAGAAAAGAGAAGAGTAACCTAGCTGCTACTCTCCAACCTCGAAGGATCGTAGAGTCCAATGAGATTAACTCTACGAACCAACCTGGAAGGTAGAGTAGAAGTAAGACATACTCCTCACAAATCATAAAACACGAGAACACATGGAAGAAGGTATATCAGCTTAACAGGAGGATGACCAATAACCCACAAAAGTCCAAAAGGAGGAAGAACCTTCACACACACACAAACATGCATCATATCAATTATTTTGTGTGCTACAGAACTGGCCACAAGGCTGCAAAATGTTATTACAATTCCATGCATATGAGACCCAAAATCAAGCAGATTTAGGTCCCCAAGGGCACTAACAATGTAGGACCCATACAAGTATGGGTACCAAAATGAAGGTTTAATATTATTACAGGAAAAGAGCTCCACGATCACAACCTGGTATCTGGACAGTGGATGCTCAAGGCATATGACAGGGAACAAAGCCCTTCTGTCTGACTACATAGAGAAAGAGGGTCCCTCGGTCATCTTTGGAGACAACGGCTTTGGCAAGACAAGAGGCTATGGCTCAGCTGGAAATGGTGCAGTATCCTTTAGCAAAGTGGCCTATGTGGAAGGACTACAACATAACCTTCTAAGCATTAGCCAACTATGTGACAAGGGTCATTAAGTAACATTTCTCAACAATTAATGTCAAGTCTGAGACCTGAAGACATCTGCTATAAAGTTAACCGGAACAAGAGAAGAAAATGTCTACACAGTAAACCTTGGAAAACTTAGCTCAGACAAGACTATATGCTTTTTGGCTAAAGCATCTGAAGAAATGAGCTGGCTATGGCATCGAAGATTATCTCATCTCAACTTCAAATGCATGTCCAAAATAGCTTCAAAAGATCTAGTTGTAGGCTTACAAAAGTTTAACTTTGTTAAAGAAAGGTCGTGCAATGCCTGTCAACTTGGAAAGCAGACCAGAAGCTCATTTAAGAGCAAACCATCAACTCAATTGACAAGCCTCTGAAATTACTACATATAGATCTTTTTGGACCAATTCCAACGACGAGCCTTGGGGGAAAGAGATATCTCACCGTCGTAGTGATCGTACACCACCAGTTTACATGGGTGTTCTTTCTAACCTCAAAAGATGAAACAAGCTTCCAACTAATCAAGATGTTCAAGTTGGTGATGAACGAGAAAGGAGAGAAAATTAAGGCCATAAGAAGTGATCATGGTAGAGAATTTGATTTCTCAGAAATGGATCAGTTCTGCACAGACAATAGGATTAGTCATAATTTCTCAGCTCCACGAACTCCTCAACAAAATGGAGTTGCCGAGAGAAAGAACAGGACATTGATAGAAACTGAAAGAACTCGCTAGCAGCAGCTCATCTGCCTGAACACTTCTGGACAGAAGCTATCAACACTGCATGCTACACTCATAACAGATCACTCATATACTCTACGATTAAAAAGACTCCTTATGAACTATGGAAAGGAAGAAAGCCAAGTGTCAGTTACTTTCATGTGTTCGGTTGTGCATGCTACATACTCAACAATGGAAAGTAGTACTTGACAAAGTTTCAACTAAAATCAGATGAAGGAATCTTTCTTGGATATGCCACAGACAGTAAGGCCTACAGAGTATTCAACAAGAAGACACTAAGTGTTGAAATCTTGATTCACATCATCTTTGATGAAATAGACTTAGACAAAATAGTTCTCCAAGACAATATGACCTATTAGTTCTCAGTAGGCACAATATAGATCTAGAAGGGGGGGGGGGGGGTTGAATAGATCCTTAGAATTTCAAAATACTTTTCTCTATTAAGTTGTATTGCTCATTAAGTAGCTCATGACAAACTTAAGAATCTTTTCAAGCATAGCAGAATAAGTAAAAGATCCCCTTCATTGATATATTCATAATCACACATACATTGTTCGTAGAGTTACTTGATGATAGCGCTTAAAACATACATAGCGATTATAGCGGCTTAATGTACATAATGTAAATGACATAAAGTAAAAGGAACAAGGGGTTTTAAGTGGTTCAGAGACTCAAGCTCCTAATCCACTCTTCTGCTTTCAACTAGCAGGATTTCTACTAAGGAAGGGCAGCACCCTGAATCACTAAGATTCCTTTTAGGCCATCAGCTTTGGGACTTTAGTTCACTAAGAACTCTTCAAGGCCAGCAGCCTTGGAACTTCTCTAGTTCCCTAGGAACTCTTCAAGTCAGCGAGCTTGGAACTTCATTTAGTCCCTCCCACAAGGACCCCTCGAGCCCACAGCTTCTTGTTGTTGTAGGTCTTTGAAATTTGCTAAGATGTCATTAGGCTCTGAACATATTTTGTACTTAGCAGCTTAGTATGATCCTCTTTGCTTTCAGCTTCAAGTTCAGACCACATCTTCTTTGGCACAGCTGATCTTCACTCTTTTTTGCTCATCTTCATCTGGTATCAGCTGTGCACCATTCACCATCTGGGTTTGCTAAGTCTCTGTGCTTTTAGTAGACTTTGTCTGACACTTAGCAATCCCTGAACCCTTCTTGAATACTTTGCAGATATGGTTCTTCACTTGTTCATTTTCAGCTTTCGGTTCATGGTGATTCGTAGAGTGGCTCTTTTGATCTTCTTTGTACTCAGCCACTTTCTTGAATGCTATCTTCTTAGCCTTCTCGGCTCTCAGCTTGGCTGCCATCTTCAGTGGCATTCTCATCTTTGTTGAGTGAAGCTTCGATCTATTTGATTCCTTCTTCAAAGCTGCTTCACTTCCACCTTGATAGTCTCACTGTCACTGAGACTTGTTCTATTGATCTTTGGTAGAACTCGTAGAGTCAACAATAACATTCACCAACTCAACGATTCTGCAACTACATAATTATCAACATCTTTTGATCTTTGAAGCTTTGTTGATTTATACTGCTTCCCAATCTTCCCGTTGGAAAGTAGCCGTTGAAAGCTATTCAACTTTCTTCGCAGATCTCGAGTTATTTGATGAAGACTGCAGATGTGACATGACATCTTTTTCTGACTTTCTGACACTACAGTCTGCTGTTTCACCAACCCCATCAAATATGTCACTTTAATGTCTTGGGTAGGTCGAAGATTTATTTTCTTCTGATTTCTCGATCAGAGGTTGTCTTTGCATTGATGCTTTGAATAAGCTCTTGTTAGAATATTACCCTTCAGATTGAACCGTTGCTACTGCTTCAGTCTTCAGCTATTCGAACTCTACGATTCTGATGCATGTATTCATGGACTTGATCATAGTGTCTTGTTGACTGGTAGAGACAACACTACGATTTTGAAGAGTGTTGATTGGATCTCCATGTGAAACACCTCTTCTTTCTTTTGTGCAGTGATTTGATACTTCTATTTGCCTCAACTGTTCTCAGATACTGATGACTTAACTCTTTGTTATGGTCCTTTCTGAATAGCAAGACATCTCAGATTTGTAGCATGCTCAGTTCGCTTTCTCCTTGTGATCTCCCGTTCACCTATTATCAATGGACTGACCCATGCTTAATCACTTTAGCCTTGTTCTTGAGAGACTGACCAGTATCTTCGTGTACACTCCATCAGTTCTTTCTTTGTTTGGCAAACACTACGATCCTGGTTGCTTCCAAGATCGTTGTCTTCTGTTTGCTTGACAGCTATTGCACTTGCTGACTTTCCTTAATCAGTTACAGAAGTCTTCTTTTGATTTCCTTGTGGAAGACTTCGTCTTGAATGGCTTCACAACTCAATCTTGATGCTGATTGGGTTGGTGCTTAGATCTTCTATTAGCTTGCATGTCATTCGTTGAGTGCTCTTTGGTTTTCTTTAGATGGGACGTATCTATGCAGTGCTAACCAGAGGCTTCATTCCTTTGGATATTCTGTGTGTGCTCAGTTGTTGAGAATCGTGTTTGCTCTACGATTCTGACTTGGCAATGTGAGCACATCTATTTACGTCTTAGTTCTGCACTCTACAATTCTGCTTCGATTGTGCAGACACTATGACTCCGAGATCAGATCTTGACACTCTACGATTTCTATTGTTGTGCTTGTTTTCATCTGATCTTGCTCGACTACGATTTCTGCCTTTGATACGATCAGTAGACTCTACGATTTTGAGTGCAGTCTACGATCCTTGATTTAGCCGTTAGTAGACTCTACGACTCCAAGTGTAGTCTACAATTCTTCACTTGACTTTGGCAGACGCTCGGTCGGCTCGTAGGCATGCTGTCTCTACGATTCTGAACATGACTTCCTCAGCAGACTATGGCTCTGAAGAAGTTCTCCTCGACACACTACAATCCTTCCTCGTCTCTCCTAGAAATCTACGAACTCTGAGATCTACTATCTTGCAAACTACAATTCTGCCTCAATAGCTCTCTAGTTTTCCTTGACTCTCCTGGTAGACTACGATTTCTGGTGCAGTGCTCGACGATCAGGCAAGCCTATCTGTTACATCATAAGATCAACCTAACATGCTTGATCTTTCTATATTTATAGTCCTTGTACATCATTTCTTTTAAAGGACTTTACAAAGCTGTTTTGCTTATGTAGGATCAACCTAACACATTTGATCAATTCATTCTAAGTCCTTGTACATATGTTTCTATTATCTATCGAAGGACTTTACAACTTTTCTTAATGCAAACATACTTGCATATTCATTCATATATATATGTCATAATCAAATCATATGTAAACAGGAATATCATTTACATGTTTATTCCTGACATGACCAACAGTGCAGACACTACGAACGAGGACATCGAGCTCAACACTACGATCGTAGAACCAGACAGTGAAATCATTGAGCAAGGAAATGAGATCGTAGAGAGACCTATGCCAGACAACAAACCACCACACCAAGAAGAAGAAATAGATCATGAAGATCTAAGACAAGAAGGCATAAGAATAGATGTCCCAACAGGAAGCAGATGGGCAAGAGATCACACTCAAGATCTAATCATTGGAGATCCAAGTGCAAGAGTCAAAACAAGAGCTACCACCCAAAATGAATGCTTTTATCTAAGCTTCCTATCACAAATGGAACCAAAGAAAATTGAGGATGCTATGGAAGACTCCAGCTGGATAGAGGCCATGCAGGAAGAACTTAATCAGTTAGAAAGAAGCAAAGTTTGGAGATTGGTTCCAAGACCAAAAAACCATCCTGTCATTGGAACCAAGTGGGTCTTCAGAAACAAGATGGATAAAGATGGAGTGATAACCAGGAATAAAGCCAGACTAGTGGCCAAAGGTTACTCTCAGGAAGAAGGCATTGACTACGATGAGACATTTGCACCTGTTGCCAGACTAGAAGCAATTAAAATATTTCTTGCCTTTGCTGCTCATATGAAATTCAAGGTCTTTCAGATGGATGTCAAAAGTGCATTCTTGAATGGTGAACTTCAAGAAGAAGTCTATGTAGAGCAGCCTCCGGGTTTCATCAATCCATCTCTTTCTAATTATGTCTTTAGATTAGACAAAGCCTTATATGGTCTTAAACAAGAACCTAGAGCATGGTATGAAACACTAACTAACTTCCTTATTGAAAATGGATTCACTAGAGGTAGAGTAGATACCACACTATTTCTTAGAAAGCACAAAGACAAAGTTCTATTAGTTCAAATATATGTTGATGATATTATCTTTGGATCTACTGATGAAAAGCTATGCAAGAGATTCTCCAAGCATATGCAGAGCGCGTTTGAAATGAGCATGATGGGTGATATGAACATCTTCCTTGGACTGCAAGTAAACCAGACTGATGAAGGAATCTTCATCAACCAAGCCAAATACATTAAAGACTTACTTAAGAAGTATGGCATGGATTCAGCCTCTCCCATGAAAACCCCAATTGTTCTTGCAACCAAGCCTGACAAAGATAAAAAAGGTAAAAGCATTGATATAACTCAATACAGAGGTATGATTGGCTCTCTTTTATATCTAACTGCCAGTAGACCAGATATAATGTTTGCAACATGCATTTGTGCTAGATTTCAGGCTAGCCCTAAAGAATCTCATTTAACTGCTGTTAAGAGGATTTTCAGGTATCTCAAAAGTACACCCCACTTGGGGTTATGGTATCCCAAGGAATCCTCATTTGAGCTAACAGGATACATGAGATCTTTGATTTCTGAGTTGCAAAATTGATAGAAAAAGTACCAAAGGCACCAGTCAATTGCTAGAAAGCAGACTTGTGTCCCAAGTTTAGCAAGATGCAAAATTCAATGATTCTGCTTTAATCTGCAGGCTAAATACATTCTTTCTTTGGCGCTTCTTTGTTTTCGAGATCTTATGAATGAAAAATCAACTAGCAGATTATGAGTTTGAATTTAAATCCATACCTATTCACTGTGATAACACAAGTGCAATTGCTATAACTCATAATCCTGTCATGCATTCTAGGACTAAACATATAGAAATAAGGTACCACTTCATTAGGGATCATGTGCAGAATGGAACTATATCTTTACAATATATCCCTATTGAAAATCAACTTGCTGTTGTCTTTACAAAGCCTCTAGATGAATCCAGATTTAACAAGTTAATAAGTGAGCTAGGCATGCTTAACTTATAACCATGAAAATAATACTCTAGTATATGCTAACCATACAGGTTTAAAGGCTATATTCGAAATCATAGACATGATCAAAGGAAGTCCACGATCGTAGAACCGAAGTATCATAAAATGACAACGATCGCAGTAAGGACTCAACGATAGCAGAGCTACATCAACAAGACAAAAGGAGCACCCTATGATGATCAAATATAAAACAAAGCAATCTCTCTAATAAGTGCCTCAGGGACAAACCTAACCCTTGTTTCATTCAAGAGGTTGGCCCTTACTGAGCTACCTTAAACCAAGAAGAATGCTAAGTCAAAAGTTTATAACGAGGACTTGATCAGACTCTACAACTGCTAGTCAGACTTGACGATCGCAGTTCAGACTCTACAAGTGCAACTCAGACACGACGACTGCGAACAAACTCAATGATGATAGAAAAGACTCAACGATTCCAAGGACCATCTCAATGATTGTAGTCCTCCCGAAGGACATATTAGCCCAGAAAAAGTCAAGGGTAATTCAGTACAATCCCTCTCTGTCAAATTCGTAGAGCCAAGCAGAATTCGACACCTATCCCACTAAGTAAAATGGAGAGAGGGAAGTTAATTGTACCATTTGAAGGCGCCCTTTTGAAATCAGAAGTTCAAAAGCTTATCCCTCTCCTTATCTCTGCAAGAAGAAACCCTAAGTTGTCTAGAAAGCTCAGTAAATCACACTTCCTGCAAGAAAATCAATGGTGGCTTCCAGTGTTATCTTTGGCTACAGACTTTGCTTTGATGAGTTCAAAACAGCTGAACCCCAATTTCACAAGACGTTATCGCTACTGAAGAAGGCAGGTCTCGAAGAAGCCTTGGGTACAGACACATTGATCTACCCAAAGCTGGTATAAGAATTCTACAATAACGGGGTATTTGAAAACAACACCGTCACTGCGAAAGTCAGGAACATCGAAATCAGACTAAAGGCTGAGGACATCACCCTCTGTCAAAGCTCTGGTCATAACTCTGTAAATGAGGTGCAACTCAAGCTCATGACGACCATATGTTATAAAATACAACTTAACTATGGGGCTCTATTGCTCGAATGGATTGGGAAGTGGTTAATCACCTCAAAAAGGATGAAGAGCTCTCAAAAGGTGCTCTATGGGCATCATCCTACAAGCTGCTTTGGGAGACAAGATTGAGGACGATGAAGGAGAAGCCATTAATCCAAATAGGCGAATGACCCAATAATTATTCAAAAACTGAAAAAGAAATCCAGCTGAAAATGTGCGGATGATGTCTGAATCCAGTGGAAGAACTGGTGAAATAAAGGAATCAGGAGTGCTAGGAAACATGTTAGTTGTCAAAGAAACTGAAGAAGAAGAAACTAACCATGAAGAACCCAGTGCTTTAATCAGAAAAAGCAAAGGGAAAAGGAAGCTAAAAGCTAGAACTACAGAAGAACCTCAAGGATCCACTACCGACAAACCTGTAGAGTCCTTAGACATTGAGACTCTAAGGATCCTAAGAAGGAAGCAACAGCAGGCTGAGGCAGAAGAAGATAGAGCCTCCATATCTCAGCTGCTGAAGAAGAATAAAATCAGCCACAAATCCAAAAAGCCATCAATGTCTTCGATCGTAGAGTCCAGACCAAACACATCAAGAAAAGATGTAGCTGAATCAAACACTCTGGCTGATCAGCAGGACAAAATTGAAAACCAAGAAAGTCTTAAGGTTGTGGCTAAGCCCAGAAAATCAAGAAGAAACGGGTCAAGAAATATATTCTTGTCAATGAAGAAGTACTAAAGAGGGAAGACAAAGAATTGACTGTTGAAAAGGAACCAGCAAATAAAAGCCAAATAGTCAAAGCTCAAACTGAGGGGGAGACACCTGAAGATCTGATGATAGAGGATACACCCACTGAGGGGGAGATGCCTGAAAATCCCATCATAGAAAGTGCTCCAATTGAGTGGGGAGCTATTGATAGTACAAGAAGATGATCACGGTGAGGGGGAGGCTCATGACAACTCTTTGATAGAAGAAGAGGTCCCGACAAGAAATCAAGAAGAACCAGTGCAAGAACATCATGAGGCCACTGAGATAACGGAATCCTCCTACGAAAGCAGAAAAGAGGGTGAATGTGACGAGGTAGAGAATATAGCTGTGGGCATTGATGGGCACTGAAGAGCCAACTATGAGAAACTGTTTGCATATCTACCCATGATGCCTTTCCATTAAGCTAATATTCTAAACTCTTGGAGTCACATGTTTTGGAGCTTCAAAGAGTATCCGGCCATTTCAGTGCTAGCTAATGGATTCCCAGGAAGATTTAATTTTGCCAAGAAGCTACTCACCAACAACTCTTCCTCAAAGAACAAACCTGAGGTACTATCTATCCCAACCCTTTTTTAGAGTTAATCACTTGCCATCAGCTTCATTTAATCAATTTTATGAATTCCCACGATGGTTGGAAGTAATTCTTCATCCACTAAACCAATTTCTAGTTACAGAATTCCAAAATTCTGTATTGAGGAACCAAATGCGACCAACTTCACAATGCTCCCACATCCCATTATCTCTATGCTCACTGACTCTAACCCCATTGTAGAGTCTACACCTCAAATCGTAGAGCCATGAACCTTAAACATCCAAACCCAGGCCCCTCCATCAGATATTCCCTCCTCATCCAACAACGAATACTTCAATCTTGATCTTGCCCTCTACTCTTTGCAAGATCAATTCAAAAACACATCACCTCCCTCCTCAAAATTTCCCCAACTGGATGAAATTCTTTCAGAGTTGTCCACAAAGGCTGATTTGTCAGCAATGTCTGTGAAAGTGTTCAAGGAACTCGATCAGAGTCTTGAGGATCACACTGCACTTATTCAGCTGAGATTAACATCAATGATCAATGCTGTAAATAATCTCCCAAGCTCCCTTAGCAATGAGCTCTCTAAAACACTTAAAGAGATTATCAAAAAAATGCTTCAAAGCATAAAGGACAGGGATGACATTCACTTCCTCGTAGCTAAAAAGCATTGGGATGTTGTCTTGATCTTACAGAAGACTCAAGAATCTCAGAATGATCTAATGATACAGAGCATCAAAAGTCTTCAAACTGCAGTCAAAGAATTTCAAGACTTCTCCATGGGTCAAATGCAATAGACTGAAATTGTCCTAAACATTCTTCAACGATGTGAAACTCTTTCTGATGCTCTGATCCAAGAGAATCGCGAGGACATTGCTCAAACTCAGAGTCAACTCAAAGAGCTTGTCCAAGGAGTCACTCGCCTCTCCGAAAACATTCGAACCCTTGATGCTGACATAAGAGGGGAGAATAAAATGAGATCAGGGAGGTTAGGAAGGCAAGGGCAGAGGAAGAGGTCAATTCCAAACTCAAGCCTCGAGGAACCCGCCTGCAAGGAAAATTACCCAACAGACTCCACGATCCAGCCATCAGGCTCAACGAGCTAATCAACAGGAAGTTTTAATGGCTCAACCATTAAGGAGTCTAGGGCCAAGTACCAGCTCTCATGAGGTGACAACAACAGGCCTAAGAATGCCAATTGGATATCCTGCATTCATGAATAGGCATGATCACAATCCTAGACTAAGCCTAAGTGAGCTGGAAGATTTGGCCAGAAGAGATGAAGCAAACAGAAAGAGGAGAGCTGAGGAATATGCAAATCCTCCAATAAGCAAAAGGCCGAAGAAATAGAGATAAGTTGAATTTTAACTTGTATTGAAGTAGTCAAACTTAAATGTAATATCTGTCTTCATACATCAATAAATTCATGCTTATTCTCTAGAAATTTCAGCTGCTCACTGAAATACTAAGTCATGTTTACTTTGCTGCAACTTCATATAAAATTTAATAATCATGACAACAAATCTTCTTGGTTATGTCAACATCAAATAGGGGGAGATTGTTGGAAGAATGCATATTGTGATTTAATGTTTAATGTAAATGCTCATGATTATGTGTAAAGTCCTTCGACGAATATATGTACAAGAACTTAGTGATAGATCAAAATTGTTAGGTTGATCTTAGCCTTTAATGTTCACTTGTATAGATAAAGAGATCAAATATGCTAGGTTGATCTATGGCTAGAAAGAAATAGATAGGCCTTGAAGAGAATCGTAGTCTATTCGGCTAATCAACAGAATGCAGAAGCTAAGGCAGGATCGTAGTGCTGAGATGATCATAGTGTATCTGCCTTGAAGGGCCTCTCCAAAAATCATAGAGTGGTCCAGACGTTTACCGAAGCTAACTCAAAAATCGTAGTGTGCTCTCGGAAACGTAGAGTCTGCAAGACGAGCAAACAAGGATCATAGTGTTCCATTCAGTCCAAGCACAAATATGACAAGACACCACGATATGCATCGTAGAGTATCATCTGTCTCGTGTCAGAAGTATCGAGCCTTATCTTTTGTTTGGAAACAAATTCCAACAAATATGGAATGGGTTTTGAACATTGAAGCTCTAACCAGTCCCAACGGTACAAAAGATATCCTTAGTATTGATCAAAAGGAGCGTATTCAAGAAGCTAAGAAAAGGACCATTGGGCAGAAGAAAATACCTTTTCATGTGTTAGGTGAGAAAGCAGTCTGCTGTGTCAGTGGGCCAGATTGCAATTCAAAAGATGTGTAGAAAAGTCTTCATCAAAGCTCAGAAAAGTCAAACGCATTGAATGCCTCACCAGATAACTTCAACGGATAGATTTAAAAAGATCACATATATACAGAACACAGATAGATGAGAGGAGCAAGCAAGCTTTGAACAAAAACATACAAGAACACTCAACGCTCAACATGGGCGGATCTACCTTAGGGTAGTGGGGTCAATTGACCCCACTGAATTTTTAAGAGTGAATTTTTAATTTGATTTTGATTTTATAAAGTGTTTAGTAAAAATAAAAAAATAGACTAAAAGACTATTAAATATTTCAAATTTTTACTAATACCAACACTCCACTCTTTTATATTGTTTAGTAACTTACATTGAACATGATATTTTTGTCTCTATTGAAATGAGACTATCATCACGATAGTTTCAAACAATAAAATCTCGAAAAATGTTAATATAAATAATATTTTAACAATATTATTTAGTTTTGTAATTTATTTTAGAGGACACGAGAAGTGTCTCTTATAATAATAGTGTTTTAAAAAATTATAAAATATCATTTTATATATAACATAAGATCGAGGAAGTGTATTAAATTACATAAAATAATATCAATTTTATATGATAGCTCACACAATTATTTGCAATATCCCTCGCATTCTGCCTTTATTTTATTGTTATTTATTTTTTTTATAAATTTTTATTTTAAAAAAATTTACCCCACTGAACTAACGGACTGGATTCGCCCCTGACGCTCAACTCTACGATCTGAGAAAAAGAGAAAGCTTGCTCAGCTACTCAGTTCTTTCGAACAAGTGCTTAATAGCAACTGAGTAACATCAATCACGATCTCAACAACAACCAATCAACTGAAGTAAGAGTTCCAAGTTTGAAGGACTTGAAGAGTTCTAAGTGAACTGTGAAGAACCAAGTCTGCTGGACTTGAAGAGTTCAAGAGTGAACTAAGAAGTACCTAGACTGCTGGTCTAGAAGGAATTTGTGAGATTCGAGAAGTGTAACAGACACCCTTAGTGTATTTCCTACTCAAGGAGTAGAAGAGTGGATTAGGAGCTTTAAGTGCTCTGAACCACTTAAAACTGTTGTGTTCATTATAACTGCTATAACTTTCATAACTGCCTCACTCTCATTAACTCAAGATATCTAATAGAAGGTTTATCAAATACTCATTCCGCTGTGCATTAATTACCATCATACTAAATAGTTTAAAAGAAAAAGTTTTTAATTATCTATTCAACCCCCCCTTCTAGATATCTATTGTGCCTTCGGGAACTAACATCGATCTTACAAGATAGAATAATATCATCGTAGTATAAAATAACCTAAACACATTGCCACATAATCCTATCAGTCTATACAACACATAAGACCTAATATCAAGTCAAACTATTTCAGTCTAAGTTGAATCCGACGAAATTCTGACATCCTGACGGCCTAGTTAGATAATTATCGAGTTTAAGTTCAATTAAACTCTGCCTAAATACTTAATCATTGTTTTAGATAATTATATTATTAATCAAAATAATTTTCCAAGTCTCATAATAATTTTTAAATAATTATTATCATTTCTCATGATTTTTTAATCATTAATATCGTATTTATATGAATTAAATACCACATAATTCCTTTATCATCAATATTTATTTAATACTAAATATTAATAAAAATCATAACATAATATTATAATATATTTATAATATATCAAAGTATATTTTAATACCTTAAAATCATATTTTTATGATTTTAAATAGTTAAATTCATTATCCGATAATTGTTATTAATATTAAAATATTAATATTTTCATGACAAAATATCAAAAGTTATATTTTATAACTTAAAATATTTTTATAATACTTAAATCATTTTTATATGATTTTTATATCATAAATTCTATTTTTTTTCTATAATTTATTTAATACATTTATTAAATAAATTATTTATCATTAATATTAATTAATTAATAAAATTCATTACAAAATATTAAAAGTCATCTAAAATAACTTAAAATATTTTCTTATACAATAATATAATTTTTCATGTATTAAAATTATTTTTAAATAATTTATTTAAGATTATAATTAAATAAATTAATTATCCTTAATATTCCAAAAATATTAAATATTAATGAAATATATTCAAAATAATTAGAAATCCTTTTTTAGGCTTTAAAATATTTTTAGTAATTTAATATGAATTTTAATAATTAAAAACAATTTAATACAAATTATTTAATAAAAATAATAATTTTGTAATTAATATGTCGCTAATGGGCCCTATAGCGACGAAACTATCGCTATTGGTGTTCTTGAGCTGTTCTTCATCAAACCTAGATCTTCATCGCTAAAAGTAAGGTAGCTAGTTTGACCAGCATTTAATCTTAGTTCGAAATGTTTAGTCTAGTGCATTAATATTATAGTACTTATGTAATACTATAAGAATTAACAAGTTTCATGCCAATCCTGCATCATAACAGCAAGATCAATGCCCCAGAAAATCTTGTCAGGCGTGTTCTTGAGTTTCTGGGCTGCCTAGAAACTCAAACAATGTCAAGGGTCCTACTTTGCAGTCTTGAATCTTTGATTTCCAGGTCTTTTTTATGTGATGTAAAGGACCAAACCTGTAGTCCATATGTTAATCTACAAATATCATGCACTACAACAATCTAACAACATCACCTGAGAGAAACATAAGCAGGTCAAAGTCTGACAAAACAAACTGTTCATGAACAATCTGGGTTTTTGATGATTGGGTAATATACCCATGAATTGGATATACTTGGGTTTAAATTGTTGTATTCTCGAGTCTTTTAAAAGCATTTTTACTGTGTTTAGTGGTTATTTTGCAGATTCGGGAGCGGTAGGGGCAATTTGGGAAGTTTGAACTGTTTAATGGCATTTTCATGATTAAGTAGAAGTCTGACCGGGCGCCATGGATAACATATATGTTAGCGGTAGGGTATTGAGGCCTTACCATGGTTGACCAAGAGGCGCGCGTGGGATGAAAAGTTGACTTGGATAAGGAACTTAATTGAGTTGTTGATTGGGAAAGGGATTGTGGTTAGATGAGAAGAGTATATAAGGCTAATTGGCTGAAATTACAAGGGATCTACCATAATCGAAGGCTGAGCAAGGGATTACTTGAAGATTGAAGAATTTACTTTAGAGTTTCTTCTTCTCCTTATTTTCAATTTGTGTAATTCCTTAAGGATGTTTTTCAAAAGATTGTTGGTTTTAAATTCTGTTATGAACTAATTCTTTCATTAAGACTTCTAATTGAACCTTTTATGTCTATAAATTAATTATTTGATTTATTCCAATTATTTATGTCAAAATGAATTGTTTATTTTGTCTTGTGCTTATTGATTAATTATTTGGCCAGTAATTACCTTGTTACTCTAGAAGGATTCGGGAGAGGAGATCTAGGGTTAGAAGTGGACATGATAACATGTATGCATAGTTATTTGCATGACGAATAATTAGGGTCGTGAATTGAATAGGAATATCTATTCACTGCATGTAACAAATTGGGAATTGGAATTGAAGGAGTTTAATTTAATTATTTTGCATAGGAATATCGCAAGATTAATTGGATTAAATTTGATCACTTGGAAAAGGGCTTTTGACACTTAGAATTACTGTTAACAATTCGGTAGACATAATAATTGGAATAATTGGATAATTGGTTTATAGTTCATAATTGGGGATATTGGAGTCTTAATCTTATTTATCTAAATTCTTTCGTCAAATCTTAGTTTTTATTTATTTGATTTAATTTTAGAATAATCCCTTTTTAATTGTTTAATTTAGTTTTCTTATTTCGAAAGATCACACTTTATGGTTGTTTAAAAAAATTAAATTTATTTAGTGCTAGTAGTTGGAATTTATTGATTAGAATTCTCTGTGGGATCGACACTTTATCTTATCACTTTATTACTTGTTGACTGTGTACACTTGCACAAATTCATTGATTGTGAAATCAACCAACAAGTTTTTGGCGCCGTTGCCGGGGAACTCTTTATTAATATTAATTCCATATTAGTTATAATCAATTCGGTCTTAATTTAAACGTTATTTATTTTTCTTGTTATATTTGCAGGAATTCTTTGTGAGTGTATGCACACTAGATCAAGGGCTAAAAAGGAACTTTTCCCTTATACGGACGAGATCGAAAGGAAGTTCCGAAAATTATAGTTGACTAGTGCGGTGTTATCTTTGGAAGAAAACCTGGCAGAACAAGAAATACAAGTGAACATGGCAGGGGAAGAACAAAAATCACTTAGGGATTATGCCATGTCGAATGTTATAGATATACAATTGAGTATTCGGAGACCAGAAATTAATGCAAACAGTTTTGAGATAAAATCGGGAACAATTCAGATGCTCCAAAATGCAGTCTAGTTTGGGGGTAGTTCAACGGATGATCCGAACGAGCATATCTTGAGTTTCTTGGAAATCTGCAACACCTTCAAGTTCAATAATGTTTCGGAAGATGCTATAAGGTTGAGGTTGGTTCCGTTTACGTTGAAGGATAAAGCTCGGAGTTGGTTACATTCATTTCCTCCTGGTTCAATCACCGCTTGGGATGACTTAGCTCAAAAATTTCTAGCTAAGTTTTTCCCACCAGTGAAGTCGGCAAAATTACGGAACGATATTCACACGTTTGCACAGTTTGACTCAGAAACTTTATATGAGGCATGGGAAAGATTCAAGGACATGCTTTGTAAATGCCCACACCACGGAATTCCACAGTGGATGCAGGTTGGGATATTTTGTCATGGATTGCACGCGCCCACAAGAGCCAGTATTGATGCAGTAGCAGGTGGAGCGATCATGTCTAAGAGCTTTGATGAACCATATCAACTGCTAGAAACGATGGCCAACAATAACTATCAGTGGCCCATGTCTAGGTCTAATCCTTCGAAAACACCGAGAAAGTTTGAAGTGGATCTGATGGCGACGTTAAGACACAGTGTCCCCCATAATAGCTAAGAAAATGAAAACATGGAGTCCACCATCCACGCAGCAAGTAGCAATGGTTTGTGAGTTATGTGTTGGGAGTCATGCAACAGAGCAGTGTGCGATCAATTCTGAATCAACTTAGTTCGTAGGGAGCTATAACCGATCAGTCCAACCGTATCCGAATCAAAATGCATATAATCCAGGTTGGAGAAATCACCCGGGATTTTCTTGGAGTAACAATCAAGCTCAAGCACCTAGACAGAAAAACACATCCAGATTTCAAAATCAGACTCAACAACAGCCAGGGAGGAAATCAAGTTTGGAAGAAGCTTTGGAAAAATTCATTTTAGCTACTGACAAAAGGATCGGTGAACAAGATAAGTTATTGAGTCAAGTAGATATGAATGTGAAAAGCCAAGGTGTGTTGATAAAGAATCTGGAAAATCAATTGGGGCAGATAGCACATGCGTTGAATAGTCGTCCACATGGAACACTCCTTAGTGATACAGAGATCAATCCGGGTAGAGATGAGCATTGCAAGGCTGTGACTTTACGTAAAAGGATTTGCAAGAGACAATTAAGGATAAAGAAAAGAGGGATAACGTAACAGTGGAAAAAGAGGAAGTTTCAAAAATCAGAAAACGTCAAGATGAGGAGTCAGAGCAGAAAGCACTGGAACAAACCCTCATAATGCCTCCCATACCGTATCCGCAGAGATTTCAGAAAACCAAGTTTGATAAGCAGTTTTCAAGATTTTTGGATATTTTCAAAAAACTGCATATCAACATCCCATTTGCCAAAGCCTTGGAACAACTGCCGAGTTACGCCAAGTTCATGAAGGAGTTCTTGTCGAAAAAGAGAAAATTGGGTGATTTTGAGACAGTGGCATTGACCGAAGAGTGCAACGCAATTATCCATAATAAGTTACCTCCGAAGCTCAAGGATCTGGGTAGTTTTACTATTCCATGTGAAATTGGAAATAAGTTTTCGGGAAGAGCATTGTGTGATTTGGGGGCCAGTATAAATTTGATGGCACTATCCGCTCACAAATCGGTTTGGACTTCAAGCACCAAACCGAAGAATATCGGGTTTATAGATTAGCGGACCCGGTCGATTACGTATATCCGAGGTATTGTTGAGGACGTTTTAGTAAAAGTGGATAAATTCATCTTCCCAGCGGATTTCTTTATCTTGGATTGTGAAGTAGATAGGGAAATTCCTATCATTCTGGGGCGACCATTTTTAGCAACGGGGAGAACGTTGATTGACGTGCAAAAAGGTGAATTAACGATGCAAGTTGAAGATCAACAGGTCACCTTTAATGTATTCAAGTCGATGACTTATCCGAAAAAAAAGGTGAATGTATGCGGGTGGATTTCGTGGATGAATTAGTTAATCACAAGTTCAACGAAAATTATTCAGAGGACCCACTAGAAAACGTTTTGTTTGGGATGGACGACTATGGTATTGAAGATGACATTGAGTATGTCAAATGGCTAGATGCACTACCTTCCACCCGAAAAATTAGTCAATCCTTCAACACTCTTGATAGGCATGAACCGGAAGGTAAAAAGTTCAAACCATCGATAGAAGAGCCACCAGTGTTGGAGTTAAAACCGCTACCATCTCATCTGTATTATGCCTACTTGTAAAAAGATGCTACCCTACCAGTCATTGTTTCGATAGAGTTAACTGACACACAAAAGAGAAACTGCTAAGGGTATTGCGGGAGTTTAAAACAACAATCGGATGGACTATATCGGATATTCGTGGAATTAGTCCATCATTTTATTTGCATAAGATCTTATTGGAAGAGGGAGCAAAACCAACCATTGAGCAACAAAGAGGGCTAAACCCCATTATGAAGGATGTGGTGAAAAAGGAGATCATAAAGTGGTTGGATGCTGACATAATTTATCCAATCTTGGACAGTTCATGGGTAAGTCCTGTACAGTGCGTACCAAAGAAGGGGGCATGACAATGGTGAAAAACGATTCCAATGAACTCATCCTCACTAGAACCGTTACAGAATGGAGAGTATGTATGGATTATCGCAAACTGAATAAAGCCACACGCAAGGATCACTTCCCCTTGCCTTTCATTGATTAGATGTTGGATATGTTAGCGAGACATCAATTCTACTATCTTTTGGATGGATATTCTGGATATAATCAGATTTCCATATCCCCGTAAGATCAAGAAAAAACCACAATCACATGCTAGTACAGTACGTTTGCATTCTGTCATATGTCCTTTGGTTTATGTAATGCGTCGGCAACCTTTCAACGGTGCATGATGGTGATCTTCTCAGATATGGTAGAACATAATTTGGAAGTATTTATAGATGACTTCTCCGTGTTCGGTGATAGTTTCGACTTATGCTTGAAAAATCTGGTCTTAGTGTTGAAGCGCTGTGTGGAGACTAACCTAGTGCTTAACTGGGAAAAATGTCACTTCATGGTGCAAGAGGGGATAATTTTGGGGCATAAGGTTTCTGCAGTAGGGTTAGAGGTGGACAAAGTGAAAATTGAAACGATTGAGAAATTACCTCCTCCATCATCTATGAAAGGAATACGGAGCTTCTTGGGACATGCAGGTTTCTACAGACGCTTCATTAAAGACTTTTCCAAAATTTTGAAACCCTTATGTTCCCTCTTGGATAAAGATGTGCCTTTCAAGATGGATCAGTCATGCATCGATGCTTTTGAAGTATTAAAGAAGAAATTGGTCTTAGCTCCAATTATAGTGGCGCCCTATTGCTCTTTACCGTTTGAATTGATGTGCGACGCCAGTGACTACGCAGTTGGAGCAGTATTGGGACAACGTCGTGACAAAATTTTTCACACTATCTACTACTCCAGCAAGACGTTAACGGATGCTCAATTGAACTACACGACCACCGAAAAAGAATTACTTTCGATTGTGTTTGCCTTCGAGAAGTTCAGAGCATATCTCATAGGGACTAAGGTAATTGTCTACACTGATCATTCTGCTATTAAGTATTTGATTAAGAAGAAGGATGCCAAACCGCGGTTAATACGGTGGGTACTATTATTACAAGAATTTGACTTGGAGATCCGAGATAGAAAAGGTACCGAGAACCAGGTGGCGGATCATCTTTCTCGGTTGGAAAATGTGGAGGTTCAGGAAAAAGACAACATCATGATTAATGAGAGGTTTTCGGATGAACAACTTCTTCGAGTAACTACGACATTACTATGGTATGCAGATTACGTGAACTATTTGGTTAGTAAGGTATTATCCCCGGATTTGAATTCACAACAACGAAAAAAGTTCCTCCACGATCTTCGATAATATTATTGGGACGAACCATTTTTATTTAAGACTTGTGTGGATCAAATGATTAGACGATGTGTGCCACACGAAGAGATGGATAGCATATTAGGTCAATGCCACTCATCGAATTACGGAGGTCATTACGCTGGTGATCGGACAGCGGCCAAAGTGTTGCAATCGGGATTTTTCTGGCCTTCTCTATTCAAAGATGCATATCTCTATGTGCTAAATTGTGATCGGTGTCAACGAGTGGGCAATATTTCCAAACATAATGAAATTCCACTTAACACAATTTTGGAAGTTGAACTATTCGATGTGTGGGGAATCGACTTTATGGGACCTTTCTCATCCTCCTTCAATAATTAGTACATTCCATTGGCGGTCGATTACGTTTCCAAATGGGTAGAAGCCACAACTTTACCGACAAATGATGCCAACGTAGTACTACAGTTTTTGAATAAAAAAAATTTCACACGATTTGGGACGCCGAGGGGGATAATCAGTGTTGAGGGAACACACTTCTGTAACAAGCAATTCACTAAATTGCTCATAAAATATGGGGTTCATCATAAAATTGCAGTCGCGTATCATCCTCAAACCAATGGTTAAGCTGAAGTATCGAATCGGGAAGTTAAGAGAATTCTGGAGAAGGTGGAAAATCCGTCTCGAAAAGATTGGGCCATGCGACTAGATGATGCCCTATCGGCATATTGAACAGTGTACAAGAATCCTATCGGCATGTCACCCTATAGAATGGTATACGGAAAGACGTTTCATCTCCCGGTTGAATTAGAACATAGTGCACACTGGGCCATTCAAAAACTGAATTTCGATTTACAAGCAGCGGGTGAGAAAAGGTTACTTCAATTAAATGAGATGGACGAATTCCGGTTCAATGCCTATGAGAGCGCAAAACTATACAAGGAGAAAGTCAAAACTTAGCACGATAAGAAAATCCTTGATCGAAAATTCGAACCGGGCCAACAAGTATTGCTTTTCAACTCACGATTGCGTTTATTCCCCGGGAAATTAAAATCCTGTTGGTCTGGGCCATTCGTGATTATATCTTTCGCACCACACGGAAACATCGAAGTCGAGGAACCTAACTCGAAGTGAACTTTTAAGGTGAACGGCCAACGCCTTAAGCATTATTGGAGTGGGCCCATCAAACTCCAATCTACGACCGTATACCTAGCCGATCCCGCGGCCAATTAAACAACACAAAAATGTCGGGCTAATGACTTAAAACCAAGCGCTCTGGGGAGGCAACACCATTTTTGTTGCTTTGTTCATTTCAATTATTCTTCTTTTAACATTTGCAGTACTTATATTTCATAGTATACTATATTAGACTAATATTCTTCATAATGTTCCTGTCTATTTCAGTGCTCACTTGTGAATAAGGGTCAAGCCAAAGAAATAATTGAATAGATTAGCAAGAAATGGGCTAAACAAGTCAAGCACCCCGACACACAATACACAAAAGCTACAATGCAAAATCCTAAAAACACACTCAGCGCCCCAGCACTCAAACAGGAAGAGTCACAGCACCCCGACGCTAGGCCTCATCACTAGGCACTGTAACCCAGTGCCCCGGCGCCCAAAATACAAAGGAAGACAGCGCCCCAGCGCTAGGACTCTACATCGGACACTGACCTTCAGCGCCCCAGTGCTCTGTAATGCTTATAACTTAGAGCCCTGTAATGCTTATAAGATATTGTAGTCAGGCAGCCTGGCCTCTGTCATTAAGATATTACCCAAAGACCCCTCTTTGGGATCGATCATTCTTAGACGGTTTAAACGCATGCAATCCTCTTTTCTCATAAATCAAATGTCTTTTAGACTTCTAACATCCTCACACCACTTACACACATTTAACTCCTCTGTTCTTTCTCTGGTGTTTGTCCACTACTCTCACGTCTCTTCTTATCCTTGCATTTAGCACTACCACTTGGTGATTAAAGCACGATCCTTCCATACTTGTTTTAAATTTATTCTTTGATAGTAAAAGGTATGTTGTACACGCAAATTCCTCTCATATTTTGTATAAATATCTAGATTATAGGTATCTATGCCTTGGATTTTACATATGTGAGGTCTAAATTTTGCGTAGTTTGCCTATTCTGATTTCGTCTTATGGGTCATGCATGCTATTCTATTTCCATTGGATCGTTTATCTTCTAAACTGAGTTTTGGATTCCATGCTTGTGCTATTCTATATATGTGTTTATTTATATGATGTTCCCCTATGTGTGGATCTTAAGAGACTTACACCAAGCCTACAAGGTGTTTGATATACTGCCTCAATGAACTGTAATTGCTATTTCTCTTTTGAAGGCCTATATATCCTTCGCTCTAATCATGTGGCTTTCTTTGCTTGTTCTTAATCTACATGTTCCTCCTAGTATACGGGCTAATTTCACTCGCGAACTGTTCATACATATTATGCACCGGCTATTTCTAGTGTCACATTATCACAAGCATGCTAGGTTCTCATCCATAATTCTGTGTTTTGGGAGTCGGCTATTTGGGCAATATCATACAACTCTGCCATTTATCCATACCAGTAATCCTGCATGTTCTTCGGTTCAAATGGTGTACACTCCCTATTATACAGGGCTATTTTAATTCAAAGTTTGGGGGTGTAGTACATGTACAAGTTGATTTATATACCCTGCACTTCATTCTAACTTGTATATTTTCATGTGTAGAGTTTCTAATGGCTTCGAAGCGTCAATGAGGAGAGGGTTCCGGAACTGCCTAGGCTCCTCCAAAATTTGATAGCCGAAGGTTTGTCAGCGCCGAGGCATAAGAACGCTACAATAAGATGGCCACCCACTCTCTCATCCCTGAACGAGGTTTAAGGCTCAATCAATCCAAAGACGGGGACATAGTGGTCATGATAGCTGAGAGGAATTGGTTCACACTCACCGAACAACCCGATCCAACAGTGATTGCAGTCGTCAAAGAATTCTACGCCAATGTTTTCAAGCACTTCCACTATAGGGTGTATGTGAGAGGCAAAACTGTTGAATTTGGCGAAGAAGACAATAACGGTTGCTACCAACTGCCGTTAGAGGGATACAACGATGAGTATGCTAGTCTTGTGAGTCAAGGGCCAGACTATGAAAAAATAATCCGTGAGCTTTGTCAACCGGGCACCACGTGGATATTGGATGAACGTGGCAGCATGACCTTCCCTCTTTCGTACCTCAGTTTGTATGGAAAGGCTTGGTATGCCTTTATATGCGCAAAACTTATGCCGTGTACACATGTTAGCCATGTCACCAAGGAACGGGTTGTGTTGCTATATTCAATAATTCAAGGCTTGAAAATTGATGTCGGACTCCTTATTCAGCATTCCATTCTGCGAGCTGCAAGATGAGGTACCACAGGAGGTTTACTAATTTGTGTTTTATGTGCCAAATTTGGGGTCAAATGGAAATCGGATGAGGTGATTCAGCTCCCAATGTCGGTGTTGGACCATAAGTTGATCAGCAAGTATAAGGTATGGACTGGTGGTGCGAATCACCGAATTGGGTTTTATAATTCCTCAAGCTGCTACTCCACCTAGTCCACCAGCTCAAGCTCCACCCGCTTATAGTCCTTCCTCTGCAGTGCACCGTGGTGTTGTTCCTGAGGCCGTCCAGCGTGAAATTGATGGTTGGTTTTACAATATTGAATCCCAGAATGTCCTTTTATCTGAACGTCAAGATGTTATCTACAAGTTTTTAGTCGACTCTTTCACCGCCCAAAATGCTATGTATGCTCAGTTGTATCCTGGAGTTAATCTTACCCAATTCCCATCTGCTCCTGTTCTGCCTGTGTTTCCCCCTTCTGATCAAGAGATGAGCGAGGATGATGATGATGCACCCGAGGAATGAGCTCATCAGGGAAGTCCTCTACTTTTCTATTGCTATATTTTTCACATGAGGACATTACTCTTTATAAGTTTGGGGGTAGTTTAATTTTTATTTGCATTAGTAGATTATTAGTAGTTTGTGGATAGTTTGTGTTTTTATGGTTTGTTAAGTGTTGCATTTAGGATTTCATACTAATTACAGCCGTCTAATAGTTACGTATGTTTGGGCCAATGATGAAATTAAAATTGCATGAACAAGTCTAGTAAGGATTGTTAAGATGGTGATATGATTTTCTTGACATGATTTAAATCTTTATCTGTTTGAAACTGATATTATCAGGATAGCACATTTTGAAAAATGAACATGTTGGCTAAGAAAGTTTAAATAGCTAGATAATAGAGTTCTAAATGATAAATGCTAATGGAATGAAAGAACAATATGAATAGCTAGTGATGGCTGAATTTAGACATAAATTCAAGTTTGGGGGAAAATATTTGGAGTATATAAGCTATAAAAAAAATGAATAAACACCGTGGCATGCTTGTCTAGTTTTGTGGCCTTTGTTACTTGAGTAAGTAAGCCCGATGGGATTGTCTCTACACCTAGCGCCCTAAGGTCTTAATGGCTTGGGAGTCGTTGGTCGAAAGCTCGTTAAGGTAACACTAGAAAGCCTAAGGGAATAGGACATTGCATAGCCATGAGACAAAAATAATGAATAAAGCGAGAAAAGTACGAAAAGCCCCCGTTAAGAAAAAAAATTATAAATTTTAAAGCATAAGTATTCCATTTTGACCCTTGGATTTTGGTAATTGTTTGAATTTAGTCAAATCTAGTTTATTTGAGGAGTTCTCGAGTTTGCACTGTATGATGCCTTCTAAGAAATCTATTATGTTTCATATTTTGTTTTTCATCTGTTCGCATGGTTGTTGAGCACACACACGATATCAATAATAACAGATTTAGATTTCTTAATTGTTGGAATATTATTGAACTGTCTTAATATGAGTTACTAGCGTGTTATTGTGATTTTTTTGAGGCCTAATGAGTATACGATGTCTATTTGATTGCTAGAATTACAAGCATGTAGATATTTTTATGTGCATTTGCATGTTTTGTTTAGTTTTTCATGTTGTCTAGTGTTTTATTGCTTGAGAACAAGCAACGATTTAAGTTTGGGGGTATTTGATGATTGGGTAATATACCCATGAATTGGATATACTTGGGTTTAAATTGTTGTATCCTCGAGTCTTTTAGAAGCATTTTTACTATGTTTAGTGGTTATTTTGCTGATTCGGGAGTTGTGGGGGCAATTTGGGAAGTTTGAACTGTTTAACGGCATTTTCATGATTAAGTAGAAATCGTGTTGGGGCGCCATGGATAGTATTATCTTAGCGCTAGCGTACCGAGGTCTTCTACCATGGTTGACCAACAAAGGCGTAGGGATGAAAAGTTGACTTGGATAAGGAACTTAATTGAGTTGTTGATTGGGAAAGGGATTGTGGTTAGATGAGAAGAGTATATAAGGCTAATTGGCTGAAATTACAAGGGATCTACCATAATCGAAGGCTGAGCAAGGGATTACTTGAAGATTGAAGAATTTACTTTAGAGTTTCTTCTTCTCCTTATTTTCAATTTGTGTAATTCCTTAAGGATGTTTTTCAAAAGATTGTTGGTTTTAAATTCTGTTATGAACTAATTCTTTCATTAAGACTTCTAATTGAACCTTTTATGTCTATAAATTAATTATTTGATTTATTTCAATTATTTATGTCAAAATGAATTGTTTATCTTGTCTTGTGCTTATTGATTAATTATTTGGCCAGTAATTACCTTGTTACTCTAGAAGGATTCGGGAGAGGAGATCTAGGGTTAGAACTGGACATGATAACATGTATGCATAGTTATTTGCATGACGAATAATTAGGGTCGTGAATTGAATAGGAATATCTATTCACTGCATGTAACAAATTGGGAATTGGAATTGAAGGAGTTTAATTTAATTATTTTGCATAGGAATATCGCAAGATTAATTGGATTAAATAAAAGTTAATTGATCACTTGGAAAAGGGCTTTTGACACTTAGAATTCCTGTTAACAATTCGATAGACATAATAATTGGGATAATTGGTTTATATTTCATAATTGGGGATATTAGAGTCTTAATCTTATTTATCCGAATTCTTTCGTCAAATCTTAGTTTTTATTTATTTGATTTAATTTTAGAATAATCCCTTTTTAATTGTTTAATTTAGTTTTCTTATTTTGAAATATCACACTTTATGGTTGTTTAAATAAAATTAAATTTATTTAGTGCTAGTAGTTGAAATTTATTAATTAGAATTCTCTGTGGGATCGACACTTTATCTTATCACTTTATTACTTGTTGACTGTGTACACTTGCACAAATTCATTGATTGTGAAATCAACCAACCGTTTTCCAAATTGTTCATCCGGCTGATGGAAATAATAACAAGCTACCTTCAATAATGCACAAAGGGTAATTTAGTCATTTACTTTCTAAATTTAATGGCACTTTAGACATTTGTTACAACCCTTAGGGTTAAAACCCAAGGTTCTCAAAAATTAATTTTTTTCTAGGATTTCCAATTTATGTATGAAAATAGAAATTTAATATTTCTAAATTATAATTAGGATTCTATAATTATACTAAGATTTCATAATCATAAATTCAAGCTTGCTAATTAGGATTAATTTATCCTAATTAAAATTGCTAATTTAGAAATTAGGTCCATAATTGTACATTAGGGTTTCAAACAGAACAATTAGGGTTTTAAACTTTAAAATTAAGATTTCTAATTTACAAATTAGTGTTATCCCTAATTATATTTGTAATTAATACACAAAGGCTTTATACATAGCATTTAAATTCCCAAAATAGGGTTTTGTAATTTCGAATTAGGGTTTCGGATTCTCAGAACTGAAATTAGGGTTTCCAGAGTCGGTTTTAGAGTTTCTTATCAATCGCTAGGGTTTTCTAACTGAATGTCGGGGTTCGTAATATAATATTAGGGTTTGGACACTGATATAATTTATCTAGTCAACCCTTGACCCTTAACCACATTCTGATCATATATGCAAACATATACACAAAACATATACACTTATACCCTTAATCTTGATTAATTCACCACAATAATTTTTAAATTCATAAAAATCCTTTCCAGAAATGTCAAATTCATTCACTTATTTATTGTCTAGGTTTATTATTCAACCTTTAATCCATCATTTAAGATTTAATTAATTTTCTAAATTCTCGGGTCGTCACATTCACCCCTCCTTCTAAGAATTTCGTCCCCGGAATTCAATTTACACCTTATACCTTTCATACTCATCATTACATGCTACCCAATACACCACTCATAAGATTTTTAATTATTCAAATCATGCTGAGGAGTCATATAGACTACAAACTTTCATTTTCGAAAAGGTTATATGGAAACACTACAACAAAAAAGCTTATCAATGATCAAGATTAAATGACATCATACACGGTCATGAGATAGACATCTCTGCGACCGTATGCGATTACGATATCGAATCGCAGTAATTTGGTCGCTGGAAGGACATCAGCGACCACCAATAGCGACCGAATAATTAGCGACTGCAATTAGCGACCGATACCGTCGCTATTATGACATATGCTGAGTCATTTGTCATGCGTGACGTGTCACACGTGTCAGCGACCGATAATAGCGACCGCAGCGGTCGCTAGATTCAAGCGGTCGCTGATACATTTAGAAGCGACCGCATGCGGTCGCTGATCCTTTTTTTTTTTTTTTAAATTTTTGCCTATTTTATTGATTTCCCAAAAATAACCTGCTTTGTACCTGCTTTCAATCCCAACACAGTTATATATATATATATATATATATATATATATATATATATATATATAAGCATCCATATTAACATCCATCCAATACAATACAAAACATTCATCCATGAATAAACATTCATCCAATCGATACAATACAAAACATTCATCCAACACAATATAATTGATATCGTAAACATCCATATAAACTAATACAATTGTCCAAAGAATGAATCTAAAAGAGTACAAGGCTTTAAAATCTAAAAAAAAAAGTCAGCGCTTCTTCATGGATCATCCAAATTAGGATCCTGTAATTATCAAAGTAATAAAACATATATGTTACATATAAGTAAGACATTGACTTCGAGACTATAAACATATAAGACAATGTAGATAAACAATAAACGATATATATATATACGCGCTCCCATTGTTGTCTTTGCTTCTCTCTGCCTCACTGCCGCCGCCATCGCCTTCCGCCTTGACTCATCAGACTCGGAGATCGCAGATGCCCGCCCGATTATATGAAGAAGATCACGATCTGACAGATCGCTCTCACACAAATCGGCGGGAGTATGATAGGTTTGGATAACTTTGATGACTGTGTAGATCGGGTGGCGTAGTCGCTGTGCCATCGATGGTCGAAGGCGTCGTCTTTGTCCTTGGCCTTTGACATAATTTTTTTTCACGATGGGCGCCTCTCCCATAATTCTTGATCAATCGACGACGACGGGTGCCTTCGAGATAAGCTTCGTTCATTAAGCCCTTATAAGTGTCTTGTCAGAAGATGAACAATTAAATAGTTAAAAATAAATAAAAAAAATACTAAAAGACCATCGCGGGTGAACAACATATTAGGATAAAGTGAACTTATTACCGCTATCTGAACAGCTTCAGGTAGACCATCGCGGGTGGCCACATACACATCCAACCAATTGATAGGTTGACCTTGAGACTGAGACTCCTATAGTTCATTTTCTCATATTATTTTGTAAACATATGATATTTTAGCTACAAAAGATGACTGTAAACATAACATACGTACCACAGCGAAGAAATGTCTTGTAGTGTGTGATATCTTTATCCGCCCGTCGTGCCTTTTGCCTTCTCGCCATCGATACACTGAGGATCTGCATTTGAGGCGGCGATCTTGCGCCTCTTGACCCAACTCTCGACTTTCCACCGGTCACACATTCGCACCCATATGGGTTTATCGCGAACCACTGGGGGCTATGCTTTCGTGCATATCTTGCTCACCACATCTGGATGGTCAATCTCAGCATTGTGTAGGGCTTTTTGTCGTTCCTTGTTCAAATTATCTTTAGTTCGTACGGCGCACTTCTGCCAGAATAGTGTCTGAATAACTGATGCATGTGCATCGTCCTATCTATATCGTTTACGCAAATAAAACAACAATAATAATATTAAAATCATTATATTACTAAATAATATTATTTGATTAACTATGTATTATCTATCGAGTGATAAAAAATATACCGAAATTCAAATTTCAAATCAGCGTCCTTATAGGCGAGAGGTGTGCTCGCCCATGTAATCATCAAGCGTAAGCCGATTCATGTAACATAATTGTGAAATGCACTTCACAATTTTACTATCTTGAAAATCACTACAATATACAATAATTTATATTAAAACCCTTACATTTAAATCACTACTATATTTATAAAAATGAAAATATTAAACCCTTATATATATATATACGATGTTTAACTTACGTGCTATCTGGAGGAGGACGGATCTGTATAAGAATGCGATCATCCGGATTAATAGGAGCCTTGACACATGATTAGGGCCAAACCCAACCCAAGGCTTTTTCGTCTTTGCGGAGTTCGTAAGACATCTATAAATAAAAATTTAGGATGTTAGTATAAGTTATAAATGAAAGGTACATAAACATGTCAGGGATATAGAGAACATCAGGATATGTAATTGTATGTAAACAAAAGGACAATAGGATAGGATAGTCTAGGCCACTAGGATAGTCTAGGCGTGTATATTTAAGTTACTTAAGGTTACTTTTAGCATCACCAAACTTTATTTAATCATCTAACTCATTTTGACTTATCAAAGCTCACTTTAGGCTTGAAAAGAGAGCTTAAATTGGTTTTCTTGTTGGCTTTATTAATGACCATGTTTGGGAATCATAACTAGCATGTATGAGCAACTTTGTATCTTCTCATAATAGTCCTTTAAGGTCAGGTACTATGAATTGTCCAAAATAGTCCATTTTTGGCTTTAAAATGTGATTTTTAACAAGTCTCATGCTCAAAATGGCTTGGGCTTGGTTCCTTTAGTTTGTGTAGCTTTCTTATGTCCTATTATGACTATTGAAACTTGTGTATGGGGTCCGGTATATGTGGTTCACTATTTTAGTGTTCATTGTTCTATAAAGCTTATTTTCAATGATTTTAAGCAAGAATTTGCACAACACACCACGTAGACCTTAACTAACTTAGGGAACCATTTTTACATGTTATCTATAGGCAATGTATGTACTCCTCACTATCTAACAACACTAGTCACACAAGTTGGCCATACACAGGTCCCTTATAGGCACAATTTTGGCTACCAAATCCCCAACATGTCTGATAGAACACATATGGTCTTTAAGCATTCCTATAAACCTTAAATCACCATGAAAAGTGAAGAAATTGAAGTAACTTGACTATTTATGGGCAATATTTTTGCTAGTTTATTAATTGGTCCCTCAACTCTTTTTTTTTCTTAATCAAGTTGCTTAACAAGGATACATATATGATTCGAGGGTCCATATCTGAACACAACAAAAAACATCACATATACTCATTGCCATCACATATACACGAATGCATATATAGCCATTTGACTTATATATGAAGATTTAGACAAGTATGGATATTTTAGAAACAACTCATTAATAGTGTGATTGAAGTTATGGTGCTTGTGTTTGTATTTGTACTTTTCATTTTCTTTCTATTCTAAGCTAAGCCATACTTATAGCATACATATTAATAGTGTGTCATTTTCTTTATCTTCTCGACTGTGAATTATGGAAAAACTTCTTTGAACCTTCTTCTTGATTGAATTATGGATAAACTTAATTCCTAGTTATGTTTTATGTTATACTCATGTTCAAGTTATATGGCCATTTGACTTATATATGAAAAAAATTCTACAGAAGTCTCCCCTATAATATGGACTATCCACATGCACGAGGGCATGCATACTTGACCAATTTCAGCAAAATATAATCCCAACACACAAAACAAAATGTGCACAACTATAATTCAAGGCATACATGGTCAAATTCTATTGGATACAAAGACTTGACTAATCTGATTTATTCTGTTTAGTCTTTTGTTAAATTTCAAGATATCGTTAAAGCGGGATATCCGAAGCGAGCTTTTATGTTATTAATTAGCGTATTTATGTATGGCTTAAGCCATACGTAATGGTTTTCCCCAATGGCTTATATATGTTGTACTATATATATTAGTAGAGTATCGTATTTATGTACACAAATTAGTTAGAAATGGCATGTTGTACTATATATATATATATATATATATATTTTAGTTTTAGGCGTCGTGGCACTAGCCTCTCCTTTTATTACTCTTTTTTTTTTGTGTATGCGTGATCGTCGAAGCTAGTAAGCGTCAACTTTGTTATTTCTTGTCTTTGTAAAATTGCTACTACCAAATAGTATCTTTTAGATTTAGTTATAAATTTGTCTCTTTTTTTAACTATTAATGGAGTACCAACTTAATTAATTAAAGAAGTCAACGGGAATAGCTTATTAAACTTCATTGGTTGATTAGAGTCCTTCGTGGGGTAATCTTATTCTTAAAACTTACTACTAATCAAGCCAAGCGATTGATCACTCACTAACAGTTAATTAAAAAGGATACTATGTATATTTGATTTTTAACTTGTGTTGTCGGTACACCATAAGAAGAAGGGTATTTTGCCGTTATTTGTTATGTCACTTATGTTGTGACCCAAAATTGATATTTTGCATATATGGTATTACATATTTTAGAATAATTAAGCTCATCCACTTTAATTAGAGGTAAAAGCGAAAAGAAAGAATTTCTTCTTCATACTTAATTTAAGGGACATTGAAGTTGTTAATGTTTATCAAAAAATTAAGGATTAATATTTCTACATGTAAAATGTCGCTATAGATGTATAATGATAAAAAAATCGTCGATATAGATCAATATATAACGACGATTTTTATGTTAAATTATCATTTTTATTATGAATTTATCAATTTCCTTCTAGTTATTATATGTGCCACTTTCAAGACAAGTTGTTCATAAATTTAGTTCTGATAAAGTAGTCTCGATACATCAAGAATATTCTATTGCATGACCTAGCTCTTTTTTGTCTATATATATATATATATATATATATATATATATATATATATATATATATATATATATATATATGCTCCTTCAATTTCACATGAAAAGGTGTTATTTTTGTGCTTTATTCTTATTGCATAATTATTACAACTCTCAACTCGTTAATTTTATTGACACGGAAAAAAACACAATCATTTTGGGATACATAGATCGATAGAAAAGGGTTCACAAGGAATTGGATAGGACCGAATCTTATGCTTTAATTATAAGACTTTAAACATCGATAAAGAGAGATTATATTCTTTTGTTTCATTACCTTCACACAAAGGGCTCAAACAATTGTAAAATTAATTAGTATATATTTGGTACCACTCTCATGCATAAATTCTACATCTTAAGTATGAAAAATGGCTATTTGTACTGCAGGTGGTGTGGCCAGTTGTGGTGGTGGTGTGGTGGTGGTGATGGTGGGTGGCGATGGTGGATCGTGGTGGTGGGTGGCGGCGTTTTCCCTCTTTTCCTCTTCTCTTCTCCCCTTCTCCTTATTCTTTTCTCCTCTTTTTTTTCTTCTATCGATTGAGAGTAATGAATGAATCTGGGCCGGTTAATTGGAATAGATCGTGGATCAGCTATCGGCCGACCGCACGCGGTCGCTAATTTTAAATGATGTGGAGTATCAATGTCGCACGCGTCATCATTGATGATGGTGAGTGGTCGCAAATAACTAAGGCGCCAATATTTCGTGCCAATTTTTGGAGGTAAAAATGAACTTATGATAGAATAGCGGCCGGTTCGATCATTAACATACTCTAGCGACCAAATTCAAGGCGATGTCGCTAATGGCGGTCGCTAGTAACACTTTCTCATGACCAAAAAGTGCGATTATTTATTCTGACATTTTCTTGTAGTGAAATTCATCCGCAAACCGTCATAACTTACGGACATAGTGGGTGATTAGCCCGTTATGCCCTGTACTGATCAACTACTGCTGGTCGGAACCATCTTCTTATTCCCCTTATCCGCCTTGGGCGCATAAAATTTTCTTACCTCAGTCTTATCGAATTTCGCACCAAAATAATTTGGTTCGAGAAACTTTTCAAAGAATGCTTAGAACTTTTTATAAACATTGGTCTTGCCGAATCAAATAGCATAGACTCATATCAATAATTTAATTCAAATAAAATATTTAGGTATAGCCAAACCCCGTTGGCAAATTAAAATTTTGAAAATATTTTTGAGAATGACGTCATGATGTTGTACTGTATTAACAGCCCGTTTGAGGATGCCGTCATTGAGTGACTTTGTCATAACACATCATACAATAGTGGAATAACGATTTTAGATCAAATTCAATACTAAGTATTCTCAGATTTATAACTCCATCAACTTTTATCATCTCCGCACTGAGTTACACGGTACATAAGTGATAAATAAAATATATTTTGATATTTCAAATCATTATCGCTCTAATTAAAACAAATAGCATAGACTATACTTTAAACTGTTCAAAAATCATTACCAATCTGTTTTATCATCTCAACAGGTAACAAGGTGTAGGTAGCCCAAAGTCCACGCATACATAATGGTCACCAAGAGTTGAGAATAAAAATTTATTTTTCAAAAGCACATAGTGCGTATTTAGCTTGATGTTAAAAATTTCAAGTCTAGCATAGCTAGAAGATTTGAAAAACCTAATGTCTCCACTAATGATCAATTGCTTAGTAATCTATTAATTCCTATTATCCTCAATTCTTCATTCACACATAACTATTCCCAGTTCATCAAACTTTCCACACTTATGAGTTCAGGAACTTTCTACAATCATATGAGTTTAAGAACTTGTCCTAGTCAGACCTTTGGTGTCCATTCGCTGAGGGGTTCATAAACATTTCATATAATCATGAGTCACGAACGTACCATAAGTATGAGTTTTAAGAACTCGTACTTAACCTGATATTCTCTAACTATACCCTACCTATCTGTTATACACTTGAGAAAAGAATCGCCTTCTCAACAGGTATATAGCAAATAGCGCGGCACAAACATTTCAATGATTATCAATACCAAAAACTAAGTGGTTTTTACACCAAGTACAATTTCCCGCCCATAACAAGGAATCATAAAACTCAGCTGCTGACATGAGTCCTCAATTGAAATCCACACCTAATCCTACTCCCTTCTTAATACGGATTTCATTTAATCCATATTCATAATCCTTTCCTGAATCTGTACCAATGCATAGTATAACAGACACACAACAATCTTTGTTGTAAACTTTTCAATCATTAGATTGATCCTTCTGACTGCCATAACCTTATCCGATCACGGGGTGATCTCATCGTATATATTATGATTTATTTTTATACTATGATCGTTTTGTTTTACGATCTCCTATCTCGATTCTTTTAGTCCTTTAGACTCGATCTATTCACCACTACCGTTCAACTTTATTATCAGAGTTAGGGAACTCTGTATCTTTTATAACCCGCCAAGATTCATCTTTGAATCTTACCGATACACTAACTCTATTGGAATTAGTACTTATCCTAATCACTACGATTATTAGACTAAGGTAATCCTACCCTAGGTTTATAACCAACAACTTTGATACCAACTGTAGCATCCATAAATCTGGGTCCCAAATCACCATGGATCTGGTATACTAATTCTATAACTATTGTGGAAGATATAAACATAAATTGTTTATACATTACCCCAAGGTCGAAAACCTTCACATAATACCTGAATTAATATCCTAACTATCATACAATATTATTATCATACAATACTGTTATAATTTGGTTGCATACGTAAACTAAAGTTGGATCTGTCTTTAACTTTTCCTTGTATCCAACGCTTTCGTCTTAATCTGCAATGTTTATCATGATATACGGACTTAGTGCCGGGTTGTCCTTTTCAAAAGAAATTATGAACTGCTCACAGTCTTGAGCCTTAGTTGATATTCTACTAAATATTGTTGTTGGAAAACATTTTGAATGAAAAGAAGTGCTATTTTGAATTATCGATAGTACTTCATAACTATTGTTCAGTTACTGAAGATATATGAGTTCTATGTTTCAAGCATGTTGTTTATTAGAATTGTAGTATTTGTTCAGCTAGTCATGCTCACTCTTTCTTGAACCATATAAACACAACCAAGATCGAGTGGACCGAAGGCTCAGGCAAGGACAGGGGTAAGGCGAAGACGATCCCTTAGATTACTTATGTAATAGAATAGTTGAATGTCTATAATATATTGAATATTATGACAAGAACAAACGAATGGGTTACAAAGAACCTGGGAAATGTAATATTATTTTGGATATATAGAAGTTATATTAGTCCTTTTGAGACTATTCAATTGAATGAATGAATGAATGGTAGTACAATGTAGCACCATCTGTCGGGTTAGAAGAGACCTGGATTTGGGGGCGTCACATATTTGTCTCAAGAGCTTATTCTCAGCTTCAAGCTCGGAGAGAGAATTAGTACTGAGAAGGGTTGTTTCCAGTTCTTCTTGAACTTTTTCTTTCTCCTTTTGAAGAAGTGAATAATCCTTAGACAAAACTCTAAACCACTTCATGTATTGGTGCAGATCAGATGGTATGCCATGTAGTGCAATTCTAAGGTCATCAATGTCTATATCAGGAGAGTTGAAGTCAAATACCTCATCGATACTTACTTCATGTATGTTGGCGTTCAGTTTGTCCCTTGCATTTTTGGCCATCAAGCAGAGATTAGCTATTTGAGGATCTTCATCATCTCCAAATTTCGGAGTTGAGTCATTGTCTAAGTCACTCCACGATCCTCCAGCTACAAGGCCTTTATCTTTCTTCTGTGGCCTTTTGTTGCCTTTTTATTCCTTTTTTGAATGTGATTTCTTCTTGAGTTCTTCTCTGAGAGGTTTGTTGCAGTTGGCAATGAAGTGACCAGGTTTCTTGCAATTGTAGCATAGGTCATTCATTTGCTCCTAGTTTCTATAATTGCTGATTTTCTTTGTCATGCTTGTTTTTCCTTGTCTCATGAACCTTCTTAGTCTTTTCACTAGCATTGCAAGGTCCTCATCATCATCTTCATCGTAGTCAGAATCAACTTCAGTGCTGACTTTGGAGGTGTTATCAGTTGCTTTAAGGGCAACACCTTTATCCTTCTTCCTTCCTTCAGATAAGGTTTCTGCTCATTGAGTCAGCTCCAATTCGTATGTGAGAAGGTTGCCATACAACTGTTGAACAGTCATTTCATGTAAATTCTTCGATTCTTTAATGGCAGTGGATTTGGCATCCCACTTGCTTGGTAAGGCTCTCATCAACTTTATGATTAGATCTTTGTATGGATAGATCTTCCCATAGGCTCGTAGAGAGTTGAGCAGTACATTAAATCTTTCGTAGGTGGCAGTAACGTTCTCTCCTTGAACGTGAGCGAACATCTCATATTGCTGAGTTAAGAGAGATTGTTTGTTTTCTCTGACTTTTTTTGTTCCTTCATGCATAATGAGCAGTGCTTCCAAAACCTCCCTTTCTGTTTTGTTGTTGACTACGTTTTCAAACAGATCATCTTCTAAGGATTGGAACAAAATGTTTTTGGCCTTTTTGTCGAGCTGGACAGCTCTCTTCTCGTTCTCTGTCCATTCTCCTTTGACCTTGAACTGTACTCTGTATGGGTCATCTGTATTTGGTGCAAGCTTTGTAGGAACATAAGGCCCATTCTGAACAGTTTCAAATAGATCTTCATTTATTGAATCCATGTAATCTTGCATCCTAACCTTCCAGTTAGCAAATTTATCTTTGTTGCACATAGGTGGCTTGCTGCCTCCTCCAGTCTTTGATTCGCTTGGTAAGTGTGTGCCATTAGATCTACTCAAGCTTTGTAGGCTGTATTATAGAACCCGCTCTAATACCAATTGTTAGTTCCCGGAGGCACAATAGATATCTAGAAGGGGGGTTGAATAGATAATTAAAAACTTTTTCTTTTAAACTATTTAGTATGATGGTAATTAATGCACAGCAGAATGAGTACTTGATAAACCTTCTATTAGATATCTTGAGTTAATAAGAGTGAGGCAGTTATGACAGTTATAGCAATTATAGCAGTTATAATGAACACAACAGTTTTAAGTGGTTCAGAGCACTTAAAGCTCTTAATCCACTCTTCTACTCCTTGAGTAGGAAATCCACTAAAGGTGTCTGTTACACTTCTTGAATCTCACAGATTCCTTCTAGACCAGCAGTCTAGGTACTTCTTAGTTCACTCTTAAACTCTTCAAGTCCAGCAGACTTGGTTCTTCACAGTTCACTTAGAACTCTTCAAGTCCTTCAGACTTAGAACTCTTATTTTAGTTGATTAGTTGTTGATGAGATCGTGATTGATGCTACTCAGTTGCTATTAAGCACTTGTTCGAAAGAACTGAGTAGCTGAGCAAGCTTTCTCTTTTTCTCAGATTGTAGAGTTGAGCGTTGAGTGTTCTTGTATGTTTTTGTTCAATACTTGCTTGCTCCTCTCATCTTTTTTTGTTCTGTATATATGTGATCTTTTTAAATCTATCCGTTGAAGTCATCTAGTGAGGCATTAAATGCGTTTGACTTTTCTGAGCTTTGATGGAGACTTTTCTACACATCTTCTGAATTGCAATCTAGCCCACTGACACAGCAGACTGCTTTCTCACCTAACACCTGAAAAGGTGTTTTCTTCTGCCCAATGGTCCTTTTCTTAGCTTCTTGAATACGTTTCTTTTTATCAATACTAAGGATATCTTTTGTACCGTTGGGACTGGTGAGAGCTTCAACGTTCAAAACCCATTCCATATTTGTTGGAATTTGTTTCCAAACAAAAGATAAGGCTCGATACTTCTGACACGAGACAGATGACACTCTACGATGCATATCGTGGTGTCTTGTCATATTTGTGCTTGGACTGAATGGAACACTATGATCCTTGCTTGCTCGTCTTACAGACTCTACGTTTCCGAGAGCACACTACGATCTCTGAGTTAGCTTCGGCAAACGTCTAGACCACTCTACGATTTCTGGAGAGGCCCTTCAAGGCAGATACACTACGATCATCTCAGCACTACGATCCTGCCTTAGCTTCAGATTCATTGATCAGTTTTGATAGACTACGATTCTCTTCAAGGCCTATCTATTTCTTTCTAGCCATAGATCAACCTAACATATTTGATCTCTTTATCTATACAAGTGAACATTAAAGGCTAAGATCAATCTAACAATTTTGATCTATCACTAAGTCCTTGTACATATATTCCTCGAAGGACTTTACACATAATCATGAGCATTTACATTAAACATCAAATCACAATATGCATTCTTCTAACAATCGGTATTATTTATATTAGGTATTCAAACAAAGCTAAATAGGTTGCGTAACTGTAATCAACGGTACAGAAAAGTTTTTCTTGACTCGACCTCGAGTTGTTTCATTCAAATATACTTGTGGTTAATCATTACTGATTACCATGTCCATGAATTATTTATTCGCACTCTGTGCATATTGCATGTATTCATCAGGTATGAAAGGCTGATCACATTCATTACCATTCGGTTCAGATATAAATGTTATGTTCATGTTCAATATATGTTCGTTCAGCTATGAAAGTTTTTTCATGCTAGTTCTCAATTATATTGTAGAATTATAGCCAGCTTATTGTTCAATTCTTTTCATCATGATATATCCTTAAATAAACTTATACTTGCTAGGAAAACTTATGCTCACCCTTGCTATATCATGATAAACATAGCAGATTAAGATGAATGCGTCAGATACAAGGAAAAGTTAAAGATAGAGCCAGCTTTAATTTACGTATGCAGCCAAATTGTAACAGTATTGTATGATAATAATATTGTATGATAGTTAGGATATTGATTCAAGTATTATGTGAAGGTTTTCGACCTTGGGGTAATGTATAAACAATTTATATTTATATCTTCCGCAATAGTTATAGAATTAGTATACCAGATCCGTGGTGATTTGGGACTCGAATTTTGGGATGCTACATATGAAGCATCTTTTCTCAACCTAGCGCGACCCGCGCCTTCTTCACGCCTAGCACCGCACGCCCCGCGCCCCCCAACAGAACATCATTTCCTCAATCTTTTCTCCCTCTTTTAGCTCTGAAGTCTCATCCTTGCTTTTATTCCTGTGAAGTGACACAAAAAATTATCAAAAGTAACATGTAACGCTCGAGAACTATCAATATACTAAGCCTAAAAATACCAAATGAGTAGGCTTTTAACATACTCATCAATATCATATTTATTTAACTCAACAAATTAAACAGGAATAACGAATGTCTTTTATTAAATGAATTTTTTTTATAATAAATGAATAAGATTACAACGTAAATACTTATCACATCAAATGTGATTGACTTGAGGGCGTACTACATTTAATCAAATTATTATTAAGGATTTTACAAAACTTACTAGTACAAATATACATTAATCACATTCATCATCAAATTTAAATATGCTAACTCTAACAAATTTTATAAAAAAGTTGAATTGTGATTAATGTAAAACTGTAATCAATCAATACTAATATATAACACGACAATAGGAGATAAATTAATTTGATTGGTCATACTAAGGATAACTTGGTCATCAGTTTATAATTTTTAAATTACATAATAATAATAATACATGTTCAAATAAAATTAATATAATTATATTGCATGTTCATCTTCATGTATACTACTAGTATATAATCTAACTTCTTAACAACAACAGCAAAAGCAACAACAACAACAACAACAACAACAGGAGCAACAATAACAACAACAACACCAACAACAACAAAGAAGAATAACATAATAACTACAAAGAAGAATAAAGAATGACAATAAAGAATAACAACAACAACAACAGCATGTATTTCAATCGTCAAAAACGACAAAAAGAGAATATTTTTTTTAATTATAAGGTAATCTGTACACTTGCACGAATTCAAAGTTTATATGTCATAACAAATTATAATAAAATTTTTATTTTTTTTCTATCCCATATTCAAATGTCTCTAATAAATTTATATCTCATCTAACAAGACTAAAAAGCAAAGATACAATAGATACACCACGAAAGGACAAGTTTTAGCCCAAAAGAGAAACGGATACCCCGTCTTCACTTCACCAAATTTAATGCATCCCCCACTAGACAAACAAATGGGTAAAGGTCCCCCTCATCACACGCGTTCCCGACACAGTCTTGGTCTTTAATGAGCTAAAATAAATTACTCTTTCTTCTAACTTCAATTAACTAAGGATTGGATTAACCTGACGATGTAAATATGAGCGCACAAAAATAAATACATTTGCTTTACCGAAATGCCGACACTTTTCACCTCCCTTGCACCACCCAATAATACAATACGGTATAATCCAATTCCCCATTTCTATCCACTTTCGCTTCCTATTATATCTCTCTTTCTAAAAGGGTCATTCATATTTGGTGGAGGAGAGGAAGAGTTGGACAGTTGCAGACGGAACTTTGAGGTAAAGTTCTTTAGAAACAAAAAGTCGATGGTCTATTATTATAATCTTATGAGTACTTGTTGATTTCTTTGCAATTGAAAGTTTTGTGATTTTATTTAGCAAAAAAAAAAGTTTGTGATTTCTGTTAACTTTTGGGTCTTGGTTGATTGGTGTCTGTGAAACTTGTAGTAGCATGTAGAGATTTTTTAGTTTATTTCAGGAGATAGTTTGTGATGTATTAGATCCGAGCACTGTCACTCAATATCAACTTTTTCCGGGGAAGAATTTGAATTTTTGCTGATGGGAATTTTGGGACTTTAGATTTTCTTGAGAATATATTACTATTTTCCTCGTGTGATCAGATCTGGTGTCTTTTGAGTTATGGGTTGTAATATGGATGAATGTTTTCAACTTTTCTGATTTCTTACTTTTGTTCGTTCGGTTTTTGAAGCTTATGTTCATGTAGTTGATCTTCAGTTGTTAGCTATATTATACTGTTTAGGTATTTGAAAACTTGCCGAGGTAGAAGGAAAATAATGAATTTTAAGCGCCCCAGACCACCCCCTCCCCCCAAAAAAAAAATTAATAAAAGTAAAAGGAAAATAATGAATTATAAGACCCCTAATCTTTGAATCGTGCACAATTGATCTTGATTTGCCTGTTCTGTTAGAATTTTGGACTATTGACGTATATAGGACAATATTCTATATCTTATGGTTGTTTGTTATTCTCCCTTGTGGAATTATTTGCTGGTTGGAAAACTCTGTGATTTTACAACCTGACAATATATATTTCTGGATTAAGCTTGCATCTGATAGGGAGGACAGGCTACTTTTAGTATCTGGAAATCTTGGAAGTTGTAGTTATTACTAGAGCAAATCTTGGAAGTTGTAGTTATTTTCAGGTTGACCTGCTTGGTAAGACGAGAATGTTTGATGAAATGGGGTTTTGTGGAGATCTAGATTTCTTTTCAGTTCCGATGGGGGTAGAGGTTGCTGCTCCACAGTCCGAGCCGGAGACGATTGTGGACGATGATTATACTGACGAAGAGATGGATGTGGATGAGCTTGAGAGGAGAATGTGGAGGGACAAAATGCGACTGAAAAGGTTGAAAGAATTGAACAAGGGTAAGGAATGTGTTGATGCTGCTAAGCAAAGACAGTCCCAGGAACAGGCGAGGAGGAAGAAGATGTCGAGGGCACAAGATGGAATTTTGAAATACATGCTGAAAATGATGGAAGTATGTAAAGCTCAAGGTTTTGTTTATGGGATTATTCCAGAGAAAGGAAAACCAGTTAGTGGGGCATCGGATAATCTTCGTGAATGGTGGAAGGACAAGGTCAGGTTTGATCGTAATGGACCTGCTGCCATAGCAAAATTCCAAGTCGATAATTCAATCCCAGGAAAGAATGATGGTTGTAATTCAATTGGTCCAACACCACACACTCTGCAAGAGCTTCAGGATACCACCCTTGGTTCACTATTATCTGCTCTCATGCAGCACTGTGACCCTCCACAGAGACGGTTTCCATTGGAGAAAGGTGTTCCACCACCATGGTGGCCCTCTGGGAACGAGGAGTGGTGGCCTCAATTGGGTTTGCAGAAGGATCAAGGTCCTCCACCTTACAAGAAGCCTCATGATCTTAAGAAGGCATGGAAAGTGGGAGTTCTCACAGCAGTGATCAAGCATATGTCCCCTGACATTGCCAAGATTCGGAAGCTTGTAAGGCAGTCAAAATGTTTGCAGGATAAGATGACTGCAAAGGAGAGTGCCACATGGATTGCCATAATCAACCAGGAGGAAACCTTGGCCCGTGAACTTTACCCAGATTGCTGTCCCCCTTTGGCCTCATCAGGTGCAAGTGGTTCTTTTGCAATCAATGACAGCAGCGAGTATGATGTCGAAGGGGCTCAAGATGAACCTGACTTTGATGTACAAGAGTGCAAGCCCAACAGTCTCAATCTTTTGAGTATTGATAGAATCAAAGATAGGCTGCCTGTTCAACACTTAACCCACCCAATCAAAGACGAAACCTTTAGCAGCTTGGATTTCACCAGGAAGAGGAAGCCTACCGATGAAATTAATATCATGATGGATAATAAGATTTACACTTGTGAGTTCCTTAAATGTCCTCATAGTGAACTATGTCATGGCTTTCATGACAGGTCCTCTAGGGACAATCATCAGTTGAATTGCCTGTATAGAAGCGGTTCCTCAGAGTTTGGTGTTTCAGGTTACCATATGAATGAAGTCAAACCAGTTGTGTTCCATCAACCATTTGTCCAGCCAAAGCCAGCGGCTACACCAGTTAGTTCAGTCCCTCCCTCCTTTGATCTATCAGGTTTAGGAGTTCCCGAGGACGGGCAAAAGATGATAAATGATCTTATGTCATTTTACGATAACAATATTCAAGGAAATAGGAATTCAAATCCCAGTAACATCTCAGTTACCAAAGGTCAGTTTCTTCAGCAACCAAATATTCAGTCTCAACACGATGGCTATCTTCATGGTCAAGGGATTGTGATGGAGAATAATATGTTTGAAGAGACTAACATTCCCATCAATCGTCCAACGTTTGCTCAAGATCATCAATTCGATCAGTGCAAGGTTTTGAATTCTCCCTTTGGTGTTCAATCTGCTGACAGTTTCCACCTAATGTTTGGATCTCCATTCAATGTCCCATCCACTGATTATTCGGCTAATATACAAGGAGCTACAAGGGACACACTGTTGAAACCAGACGTTTCAATTTGGTACTAGTCAGTATCGAACATCCAGTCAGTATCAAACATTCAGTCTTTTGGGGTTATGCCATTTATGAAGATGCAAAAAGGATAATTCTGCAGTATGCATATGAATTCTCTTCTTGCCGTTCTAAGTGATGGTTAATTTTCTTACCATATTGCTGTAGAGTTTGTAAGGGCTAAACATGGTGGTGTAATAACATCTGGAGAGGAATGGTTCACCATAATTGACTATGCTGTTGCAATGGGTAGTATATTAGATGTTATATAAATAAATTAGTTGCACTTTGTTTTATACAATTTAGATCAGCCCATAAGCTTTAGGCAAGAATCTTATGGTGCTGTCAAGTTAGTAATATTGGCTGTATTTGGTTGAATAAAATGTGGTTTGTCTATTTTTGCATCTGTTTGGTCATGTCCTGTGTATGTAAACTCAAAATGGTAGTAATTGACAGTTGTCTTGTTGACCTGATATTTATTTAATCATGAAGCACTGGATGGATATGCTTGATTTATTAAACTGCTAAAAGCAACCCCAGGCAACTAGGAGACTTTATCATGTTCAAATCCATCCCCAGTTCCCCCACACCCAATTTAGTCAGTCAGACGTGATTGCTCAAAGAGAATACCCCCTATCGTTTTAAATTATAAGTTATAAGTTATAAGTTATAAGTTATAAGATTATTGTGTACTTTTAAAAGTTATATGAAATATTTTGAAATTTAAAATTATTTTTTTATTAAAAAAATATGAAAAAATTAATTTATAATTTAATTTTTTAAATATTTTACTATATTTATTAATAATGTCAACGCTGGTGAAAATTTTCTATTTGCTAAGGTGTTTCTACCCTTTTTTTTTTTTTTTGCTATATTGATTTGATTATTTAAAAAGTGTGATATTTTAGGAAAAGATCGACATAAATGTCGGTCGGGTTTTGAAATATTGATTTTAATGATGGGCCAATTAGACAGAGTTATCAGTTGTTATGTGTTCAAATGGATGTACCAACAAATCAGAATTTTTTCAAGATTTTTGCAATATGACCCAATATGTGACTCCGTAAAATTGGTCTCGAAACCAATATTCATAGAGTTTGGAGGTTTGCTTAACGTGGGGAGGTGTTAGGTATTCCTGATTTCTGTGAAAACACGGTAATCACATTTTATTATTTCCCCTAAATTAAAGTGTGTTTTTGACAAACCTAAGGGACCTGTTTTTAGTCGAAATTGTTAATGAATAATCAATAAAAAATCTGCCGCTTCTAGTAAAAGGAATGAATGTGACGTCCCCAAATTCAGGTTCTCTAACCTCGGGTTTGGTGCTCACGATCCAACATACATATCACATCTAACTACCTATTCATTGATGAATTACATCATTCATACCATTACTTAATACAAATTATAACAATGTCCCATGTTAACTAACCTTAACATAACTAACATAACCTTAAATACTCAAAATGTTTACATAATTAATTTACATAAAGTAACATAATAATTAAAGTTCACAATAACTACTATTGAATTTTGTCTTTGCCTTTGTCTTTCTTTGACCCTTCGGCTACCTCATACTTAGCTGAAAATTTTTATTTAAGCAAGGCTGAGCAACGAGTTTGCTCGACAAGTTAAAGCGTACAATAAATGATATATATCATGAACAAAAGAATCTAACTTTTAAAGAACTTCAACAATATTCAAAAGATTTCGAAGTATTTGAATAATAAATCATTTTCAAGAATCAAGATTTTTTCTTAAATTCCAAGCTGAATAACATGTCAAGAATGAAAGAGTAAAATTCTTTTGAAGGTTCAATAATATTTAATTAATTGATTAAGAAGAATTAACAATACTGCATCAATATTTAATAAAGTGGGATATTCCCAAATTTCGAGTTGAGTGATCACAAATGGATCAAGTACTAATAGAGGAATCATCAGTTAATAAAACTGAATTACTTCAAGAATATATAAGTTAGTTATAAAAACTAATTATACTCTTTTGCGAGTACTTTGAAGTGATCAGCTCCATTGTACCCTATATTATGCACAATACTCAAAAATAGTGCAATAGTCGGATGTCCGACAATAAAGTTCCCCTTTTTATAAGAGTTGTTCATCTCAGTCTTACATCTTGAGTCCGTACCACAATAATATGGTTTGGATTGCTTTTAAAGAAATACTATGATTTCAACATATAATATCCATATTGATCTAGCAAAAATAAATGGCATAGATCTTCTAATAATAAATCAGTTCATAATAAATAGAACGTTTCATACTTTAACAATTAAATATTAGTCTCGCCAACAAATATTTATCAATCGCACTATGTGCGAATAATAATAATCATTATGGATGTGAATAACCAACAATATTTATCCACTAACATGCTTAAAAGATAATAACTCTAGTTCGAGTTTGGAAAACTTGCCTTAGTCATTGACTACTGCTACATAATTTAATTTAACTTCGTTTGAAAGACCTATCATTAATAATATTGATCTCTCAATTAGAATAATACATCATGGCACATAACATCGTTATTTAAAGTTATTATACAGCTTAAACACATTACCACGTATTCCTAACAATCGTTAGAACACATAAGAACATGTATTAAGTCTAACTATTTCAGTCTGGTTTGATTTCGATATTATTTCGACGTCCCGATTATGTTATCGGAGAACTATCTAGTTTATTTTTAATAAAACTCTATTAAAAGCTTCAATATTATTTTAGATAATTTAATTATCATTTATAATATTTTTCAGAAGCTCATAATAATTTTTAAATAATAATTATTATTTATAATGATTTTTAAACATTAATATCATTTATAATGATTTTTCGAGACATTAATATCATTTATAATGATTTAATTACTAAATAATTTTATTATCATTAATATTTAAAATATTAATGAAATTTATGTCAAAATATTAAAAGTTATTTATTATAACTTAAAACATTTTAAAACTTTAATATCATCTTTAAATGATTTTTAAAATATTAAAATCATTTTTAACTAATTTATTTAATATAATTATTAAATAAATTTATTATCATTAATATTAAAATAAATTAAAATATAATAAAATTTATGTCAAAATATTAAAAGTTAAATTTTATAACATAAAAAAAATTTTAAAACTTAATTATTAATTATTATTTAATATTTATTTCTAATTATTTAAATTAATTTTATTAAAAATTGTCACTAAAGGGTTTTAGTGACAGAAACTGTCGCTATAGGTGTTCTTCTTCAATGAAGAACAATCTTGGTCAATACCCTGTGGGCTACTTTGACCATCAATGATTTCCATTTGATCTTGTTTCTGGGCATAAGAGTGTATCATTGGTGTAGTACTCATGTAATACTACAAGTACTAACCAATTTCAGAGTCTAACTACATCATATTAAGAAGATATAAGGGGTCAAACCACCCTATCTATATTGTTCTTGAGTTACCCAGAAACTTAGTCAATGCTGGTCAATGATTTTGGGGCTTTAATAACTTTGATCCTGTGTATTAGTTAAGTGTTCTAATGTCACAAACATGTCGTATACATGTCAAGGTTCAAAAGTGTTACATTTGTTAAGCTTAACAACATCACACATGCAAGATCTAGCCAGGTTAAACAGCCTGTCAGAAGCTGTTCTTGAGTTTTCTGGAATTTTCAGAAAAGCATAAAATGTGCTTGGTCATCCAATTTTTACCATTAATAACTTGGATCCTAGTTATTATTTAAGTGTTCTATTATCAAGGTTTTGTAGTCCATATGTCAGGGTATAAAAGTCATACACTTAGACAAGCTAACAACGTAACATGAAGAAGATCAAAGCCATACAAAATCTTGTCAGACAGTTTCTAGGTTTTCCAGAACCTGTTTTCAATGACTGGTCAACTAGGTTTGACCATGAATAACTTTCAATCTAGACATGTTATGGACATGATTCCACTTCCAGTTTACTCTCCTCATGGCATACTATAGGAAGGATACACTTAACAAATCTGACAATTAACATGTTAGGATCTAGAGGCTCTGACATTTGACTGTCAAACCTCATTTTTAGGGTTCATGGACAGTTTGCTAAATCATTATTTTCATGCATTTAAATGATATGGATTCATGTTTTTATCAACATAGATCACTAAATAACATAACATTGAACATATCTAAACACAAAAACAAAAAATCTATCTAAGCATGAAAGATTTAGCTTAGGGTTAGGGTTTATACCTTCTTGAGCAACTTTTTGATTTTCTCTCTCTGATATGATCTTGGGTAGTTTATGGGGTGGATTTGGCTTATCTTATGACTGAGTTTCACTATGAATTTCATGGATTTAAAGAGAGATAGACTTGGCTGTGGTTAGAAAGTGACTTTAGGGTTTTCTAATTCTTTAATCTTTCTTTAAGATCTTATCTTTTGATGCCATGAATCTTGACTATGCTAGGTGTCAAATATAGCTGATTTTCTTGGATTTTAAGTACATGGTGAATCTCCCTTGATAACTCACTCAAGATTTGGTCTTATCTTTTGTTAAATGATAAGATAAAGGGTATTTTGGTCATTTCACACCATTAAGGGCAATTTGGTAATTTCTCAAATAATTTTAAGGGTAGTTTGGTCATTTCACATGCTTCTCTTAAATCTTAACCTTTAGGGTTTGCTAATTAGCATTAGGGTTTGTAAATTAGGGTTTAGGATTCCCAATTAGGGTTTAGGATTTTCAAATATGGAATTAGGGTTTCTAATTGATTGTTAGGGTTTCCTAACTGAATATTAGGGTTTCTAATCTAACATTAGAGTTTACTAATGTTATACATTATCTAATCAACATTTACTCATTTATCGCATACTGCACATACACATAATCTGAAATACAATTATAATAATAAATGTATTAATATTTGAATCCCTAATCAAATTATCGGTAATTCATCTTAGTTTTATTTACCATTCTTAGTTAATAAATAAGTTGAATAACTTTCTAAATTCATATCACGCATGCTCAAAATAATAATGATAACAATATTGATAATAATAATAATTATTATTATTTGAAAAATATTATGGGCTAAAATTCCCCGGTCCTTACAGTGAATGTCCTATGCGATTCGATAAATGAGAAACTAGGAATCTTTGGCCAATGTGGAATGAAATTAGAAATAAGTTTCTAATTTGCATTATTTGGAGTTGTGCATTTTTGGAATAGAAATATATATAGTTAAATAAAATAAGACTTGTCAGTAATTCTATATCATATATTTAATTAAGACATTGTATGGTAGAAGGATTGAATTGTACGACAACTATTTACTCAAGGGTTCTTTTATGATTAATATCGAAATCTATATTAGCTGAAAAGTCATTGATCGCTAAGGGGGCTTACCCTTATTGTAAAATAAATGTTATTTATTTAAATAAATTAAATACTTAATTTATTTATTTAAATAAGATTAAAATTGTTCTAATTGATTTATTCATAACTGGTTTAATATGAAGAACCTAAAGGGTTACACCATAAAAGAAAAAATATTTTGTTTAATAAGTAAATTGCATAATCGTAATAATAAGTTAAGTGTATTTAATTTAATCTATGGTGATAGAATAAATTTAATAAATTAATATTTATTATTTAATATTTTAGAAATATTAAATATAAATTAATAAAAGGAGTATTATTATTATTATTATTATATCGGAGTTCGGACGAGAAAGTTATAGCCATTTTACCAAAGGACATCGCATCAAGAAATTTGTACCTGCCCCGGCGGATTTCCAAGGCATAAAAGTTCGCCTCGACGGGCTTGCCTCTTCCCAAACTCGCCCCAGCTCGCTCTGGCTCCGCCCCAACCCATTCCTTTCTGCCCAAGCCTACCGGTGGGTTCCCAGGCCTAAAAAGCCTGACCCGACGGGTTTCTCGATTTCTAGTTTGGGTTTTTAGGCGTTTTGACAGATTTGGGATACGGATTTACTTTCTAAATTATTTATGTTCATTATATTTTAAATTTCTAATGTATCTAGGAGTTATATTAGATAGGATTTGATTTCCATGTTTATTTGTAAGCTAGGATTTGGTTTCCTAATGGATTCATATTCTTTATAGGATTTAGAGTTTTGATTTCTTATAGAATTAGGATTTCTTTCATTATTATAAATAGACTACATATCTGATGTAATAGATGGACAACTTTATATTAATAATAAAATTCTTGTGAGATTATTCTCCTTTTTGATTCTTTGAGAACTCCTGAATTGTTCATAGTTTTATGTGAGATTCAAACCCGACTTATCATACAACAATTCATAGTTGTGTGTGGCATTTTCTATCGCATCAATCGTTGATTGTACAAAAGTTACCACTTACATATAAGCGAGGGGTCAATGTGTCATTGATGTTCCATTCAAAGAAACTTCCTTACGCGATCGATTGTCCCAATGTTCTCGTCTCAATATAGACGTTGGGTTGAGATGTCATGAGCGTTCCACCTTACGACTTTGCTAGAAACGATCCGGGCAACGACCACCTCATGCAAGCGTGCCGTGGAGTCCATTATTTGGTATCAAAACTAAGCTTTTTCTATCAAGTTACTTATCTTTAATTTTCTATTGAATAATTATTGTAAAAAAAATTCGTGAAAAAAGAGAGTATAAGAGAAAAATCTTCCGATTCTATTTCTAATGTGCTAACTAAACTTGTAACACACCATTAAATCATCAAATTTTAACCAAGAGTTTATCCCATTCCATCATCATAAAATTTAAAGCTTACAAGAAGTTAACCCGTAACACAACAAGGTTCACGATTGTGGGTAACCGTAGTCACACCATCTATATTTATTCTTGATAAGTTATTTTTAAATTGAATAGTGAAACTGTGATATTGTTTGGTGAATTCAAAAAGAACCTATAAGAGGGAATATTGAGTGGTAAAAGGAAAGAGTAATAAGATCAATTGAGGGTAAAAGCCGAATTTGAGCGATACACGAGTGAATCATTATTGTTGAGCGAAACATGTAAGAACCCGAATTTTTAGAAAATATTAAAATAAGAATTTAGTAAATAAAATTCTTAAGGCATGAGAAGGGTTCAAATAAGAATATATATGTGTTGTGAGGTATGTGGTATTGTGTTACATAGGGTAATATGAGCTATGTAATAAGTGATGTTGTGTTTAATAAATATATATCATTATTATATATTTGTTATAAATTGTAGAGATGAATTAGTAAGAAGATGGATAAGATTTATCTATCGATATTAAATAATTTATGTTAAATTATTTTATCATAGTAAGTTGGTGACATTAAATATATTTGATAAATACCAATTTCTTGAGTATATGTACAAGTAAGTATCAAGTCTAAGTCAGTGCAACCGTACCTTTAATGGTGGATGTATAAGAGTTGGGCTAAACGATTCCTTTAGAGAGCGGAGGTATATACGAATTAGTAACCGATCTAACTCACTGTGAAAACAGTGTAGACGAGACAGAAACTAATTTGTTGTTTGTTTGTGGGAAACCACTCAGTGTACTATATTAATTGAATACTATTAAAAACTCGATGTGTGCTAGGTTTAGACTTGTATATATGTACGTTGTTGACGAGAGAAGAAAATCGATATACCTTTAAATAAAAATTGGTTAGAGAATTATTAAGTAATTTGATACACGACGAGAAGTGAAGATTAAAGGAATGTATGTATGTGTTATATATATCTTGAATTATGGAAAGAAATTATATATATATATATATATATATATATATATATATATATATATAGATCTTTATAGTTGGTTAAACTATTAAGGAAGAATAGAGTTTTAAAACTTGAAGTGTGATCCTTAAATTGTTAAGGAAAGTAGTAACCGATGATGTGAAATCAAAGAGGAGGTTGATTTTAGATGAGTTATCATTTCGGAGGTATATGTAAGGTATTTAGGAGAGTAGATTTTATTTTTGCTAATGCATAACTTGTGTGCCTCTGGACTTGAGGTGGCGCAGTTGCGCCACTGTGACAACCCAGAAAATCGAATTGTCCAGAATTTAAGTTTAAAGAATTAGTTATTAATAAAATAAATTTTTATTAATACTATTCTGTGCTATGTGTTTATTAATCGTTCTAGAACATAGGATGATTAGTAATCGGGAGGATTCTGGCTACGAGCTAGACTGAACGAGTAAGAATTTTCAAGATGAAAATAAAATTTTTCCGGGAACAAAATATTTTTGGGGAAAAGACAAAATAGGCACTATTCACTTGACGAAACCCTAAGGGTTAGGGTTGGAATAACCTAAGCCTTTCCGAGAGTTCGGTATGTCGAAATGACATTCCGTCAAAAGATTTGACGATAATATATCGTGAAAAGTTAAGTAAGCCGATAAAAGTTTTTTCGAAAAACGTGTAGAAATCAAACGAAATAAAAATGATGAAATAGGAAGCTAAGTTAACTTAGTGCTTAAGTCATAAATAGTAAGGAGGTTTGAGGGCGAAATGACTATTTTTCCCCTAGCCTTGATTTTCTATAAATAGGAAGCTTAATTCATTTGTTTAGGATTTTGAAAAATCCTACAACATTTGAGAGAGAGAGAGAGATTTCGGATGAGAAAGAAGAGGAAAAGGAAGAGAAAAAGCTTGCTCGTGAGTAAACTTTGTCCGGCGGAAGGAGATTAAAGAAGAAAGGTAATCCGAAAACCTAACTTCTAGATAATTTTTCCTTAAGTTTTTATGTTAAAAATATAGCTTAATGAGAATAAGAAGTAAATGATGTTAGGAATGATTTCATATGGTTGAAATCATTGATAAAAGAAGAAATAAGAATTAGAAGTTTAGTTTATAAATTTCTTAAGGAAGTATAAGATTCGTAATGAATTTGAGCGATCCAAATGAATCATATGAAAGATTTGATGAAAAAAGTAAGGAATGGTGTTTTATAACATAGAATTCTAAGAAAAAGTAAAATAGTAATCAAAATATCGATTAAAAATTAAGAATGAACGAAGAACGCGAAGAACACGCGAAGAATGCGAAGAACGTTGTTGATGGACAAATTTAAAACCATCGTAGGATAATTGTTGTTGATAGAAAAGTTTAAAACCATCGCGTATAAGTTAGTTGCTTATTACTTAGTTAGGAACGTTAGAAACATTCATGAAGAACGGATTAAAACTTAGCTATAACAAAGTTATGGCAAAAATTTCGTAAAAGACGAACGAGAATTAGAAAGTTAGTAAATGAACCCGAACATGAAGGGTTTCATAAGAATGTAAGAGAATATAGAAAACATGAGTCGTGGAATCAAGAACAAATGAGTTCCGAGTTCAGATGACCGAATTACGGACGAACGAACGAACGAAGAACGTTAAAAACGTAAAACGAACAAAGGGTGAAGATTAAGCCAATTAAATAGCATCTTAACGGATTCAGAATGAAATTCTGTCCATGGGTAATCGAAGTATGTAAGATAAGGAAGAAAATGGCTTTGGAACGACCTCGTTTTGAGTTATAACGAATAAGATACGAGATGTCAAAGTACGCTTCTCAAACTTGATAGAAGACTTAGAAAATTTTCTAGGTTTTGTGCTCAACAGTAGCAGCCGCCAATCGAGCCTTAGGGCGTGCGCACCGCAAAGACGAGGCTCGAGCCATCGACTACTACCGAGTGGGCATACGACATGGGAGATAGAGAAGATAGTGGCGCCGCAACGCTAGCCTCGATAGTTTGACACTGCAAAGTGGCGCTTTCAAACCTGAGGTAAAGGAAGGGTCCGGGTCTGGCAGTACGCAGATAGGGAAAAAAGCCGATGATGAGCTCTTAAGTGCTCAATCATTGGGGGATGTTCAAGAAAGAAATATAAACATGTAGTTCACCAAATGTAACACTTAATCAAGTGTTTTAAACCTTTAATGAAGGTTGAACTAAAAGATTAAATGAGATTAAAAGACAAAGAATGTGAACGCGGGTTACGGAATCGATATTCGGGGAACGTAGTCACGATAAAAGAACGTGAGGGATTGCTATGATTGTGATTCCTTAGACGTTGAGTAACGAGGGTAATGTGTAACATTGAGATGTTATGACATGGTAATGAGAGATGAATGTAAAACGTATAGACGCTGTCAACGCAACGCAGTTGCGATAAGCGATCGGTCATAGCATACAACGAACCGTATTGCTTCAACATTAAGAAAGAATAATGAACATGGGGTTTAGGTGATGGGTAATGAATAAAAGAAATTAAAACCTTGGATGAAGGTTGAATAGAATTAAGAGACAAACAACGTGAACGTTGAATACGTAAATGATTCTCTTGAATCGTATTCGCATCGAGTGGACGTTTTAAGTTTACATTGGTTGTATAACTTAGACATTGACGAGGAAGTAAGTAAGATATGAATTATCAAGAAATCTGTAATGAACGGTATTAAGATTAATGAAAGCCGAATGTGAGTCGGATTGAGAATGGTTAGAATGAAATGTAATCGTTAAAAACTTTAACTAACGTGAAGGTTAAGTGTACGCGAATATTAAATGGGCAGAACCTATACCCCATGTAAGGTTTGACCGTAAGATAATGAAGATCAATGATTAAACCTGTGAATGGTGAAGAAGCTGAATTAAAGACAAGTACGCATAACGTAAAGAAGCCGAGTTAATGTTTATAACTTGGATGACGTTCTGAGTCGAATTAATCGAACTTTATAAGATAAGAATAAGGTAACGTAAAATGGTTAACGCTATAAATGCGTAAAATGAATATTGAATGATAGTTCTGAGTATACAAAAGACTGTATGACTTAGACGATAGACAATGAATCCCGAGGTATAACATTTGGTTGCCAGAAAGCCATAAGAAATGAGAAATTGACTTAACGAACATTATAGTTTAATGGTTCAGATAAGTTAAGATAAGTTAGGTTAGAGGATGAAAGAAATATGTTAATGAATAATTGATATTTTTAATATATTACATAGTATTGTAATATATAAAAGGGTTAATATTTTAAAGATAAGTGATTAATAAAAGAAGAGAACCAATATAGTTATAAGTAATTATTGGTTAGAGATTGATGCATTAAGTTAATACTTTATGTGGTAGTTAAAGAAAATTGTTTTGGAATAATTTATGGAAGAAATGAAATGAAAGAATTTTATTATATTAATTAGTGTAGTACATACTAATTATTGTAAGAAAATGACTATTTGGATAAAGATGTTATGAGTATAAGTTCATAGTATATAATCATTTAAGGTAATTAAATATTAAGGTAGTGTGACACCTAAGCTTTACATTAAATGGATATTGAATAAAGTGGAATTGGGGAAAAGCCAAATGTGGCCTAGACCCCTAATATTTTATTGAAGATATAATGAGCTTGAGTTATATAACTCCAGTAAATGAGAAAAATGAGCCTTGTGTGGCCTGAGTATTAAAGTTAAACCAGACTGAAGGTTTAACTGGAATTATTAAAAGAGAATTAATAGAAAGATAAAAGATGATTGATCTCAATCATTGTGTTATTTATGTTTGATAGGAGATAATGGGTTAAAAGTACCCAACTGAATTATATTTAGCCCAATTAAAATATTATTTGGACTAGCCCAATGTACATGGGATATAAGATTATATTGGTGTATATTTAAAATATAAGTATACTTCCTATATATGGGTAGGTACATATATGTGTGTATATATATGTTCATAACTTAAATTAATGTAGTAATGTTAAATCATTATAATTGATTTAATAATCCAAAAGGAATTAACCTTAGTAGAATGAGACCCATGTTACTGATAAATTTGAGAGTAATAGAGCTTGTCCCAAAATTATACCAGCCGTGTGTAGGCCAATGGCCTATTCCCATCTTTGTTGAGAAACCAAAAAGGCTACAAAGCTTGTAATCATGGCTATGGGAATAGAGGAAGAAAGAGTTGGTAACCAACTCCTTATTACCCTTTGATTTCTACTTCTTCATGGTAGATCAAAACATTGTGCAAAGCTATGGACTAAGTACTAAATTATCTATAAATAGAGCTCCTTATTTTCTTTTCCCGTTTGTTGAATGTCTGAGCATTTGATAGAGAGAGTAAGTTGAATTGAGGAGCAATTGGAGGATTGAAGAGTTATAGTTAACAATTTCAAGCATTAAGAAGGTAACATTTTCTGTTATATATGTTCTTGAATTCAAAGTTCTTTAATTACTAGAAAAGTATAAGGAAATACTTGCTTTTGAGTCACAAAATTGATGGCTAAGGATTGTTATAATCCATGAATTGTTGCTAGATACTGTTAATATAGTTAAATGGGAAAATAACGGATGTTAAACGGACCAATTTTGTTTAGAAACGAATTTGTAGTGAATGAATTCGCTAAATTTGTCAACACATGAAAAAATTAGTATGAACATGAGTTTTGGATTAATATTTGGGTTATTAATATTTATGTTAATTGTTGATTATTTTATATGTTGTAGTTTTATGAGTTACAAATCAATAGAATAGAAAACGGGCTAATATACTTTGTAACAATCTTATTCATTTATTAATAAAAAGTATTAATTTATTAAAGGCTTTTAATTATCTGCATGATGCTATTTTATAATATGTGATAAATCCATAGTTTTATGTAATGCTTTTAGAATAATGATGATGATTATTCTAATGAGATTTAAATTCTTAGAAAGCTTAAAGCTAAAATAGTTCCCAATCGTTGGATTACTAAATTGGGGATTAGTGAATCCGGATAGATTGGTACATACGTTGCTTGCTCATTGGATGGGGATGATTGATCTATGATCATTTGTGTGGAGACACTAAAGCAAGTATGTAGGTGCTTATTAGAGAATAAGTTCACTGAACGTGGCTCGCTAAGGAATACCTAATGTAGTTTTACTTGCCTGTCAATAGGAATTCCTGTAGTGATAGTAGTACAAGTGATCCTTGGACTTGAGATCATCATAGTATCATGTGTATGATGAGTTATACTTTGACTTATTCCTTAAGACCCTTAGGGTATATCAAAGGGTATGCTTGGGTATAATAAGTTGTACATGGAGATAATGTATGATCAATAAAGAATCTACCACTTCTAGTAAAAGAAGAGAAATGTCCTATGTGATTCGATAAATGACAACCCAGTAGAGTCCTTGGCGGCGCGAATAATGAAATTAGAAAGGAGTTTCTAATTTGCATTATTTGGTGTTGTGCATTTAAGAGTCAAAATACATATAATTAAATAAAATAAGACTTGACAGTAATTCCATGTCTTATATTTAATTGGGACATTGTATGGTGGAATGATTGAATTGTACGGTAACTATTTACTCAAAGGTTCTTTTATGATTAATGTTGAAATTATCTGGAAAGTCGTTGATGAAAGTATTATGCATACAAGCCAATCATGTATGATGATAAAACATATACTTTGTAATCAATCTTATTTATTTATTAATAAAAGAATTATTTATTAAAGGAATTTATTATCTACATGATGTTGTTTTAATAATATGTGATAAACCCATAGTTTTACGCAATGCTTTTAGAATCATGATGAGATCATGCTAATGAGATCTAAATTCTTAGATAGCTTAAAACTAAAATGTTCCCAATCAATGGATTACTAAAAAGGGGATTAGTGAATCCGAATAGATCGGTACGTATGTTGCTTGTTCATTAGATGAGGATGATTAATCTCATGATCATTTGTGTGAAGACACTAAAGCAAGTATGTAGGTGCTTATTAGAGAATAAGTTCACTGAACGTGACTCGCTAATGAATACCAAATTAAGTTTTACTTGCCTGTCAATAGAAATTCCTGTAGTGATAGTAGTACAAATGATCCTTAGACTTGAGATCATCATAGTATCTTATATATAATGAATTATACTTTGACTTATTCTTTTAGACTCTTAAAGTATATCAAAGGGTATGCTTGGGTGTAATAAGTTATATATGAAGATAATGAATGATCAATGAAGAATCTATCACTTCTAGTAAAAGAAGAGAAATGTCCTATGTGATTCGATAAATGACAACCCAGGAATCCTTGGTCAAGGTGGAATGAAATTAGAAAGTAGTTTCTAATTTGCATTCATTAGGAGTTGTGCATTTAGGAATCGAAATACATATAATTAAATAAAATAAAACTTGACAGTAATTCCATGTCTTATATTTAATTGGGACATTGTATAGTGGAAGGATTGAATTGTACGGTAACTATTAACTCAAAGGTTCTTTTATGATTAATGTTGAAATCAATATTATCTAGAAAGTTGTTGATCGCTAGGGAGGCTTATCCCTATTGTAGAATAAATATTATTTATTTAAATAAATTAATTGCTTAATTTATTTATTTAATAAGATTAGAATTTTTCTAATTGATTTATTCACAACTGATTTAAAATGGAAAACCTAAAGGGTCAGTGATAAGTAGGTTTTATACCTACTTATCCGGCATCTATTACTTGAATTATTTGCTTAATCTCGTGTTTCTTAGTTACTTTTCATGCATTTTGTTTCCATTTTGCAGATTATATGTTTGGAAGCTGAGTGAGCAACTCAAAAGGGTTACTTGAATTTGTTTCCTTGGTATGAAATTGCAAGGAAAAGCAATTCCAGATATCATTCGGGCCGTCATGTTCATTTTATGTGTATTTCATGTTCGTGGCGTGGAACTTGGACTATGTTGTAGAAATCTTTCTTGGCTTTCCGGAACATCTTGTATCATTCCAATCGGAAGTTCGGATGTGAGATTATTGCATTTTTATCAAAGCTAAGAGTTGTTATGTTTGTCATTTACACAACAGCTACTTCCAGTGCAATTTCAACCTTCATCCGTTCGTTATTTCTGAAAATTCAAAGAATAAAAGTAGTAGAGCTCGTCGACAGCTTCGATTTGATAGGTTGCAGGCTTCGTAACTCCTCTCGGATTAGAAGTTATGGTAGTTTTAGAAGAGGATGTTGCAGCAGATTTCCAGAAGGTACCCAAGCCGAGGGTTGCCCTTTTTGGCCTTGATAGTAAGTCGGGGCTTGGGTCCTGGGCGGTTTAGCAGATTGCTAGCAAGCTGGGGCTTGCTATTACAAAGGAAAAAGGCAAGCTGGGGCTTGGGTGTGCTAATAAAAGGTCTCCTAGTTGGTTTCCAATGCTACAAACATGGACCTTAAGTGATGGTGATTATTTGGGACTCATTTTGGCATGGAATTGTAATCAGAATACATGTGGAAGTATATAATTATCAACAAACAATGAGATTAAAGACACATAAGGCAAATTATGAAGATTAATATTAGTTTTTCTAAGCAAGCGTTGGAGGAGTAATTCAAGGATATTTTCGAGACGATTGTGATTCTAGGCTACGTGAAGGGTGTTTTTCAATATTCTTCGTCTTAGGCTATTATTTGAAATTGTAAGAATGATTTCCATGATTTATTCAGTGTTTATTTCGTTTATTATGAACTAATTCACTTTTTAGGCTTATGATGGATCTTTGAGTGAATCTATGATTTTGTAAACTTTGATTTCCAATTTAATAAGCTATTTCCAGTTTATCTATATTGATTTGAGCTTGAATCTATGAATTGCCTGATCAACATCTCTTTGTGGATTTGTATGGAATTGAGAGAAGATATGCAAATCTAGACCTAGTTGATATAACATGTGTTCATGATTTTGTGAATAGCTTAATTGTGATGAATGTTAAGGTAGAGATATGCTTGACATCGCATGTAATCGGATAGAGAACTTATTCTTCAACCTTCTTCAATTGTAATTCACATAGAGATATAGTGGGTTAGTTGATTAAGGTGTTTAACGGATTTCTTTCTTAATTGTGGATTGACATTAATACGGTATTAGTGCATCGAGAGGTGGTTAATACTACGTTCGTGTTATTGATTAATAAACTGTGATAGTGAATTAAATCAGAATAAAAGTGTTAAAATCAGAGTGAAGCTTAGGGTGAAATCATAAGTCTAATTATCCATTAATTGTTTGAATTTCCAGATTTTGATACTTGTGATTGTTTTGTGGTAGTTTAATTATTCTTTAATTTAGAGTTTTTTATTTTAATCATTGAGTTGATTTGTTTATTAAAATTAGGATTAATATAAAGTTGGTAATTGTAAGTTAAGATTATTGTTAGTTAGTCTCTGTGGGAACGATACTTTACTTATCACTTTATTACTTGTTGACCACGTATACTTGCGTGTTGTGCGTATATAGATTTTACCCAACAGTCACACCATAAAAGGAAGAATAATTATTTAAGAAGTTAATGACATAAATGTAATAATATGTTAAGTATATTTAATTTAATCTATGGTGATAAAATAAATTAAATAGCTTAATATTTATTATTTAATATTTTAGAAATATTAAATATAAATTAATAAGAGGAGTCTTATTAATATTATTACAATTATTATTATTTTAATTTCTAAAGAGTTTAGGAATTAATTTAATATAAGTACTCTCATTTATTCCTAATAGGATTAGGAGAGAAAATTTGTTAAAGGAGTTTAATTAATTATTCCTAATAAGATTAGGGAGCCCATTTAATTAAAAGAGTTTAATTAAATAAATAATACCTTATTTTAATTAAATAAGGTTACCTGATATCTTTATAAGAGGAGTCTTATATCAGATATTAAAGATATACGTAATTCCAATAGTTGGAGAGTATGCCCCTTTTTCCATAGAGATAGGAAAAATTAGGGTTTGAGCCAATACACCCTTCTTCTTGAAAATTCTTCTTCCTTGGTGGATCACCTCTAGAGGCCATACACTTGGGTGGCTTACATTGATCAAAGGAAGGAATCTATCCAAAGATTCAAGGAGATCGCGGAGAAGTAGGAGGTGAACTCGTACCTGAAGAAGCTCGTTTCTACAAGGGTATGATTTCATAACTTCTTATTCTTCGTTTAATTAATAATATGCATAAAAAATGATCTGGAGCACTACTGTTGAGACTCATATCTTAAAGATGATCAATCTGATTGAACATCTTGGACAACTTGGGTTCGTCATGGATGGGGAGTTGAGTCAAGATTTAGTCTTGCAGTCACTCCCAGACACCTTCTCACAATTTGTTATGAATTTTCACATGAATAAGTTAGATGTCAACTTGCCTGAATTACTTAACATGTTAAAAACTGCTGAAGGTCACTTCCCATCCAAGAAGAACCATGTCTTACTGGTGGATGATTCTTCCAAGAAAAGGAATAGGCCCGTGGTATCTTCTGAAAAGTAGAAATCTAAGAAGGCTAAGGGAAAGGCAAAAGTGAAGGATCAAAAGAAACCTGATCTAGCTAGCAAAGGAATTTCCTTCCATTGCAACAAGCTGGGTTACTGGAAGAGGAACTGCAAGGATTATCTTGCAGAAAAAAAGAAGAAGAAGCTTGGAAAAGCTTTAAATCCTATTCAAGGTTTGTTTATGATTGAAATTAATTTTTCTAAAAGTCAATCTTCTACTTGGGTATTGGATACCGGTTGTGGTTCTCACATATGTAATAATATATAGGGGACCGTCGTAAGTAGAAAAGTCGAAAGCAAGGATGAGGTTGTCCTACGAGTGGGAAATGGAGCAAAGGTTGCTGCATTAGCTGTAGGGACTTATTGTTTAGCACTACCTACGGGCAAATCCATTAGTTTAAATAATTGTTATTTTGTTCTGTCACTTATTATAAACATTATTTCAATATATGTATTGGATATGGATGGTTTCGACATTATAATAAAGAACAATAGTTGTTCTATTTATAATAATAATATTTTATATGGTGTTGGTAATTTACGAAATGGACTTTACATTCTTGACTTGCATGAAAATATACTTCAAATTGAACAAACTAAGAAAAGGAAAAGAGATGATGTTAATTATACCTATATGTATAAGATCAGAGACTTGGTCATATTAATGAAACAAGATTATCCAAATTGTATAAAGATGGGCTCCTAGAGCTATCGGATTATGAATCATATCCAACTTGTGAATCTTGTCTCATGGGAAAAATGACTAAATCTCCTTTTAGTGGAAAAGGAGAAAGAGTTACAGAGTTGTTAGCGTTGGTACACACAGATGTATTTGGACCTATGACAACGAATGCACGAGGAGGGTATTCTTATTTTATTACATTCACTGACGATCACTCAAGATTTGGATATGTGTATTTAATGAAATAAAAATCTGAATCATTTGAAAAGTTCAAAGAGTTCAGAAGTGAAGTAGAGAAACAAACAGGCAAAATTATTAAAATCCTTCAATTAGATCGAGGTGGTGAATACTTAAGCAGTGAGTTTCTCAATTGTCTCAAAGAAAATGGTATAATCTCACAATGGACTCCACCAGGTACGCCACAGCTGAATGATGTATCTGAAAGGAGAAATCAAACACTATTGGACATGGTTCGTTCCATGATGAGTTTTACCGATCTAGTTGATATAACATGTGTTCATGATTTTGTGAATAGCTTAATTGTGATGAATGTTAAGGTAGAGATATGCTTGACATCGCATATAATCGGATAGAGAACTTATTCTTCAACCTTCTTCAATTGTAATTCACATAGAGATATAGTGGGTTAGTTGATTAAGGTGTTTAACGAATTTCTATCTTAATTGTGGATTGACGTTAATACGGTATTAGTGCATCAAGAGGTGGTTAATACTACGTTCGTGTTCTTGATTAATAAAGTGGGATAGTGAATTGAATCAGAATAAAATTGTTAAAATCAGAGTGAAGCTTAGGGTGAAATCATAAGTCTAATTCTCCATTAATTGTTTGAATTTCCAGATTTTGATACTTGTGATTGTTTTGTGGTAGTTTAATTATTCTTTAATTTAGAGTTTTTAATTTTAATCATTGAGTTGATTTGTTTAATAAAATTAGGATTAATATAAAGTTGGTAATTGTAAGTTAAGATTATTGCTAGTTAGTCTCTGTGGGAACGATACTTTATTTATCACTTTATTACTTGTTGACCACGTATACTTGCGTGTTGTGCGTATATAGATTTTACCATACAAGTTTTTGGCGCCGTTGCCGGGGACTATTTAGTATAAATCTTAGTAGTTTTACAATATCAGTTTAATTAATCCAGTTTTACTTAGACATTTTTATTTTTGTTTTGTGATTCTTATTTCAGGTGTTGGAAGAAGTTTATGCAAACTCGGTCCAAAAATCCAGTCTTGTTGCCTTTTGAGGACGACATTGAGAAAAGGTTTCAGAGGTTGAGTAAGTGGATCAAGGAAACGAGGCAAGAATTCAAAACATCTGAAAAAGAAAAGGAAATGGCAGCCAAAGATCGGAAAGCATTAAGGGACTTCGCCACACCCAAGGTGACTAAACTGCAGACAAGGATCACCAGGCCCGCAATAGCTGCTAACACATTTGAAATCAAGCCTGGGATGATACAAATGATTCAGAATTCAGTTCAGTTTGGGGGATTGGTAAATGACGATCCGAACGAACATTTAGTCAGTTTTTTAGAAATGTGCGACACCTTTAGGTTCAATGGGGTGTCGGATGAGGCGGTGAGACTTCGATTGTTCCCATTCTCTTTATGGGACAAGGAAAAAAGTTGGTTGCATTCTTTACCATCTGGTTCGATAACTATATGGGAGGATTTAGTTCAGAAATTCCTCGCAAAATTCTTTCCACCGGCGAAAACTGCGAAGATGAGGATCGAGATAACGATGTTTGAACAGCAACATGGGGAGTCGTTATATGAGGCCTGGGAGAGATACAAAGAATATCTCAGAAAATGCCCACATCATGGACTGCCCAAGTGGCTAAAAATGAACACCTTTTACAACGGACTACATGGGAATCTCAGAACGAGTATTGATGCAAATATGTCAAGTGAGCATTCATGGCTAAGAGTTACGAGGAAGCCTACGATTTGATTGAAACAATGGCGGCTAATAACTACCAGTGGCCCATAGCGAGAATGACACAGGCAAAGGCAGCTGGGATGTTAGAAGTAGATGGTGTGACAGCTATACATGCACAGATTGCTGCACTTTTAAAGAAGTTGGATTCGATGAAAGAGGCACAAGCACAGCAAGCACAGCAAGTGGCAATAATATATGAGTTGTGCGCGGGAGAGCACCAAATGAATCAATCCGCGATTAATCCAACATTTGTGCAGTTCGTCGGAAATTACAACAGAATTCTATTGAACACATACCAGAGCACATACAATCAAGGAAATAGGAATCATCCGAATTTCTCTTGGAGCAACAACCAGCAAAATCAAGCTTCACGACAATCATATCCACCAGGATTTCAGAACCAGCAACAACCAGCTCAATATCAAGAAAGGAAATCAGATCTAGAGGAGTTGGTGACAAAATACATAACTAGCAATGAGGTGGCTATGAAAAATCAAGCAATGGCTATGAAATCACAAGAGATGGCTATGAAATCACAAGAGATGGTGATCAAGAATCTGGAGAACCAGATAGGACAAATTGAGTTGGCATTGAACAGCAGGCCACAAGGGACCTTACCAAGCAATACAGAGAGAAATTCGAAGGGTAACCATGAACAGTGTCAAGCAATTACATTACGGAGTGGAAAACATCTCGCAGGTACTAATGTAGATAATTCAGTAACTCCGGATGAAAAAGTTGATGATAGGAACGTGAGTGTAGAAAGCAAAGGTGAGGATAAGTAAGGTGAGGAAACAAAGCTAAACAATAAGCCAATTGCTTATCCACCACCACCATTTCAGCAGAGGGTCCAAAAACAAAAATTAGACAAGCAATTTGCAAAGTTTTTGGAAGTATTCAAGAAAATTCAGATTAATATTCCGTTTGCAGAAGCTCTAGAGCAAATGCCGAGCTACGCGAAATTTATGAAAGAGATTCTGTTAAGGAAGAAGAAATGGGAAGATTTTGAGACGGTGGAACTAACAGAGGAGTGTAGTGTAGTGTTACAGCAAAAGTTACCCCAAAACTCAAGGACCCGGGGAGCTTCACTATTCCATGCACGATCGGGAATTTGCATTTCAACAAGTGTTTATGTGATTTGGGGGCGAGTGTAAAACTTATGCCATTGTCAGTATACTTAGAATTGGGTTTGCCTGCACCAAGGCCTACGAACATTACATTATAGTTGGCGGATAGGTCAGTCACATATCCGAGAGGCATTGTAGAGGACATTCTAGTGAAAGTGGATAAGTTTATATTCCCTACGGACTTTATCATTCTTGATTTCGAGGAGGACAAGAACATCCCAATTATCCTAGGGAGACCATTTTTGGCTACGGGCAGGACACTCATAGATGTACAAAAAGGAGAACTCACTATGAGGGTCCAAGATCAAGGAGTAAAATTCAATGTGTTTAAGGCCATGAAATTCCCTATGGATGAGGAAGAATGTTTTCGAATGGATTTAATTGAGAAAATCATCAGTTATGACATGAGCAAGAGTTTGGTAAACGATCCGTTAGAAACAACGTTAATGGGGGATGAAGAGGTCGACGATCCGGAATTGGTGGATTACCTACAAATGCTAGACTCATTGCTACGAGTTTCCAGATTTAGAACACCTTTTGAACCACTGCACACGGAGGAGGTAACCGCAGAAAGACTGAAACCATCATTGGAAGAGCCACCAAAGCTGGAACTTAAGCCACTCCCTAAACACCTCAGGTATTCATATTTAGGCAATTCAAATTCTTTACCTGTTATTATTTCAGCTACACTTAACGAAATGTAGGAAGAAAAGTTGTTGAGGGTGCTTCGGGAACACAAATCAGCTATTGGGTGGACAATCGCAGACATAAAAGGAATCAGCCCTTCATTTTGCATGCACAAGATCTTAATGAAAGATCAGGCAAAACCAACGGTGGAGCAACAGTGACGGCTTAACCCGATTATGAAGGAAGTGGCGAAGAAGGAAATTTTGAAGTGGTTAGATGCCGACATCATCTACCTAATTTCCGACAGCAAATGGGTTAGTCCAAAGGCAAAGGCGTCTTAGAAAAAGGAGGAACGACAAGCAGCGTAAATGAGGAAAATGAATTAATATCGACTAGAACAAAGGATGAAGTTGGAGGGTTTGCATGGATTATAGAAAATTGAACAAGGCAACCCGAAAAGACCATTTCACCGCCATTTATCGATCAAATGTTGGATAGATCAAGGGACACCAATATTACTTGTTTGTTGGATGGGTACTTGCCACAACCAAATAGTCATCGCCCGAGGATCAAGAGAAGACCACATTCACGTCCCCATACTAACATTCATTCGCATTCGTGGAGGATGTCATTTGGGCTATGCAATGAACCTGCAACTTTCCAACGGTGTATGATGGCCATTTTTTCAGATATGGTGGAGAAAATTGTTGAGGTCTTCATGGATGACCTTTCGGTCTATGGAGACAGCTTTGATACATGCCTAGGGAATTTGGTAATGGTATTACACCACTGCAAAGAGATGAACCTTGTACTAAATTGGGAAAAATGCCACTTCATGGTGGAAGAGGGCATAATTTTGGGCCATAAGGTATCGGCTCAAGGACTGGAAGTTGAGAAAGCAAAGCTGGAAACTATTGAAAAACTGCCTCCACCAAGCTCAGTTAAGGGTATTAGGAGTTTCTTGGGACATGCTGGGTTCTACGGGAGGTTTATAAAAGACTTCTCCAAAATTGCTAAACCTCTATGCAGTCTTTTAGAGAAGGATGCGACTTTCAGCTTTGATGAAGAATGCAAGACAGCTTTTGATGTATTAAAGAGAAAATTAACTACAGCCCCTGTTATAGTCACACCAAATTGGAGCATGCCATTCGAGCTTATGTGTGATGCAAGCGACTTCGCAGTTGGGGCTGTTTTGGGCCAACGTCGAGACAAGGTGTTTCACGCCATATACTACGCAAGCAAAACACTTACAGAAACTCAAATGAACTGCACAACCACAGAAAAGGAATTACTTGCAGTGGTGTATGCGTTTGACAAATTTCAGGCTTACTTGATCGGGACTAAGGTGATAGTCTATACAGACCATGTAGCGATTCTAAGATTGATAGCGAAAAAGGATGCTAAGCCACGCCTTATCCGGTGGATTCTCCTACTTCAAGAGTTTGATCTAGAAATAAAAGATAGACAGGGGACAGAGAATCAGGTAGCAGATCACTTGTCTAGGCTGGAAAACTAAAGGAAATTAAAAGAGGACAAGTGTGAAATCAATGAATCATTCTCGGATGAACAACTGTTTGGAATAAATGCAGAATTTCCTTAGTATGCAGATTATGTAAATTATCTTGTGAGCAACGTTCTGCCACCTGATCTCACAAGACAACAGAAAAAGAAGTTTCTTCATGACGTGAAATGGTACACGTGGGATGAGCCTTACTTGTTCAAATAGTGCGCCGACAAGATGATTTGAAGGTGTGTGCCTTACAGTGAAGTGAAGAACATTCTACATGAGTGTCACTCATCTACGTATGGCAGACATTATGGGAGTGAGAGGACAGTAATGAAGGTGTTGCAATCTTGGTTTTATTAGCCTACACTATTCAAGGATGCCCACCATTTTGTTAAAATATGTGATAGATGTCAAAGGGTGGGCAACATTTCAAAACGGAATGAGATGCCTCTACAAACGATTCTTGAAGTTGAAATTTTTGATGTATGGGGCATTGATTTCATGGGGCCATTCCATTCCTATTCAAAGCCTCTCGAACAATCAAATATATTTTACTTGAACATTGGACTACGATCAAAGTGGGTTAAAGTCGCAAGATTACCATCAAATGATGCCACCATGGTGGTCCTCAAAATTCCCCAAAGAACATTTTCACAAGGTTTGGCATGCCAAAAGGATTGGTCATTATCGATCGAAAAAGGTAGTCACTTTGCAATAAGTTATTCAATTACACTTTATTGGCAAAGTATGGGTCAACTACCATAAGGTAGCTACATCTTATCATCCCCAAAGCAAAGGACAAGTCGAGGTCTCGAATAGGGAATTCAAGAGAATCTTGGAAAAAGTGGTGAATCCGAATCGAAAGAATTGGTCGCTCAGGTTGGATGACGCATTATGGGCCTACCGAACTGCGTATAAAACACCGATCAGGATGTCACTATATCAACTACTATACGAAAAGGCTTGTCATTTACCGGTCGAATTACAGTGTAAGGCTTATTGGGCGATTCAGAAACTCAATTTCGATCAAGCAGCTGTAGGGGAAAAGCGATTACTACAATTAAATGAGCTCGACAAATTTCTTCTTCAAGCCTACGAGAACTCCAAGTTATACAAGGAAAAGGTGAAAAGATGGCATGACCAAAAAATTATGCAAAGAACTTTCGAGCCAGGGCAATCAGTACTTTTGTTTAACTCACGGTTGAGATTGTTCCCAGGCAAGCTTAAGTCAATATGGTCAGGACCATTTACAATAAAAAGGGTGTTCTCTCATGGCGCCGTTGAAATCTACAGTCGGAATCCTTTAGAAACTTTTAAGGTCAACGGTCACAGATTAAAGCACTATTGGGGTGGCGAGTCCAACACGGACGTCATAGCTATCACACTTGCAGACGCATCATAAACAAGGAGTAGTCAGGCTGAACGACTTAAAATCAAGCGCTCACTGGGAGGCAACCCAATTTTTATTTATTTTTATTCTCTTTTTCTTCATTTTTCTTTTCTTAAGTAATTTTATCCATGCTAGTGAGATGGTAGTTTAGAATAATATTTGGTCTAGAATATATTCATGTCAATTCATCAAATTAGTATTTAAAGTATATTTGATATCTAATAATCTTATCCTCCATGCTTGAAGTGGCTCAATTTATACTAATAGGTATGCTTTAATATTGATCAGGTACTCAAGAAGCTATGGAATGCACTAAGGAGTCAAGGGAAAGGAAAACTATATTGCAATTGTAGACTAAGGGCCTTAGCAGAATAATAACAAGCTGGAGCTTGCCCCTCCAAGAGCAAATAGCAAGCCGGGGCTTGCCCCTCTTGGTGCCTTAACAGACTGATAACAAGCCGGGGCTTGCCTTTCCTAGTTCAAGACCCAAGCCGGGGCTTGGGGTTAAGATACAATAGCAGAACACAAGCAAGCCGGGGCTTGCCCTTCCAAGCACACATAGCAAGCCGAGGCTTGGGTCATAGAGCATTAGCAGACCATAGGCAAGACGGCGCTTGGGGGTCAGAATTTGAAAAGAATTTCGGCAGTTACAACATTGCATACATGATATCCGAAGTTCATTGCACTTCAACTTCCAACAATCCCACTCCTTCACAACGTACACCATCCAATATCAAACAATAACAACATCAATTCCTATCTCCTCACTACAATCAAACACTCACTCAACCTAGTCACCCACCTACATAAACTCCTCTCTATAAAACCACCCTTCACCACACAATCTAACAACACCAATTTAGAAATTTGAGGATAGGGTTTGTACAAATCTCTACAATCAACATGGAAATATACTGAAAGTAGAAGTTTTTTTTTCTAATTCCTCAATTTCTATCCCCACAGATTGAACCAAATCACCAAGTTGTGGGAATTTCAAGTCTCGCACACCAAGTGTTTGACAAATTACTTAAGTAACATTTGGGGGAAAAAACTCATCAATTCCAAATCAATGGCACCAAAACCAGCATCAAAGAGACAACGAGGATAGAGTTCGGGGGCCACACCACCAACACGAACCTTTGATAAGCAAAAATTCATAAGTACCGCCGCCGCCTACCGTTACGACTATATGGTGACAAAATCACTCACACCTAAGCGGGGGTTGGCACCTGAGCTTGTGGATGGCGAAATGATACAATAAATATATCAAAAAGGTTGGAATAAATTCACAGCAGAGGCCGAGGCTGCAGTTGTGAGTGTGGTCAAAGAATTCTAGCTAATGTCGAAGATAAGGCCCCCTTCAATGCGTTTGTACGGGGTAGGTTAGTTCCTTTCAGTACCGATACCATCAACACGTACTATCAGTTATGAGTGCTGAGACATTGCCAGTACCAACACTTACGTGATAATGATCCAGATTATGAGGCTATTATGAAGGAGATGACAAAGCCGGGTACCTCATGGACAAAATCAAATCATGGAGGCACTGTCTTTCGCAGCAAGGATCTCAGTCGGTATGTGAAGATATGGTACGCCTTTCTGTGCGCTAAGTTACTTCCATCTACACACACGTCAGATGTGCCTAAGGATAAGGAAGTGTTCTTGTATGCCATGGTACAAGATTTCATCATCGACATAGGGGCTATAATTAACTTTTCAATCTGAAGATGCCTTCGAGGACCATTCTCTAGCGAATTTCCACACCCATCACTCATTTGTGGGTTGTGTATACATGCAGGAGTTCGATGGTCAGATGATGAGATAACCTAGATGCCGCTTCAGACACTCTAGTCGAGAATGATTACAAGATACGCGGTGTGGCCCGGAGGCGAGTCGCACCCGAGAGGAGTAGGATTTGTATTTCCCTCAGCCTCGGAGGATGAGGCTGACGCTGAGGACACCTCGGATGATGATGAGTTTCAGGAGAATGCGACAATGGGAGAGCAAGAAATAGAAACATCACCACAGCCTGGAGTCATATCTAGCTCTCAGTTCCTCAACCTTCAACGCTAAGTGGATGAGCACAACAAGGAGGCACGCAGGGAAATGCGGAGACTAGTAGAAAGGCAGGACCACATGTTTGAGGCCATGAATCTATCTTTCGCCTCATTGAATGCGACGCTCCTGAGCTTTAATCCTACTGCCCAATTCCCATACCAGCAACTAGCCCCAATGCCAAGGTTCCCACCGAGCGATTCTGATGAAGAACAATAAACATCACCAACCCAGACTTAGGAGATTACATGAAAGTCCTCTCTTATTTATTGCTTTATCTATACAATGAGGACATTGTAATTTTCAAGTTTGGGGGATTTAGTTGCATGTTGCATATTTAATTTCATTAGCTAGGTTTGCATATGTTAGTTCATTGTTTTTGTTTAGGATTATTAAATGTTGCATTCAGGTTATCATGTAGTTGCATAGTAGCTTAGGAATGTAAATAGTTTTGATTTATCTTTGCAATCATGTTATGTTACCACATATTTCCATCTAAAAAAATAAATAAATAAAAATCAAAAAAAAAATTCAAAAATAATAGTTAGTTACTATGTTCATCTTGCATGAGTCCAGTTGTTTGATAGTTACAGTCTATTGTGGTCAATGATGAGAATGGGATTGAGTAGACAAGTATAGTACTGTTTATTAGAAGTTTAATATGATTTCTTGTTATGAATTGTATCTTTTCCTGTTTGAAACTGGTATAATCAGGTTAGCACATTAGAGATAACTTTGTTGACTGATTAAGTTTAAATTGTTACATAATTGACTTTTTAAGGATAATATTAGTTTGAATAAATGAAAGACATGAACAGGCGGAGATAGCTAAATTTAGACAGAAACTTAAGTTTGGGGGAAAAATTTGGGATATATAAGCTTTAAAAAAAAAGAAAAAGAAAGAAAAAAATGATGAAAAAAAATATCGTGGCTAGTCTTGTTTCGGGGCCTTTGTTACTTGAGCAAGTACGCCCGAGGGGATTGTCTTTCAACCTAGTGCCCTAAGGTCTTATATGGTCTGGGAGTCGTTGGTCGAAAGCTCGCTAAGGGGTAGCACTGTTAGCCTAATGGATTGAGACATTGCACAGTCATGGTTAAAAATAAAAAATAAAAAATAAATAAAACGGGAAAGAGCAAAAATCCCCCGTAATGCAAAGTAAAGCATTAGTATCCCGGATTGGACTCTTGAACTTGGTGGATGTTTGACTTTAGTTGCATCTAGCTTGTTCGTGAATTTTGTGAGTTTGCACTGTATGATGCCGTTAAAGAGATCTATTATGTGTTGTATTTAGCATTATATCAGTTAGCATTGTTGTTGAGCACACACGCACTATGTCAGTAATAACAGTCTAAGATTTGATGATTGATCGGGAAATTATTGATGAGTTTTGATATGATGTATTATCATGTTTACTTGATTTCTCTGAGGCCGGGCGAAAAGACTTGTTTTTCTCATTATTGCTGGATTCGTAGGCATATAGATTAGTTGCATTCCATTGCATTATATTGCATTGCATTTTTTCTTTGTTTTTGCTTGAGGACAAGCAAAGGTTTAAGTTTAGGGGTATTTGATAAGTAGGTTCTATTACTTGAATTATTTGCTTAATCTCATGTTTCTTAGTTACTTTTCATGCATTTTGTTTCCATTTTTTAGATTATATGTTTGGAAGCTGAGTGAGCAACTATTGGTAGGAAATTGCAAGGAAAAGCAATTTCGGATATCATTCGGACAGTCATGTTCATTTTATGTGTATTTCATGTTCGTGGCGTGGAACTTGGACTATGTTGTAGAACTCTTTCTTGGCTTTTCGGAACATCTTGTATCATTCCAATCGGAAGTTCGGATGTGAGATTATTGCATTTTTATCAAAGCTAAGAGTTGTTATGTTTGTCATTTACACAGCAGCTACTTCTAGTGCAATTTCAACCTTCATCCGTTCGTTATTTCTGAAATCTCAAAGAATAAAAGTTGTAGAGCTCGTCGACAGCTTCGATTTGATAGGTTGCATGCGTCGTAACTCCTCCCGGATTAGAAGTTATGGCAGTTTTAGCAGAGGATGTTGCAGCAGATTTCCAGAAGGTACCCAAGCTGAGGCTTGCCCTTTTTGGCCTTGATAGCAAGTCGGGGCTTGGGTCCTGGGCGGTTTAGCAGATTGCTAGCAAGCTGGGGCTTGCTATTACAAAGGAAAAAGGCAAGCTGGGGCTTGGGTGTGCTAATAAAAGGTCTCCTAGTTGGTTTCCAATGCTACAAACATGGACCTTAAGTGATGGTGATTATTTGGGACTCATTTTGGCATGGAATTGTAATCAGAATACATGTGGAAGTATATAATTATCAACAAACAATGAGATTAAAGACACACAAGGCAAATTATGAAGATTAATATTAGTTTTTCTAAGCAAGCGTTGGAGGAGTAATTCAAGGATATTTTCGAGACGATTGTGATTCTAGGCTACGTGAAGGGTGTTTTTCAATATTTTTCGTCTTAGGATATTATTTGTAATTGTAAGAATGATTTCCATGATTTATTAAGTGTTTATTTCGTTTATTATGAACTAATTCACTTTTTAGGCTTATGATGGATCTTTGAGTGAATCTATGATTTTGTAAACTTTGATTTCCAATTTAATAAGCTATTTCCAGTTTATCTATATTGATTTGAGCTTGAATCTATGAATTGCCTGATCAACAACTCTTTGTGGATTTGTATGGAATTGAGAGAAGATATGCAAATCTAGACCTAGTTGATATAACATGTGTTCATGATTTTGTGAATAGCTTAATTGTGATGAATGTTAAGGTAGAGATATGCTTGACATCGCATGTAATCGGATAGAGAACTTATTCTTCAACCTTCTTCAATTGTAATTCACATAGAGATATAGTGGGTTAGTTGATTAAGGTGTTTAACGAATTTCTTTCTTAATTGTGGATTGACGTTAATACGTTATTAGTGCATCGAGAGGTGGTTAATACTACGTTCGTGTTATTGATTAATAAACTGGGATAGTGAATTGAATCAGAATAAAAGTGTTAAAATCAGAGTGAAGCTTAGGGTGAAATCATAAGTCTAATTCTCCATTAATTGTTTGAATTTCCAGATTTTGATACTTGTGATTATTTTGTGGTAGTTTAATTATTCTTTAATTTAGAGTTTTTAATTTTAATCATTGAGTTGATTTGTTTAATAAAATTAGGATTAATATAAAGTTGGTAATTGTAAGTTAAGATTATTGTTAGTTAGTCTCTGTGGGAACGATACTTTACTTATCACTTTATTACTTGTTGACCACGTATACTTGCGTGTTGTGCTTATATAGATTTTACCCAACAGTCACACCATAAAAGGAAGAATAATTATTTAAGAAGTTAATGACATAAATGTAATAATATGTTAAGTATATTTAATTTAATCTATGGTGATAGAATAAATTAAATAGCTTAATATTTATTATTTAATATTTTAGAAATATTAAATATAAATTAATAAGAGGAGTCTTATTAATATTATTACAATTATTATTATTTTAATTTCTAAAAGAGTTTAGGAATTAATTTAATATATATACTCTCATTTATTCCTAATAGGATTAGGAGAGAAAATTTGTTAAAGGAGTTTAATTAATTATTCCTAATAAGATTAGGGAGCCCATTTAATTAAAGGAGTTTAATTAATTAAATAATACCTTATTTTAATTAAATAAGGTTACCTGATATCTTTATAAGAGGAGTCTTATATCAGATATCAAAGATATACGTAATTCCAATAGTTGGAGAGTAGGCCCCCTTTTTCCATAGAGATAGGAAAAATTAGGGTTTGAGCCAATACACCCTTCTTCTTGAAAATTCTTCTTCCTTGGTGGATCACCTCTAGAGGTCATACACTTGGGTGGCTTACATTGATCAAAGGAAGGAATCTACCCAGAGATTCAAGGAGATCGCGGAGAAGTAGGAGGTGAACTCGTACCTGAAGAAGCTCGTTTCTACAAGGGTATGATTTCATAACTTCTTATTTTTCGTTTAATTAATAATATGCATAAAAAATGATCTGGAGCACTACTCAAGTCCAGTAGCAATGCTCAAGTCCATTCGGATTTTGCTTGCGATTGCAACTTACCATGACTACGAAATCTGGCAGATGGACATGAAAACGGCCTTCCTCAATGGGAAACTTGAGGAGGATGTGTATATGACATAGCCAGAGGGATTTTTTTTCAAAGATTGGAACAAATCAAGTCTGTAAGCTACAACGATCCATTTATAAATTGAAGCAAGCTTCTCGTAGGTGGAACATTCGTTTTGATGAGACAATCAAAGAGTTTGATTTTATCAAAAATTAGGATGAACCATGTGTGTACAAGAAGGTTAGTGGGAGCGCTGTTTCATTCCTCGTATTATATGTTGATGATATATTACTGATAGGGAATGATATTCCTATGCTACAATCAATTAAAATTTGGTTATCTAAACACTTCTCTATGAAGGACTTGGGAGAAGCATCCTATATTTTGGGGATAAAGATCTATAGAGATAGATCTAAAAGGATGTTTGGCTTGTCCCAAGGAACGTACATTGACTCGATGCTAAAGAGGTTTAGCATGGAAGATTCCAAAAGAGGTCTCATGCCGATGAGCCATGGAATACATCTCTCCAAGAAACAGGCCCCAAAGACACTTGAGGAGAGAGACCGTATGAGTAAGATTCCTTATGCTTCAGCAATAGGATCTATCATATACGGTATGATAAGTACTAGACCAGATGTCACTCATGCACTTAGTGTAACAAGCAGATATCAGTCGAATCCAGGAGAAGAGCACTGGAAGGCAGTGAAAAATATCCTAAAGTACTTGAGAAGAACTAAAGATGTATTTCTTGTCTACGGTGGGTCTGAATTGAAACTAGAGGGCTTCACAGACTCAAGTTTTCAAACAGATGAAGATGACAGTAAATCCATTTCTGGGTATGTGTTTACCTTAAACGGTGGCGCAGTGAGTTGAAAGAGTTCCAAACAGCAAACAGTTGCTAATTCAAAGGATGAGAGGCAAAATACATAGTCGTAAGTGAAGTCAAAAGAAGTCATTTGGATGAAGAAGTTCATTACCGAACTTGGTGTGGTTCCTAGCATTACAGACCAAAGGCCTTTACTCTACGACAACACCGGAGTCATTGACAAAGCTAAGGAGCCCAGTCTCATCGTAAATCCAAACACGTGTTCATGCGGCGATTTCATTTTATCAGAGAGATCATTGAAAGAGGAGACGTCACCTTGGAGCGTGTGGACTCTCAAGACAATATTGCGGATCCATTTACTAAAGTGTTAACACAACAACAGTTTGATCGTCAATTAGAGAAGATGGGTATGAGATACCACGGCGATTGGCTTTAGTGCAAGAGGGAGATTGAAAGTATTGTGCATACAAGCCAATCATGTATGATGATAAAGCATATACTTTGTAATCAATCTTATTTATTTATTAATAAAAAAATTATTTATTAAAGGCATTAATTATCTACATGGTGTTGTTTTAATAATATGTGATAAACCCATAGTTTTAAGCAATGCTTTTAGAATCATGACGAGATCATGCTAATGAGATCTAAATTCTTAGATAGCTTAAAACTAAAATGTTCCCAATCAATGGATTACTAAAAAGGGGATTAGTGAATCCGGATAGATTAGTACGTACATTGCTTGCTCATTGGATGAGGATGATTGATCTCATGATCATTTGTGTGGAAACACTAAAGCAAGTATGTAGATGCTTATTAGAGAATAAGTTCACTGAACGTGACTCGCCAAGGAATACCTAATGGAGTTTTACTTGCCTGTCAATAGGAATTCCTATAGTGATAGTAGTACAAATGATCCTTAGACTTGAGATCATCATAGTATCTTATATATAATGAATTATACTTTGAATTATTCCTTAAGACTCTTAGAGTATATCAAAGGGTATGCTTGGGTGTAATAAGTTATATATGAAGATAATGAATGATCAATAAAGAATCTACCACTTCAAGTAAAAGAAGAGAAATGTCCTATGTGATTCGATAAATGACAACCCAGGAATCCTTGGCCAAGGTGGAATGAAATTAGAAAGTAGTTTCTAATTTGAATTCATTAGGAGTTGTGCATTTAGGAAATGGAAATACATATAATTAAATAAAATAAGACTTGACAAAGAATTCCATGTCTTATATTTAATTGGGACATCAGATGGTAGAAAAGATTGAATTGTATTACGAACTATTAATTCAAAGGTTCTTTTATGATTAATGTTGAAATCTATATTATCCGGAAAGTCATTGATCGCTAGGGAGGCTTATCCCTATTATAGAATAAATATTATTTATTTAAATAAATTAATTGCTTAATTTATTTATTTAAATAAGATTAGAATTGTTCTAATTGATTTATTCATAACCTAAGGTTTAATACGGAGAACCTAAAGGGTCACACCATAAAAAGAAGAATAATTATTTAAGAAGTTAATGACATAATCATAATAATATGTTAAGTATATTTAATTTAATCTATGGTGATAGAAAAAATTAAATAGCTTAATATTTATTATCTAATATTTTAGAAATATTAAATATAAATTAATAAGAGGAGTCTTATTAATATTATTACAATTATTATTATTTTAATTTCTAAAAGAGTTTAGGAATTAATTTAATATAAGTACTCTCATTTGTTCCTAATAGGATTAGGAGGGAAAATTAGTTAAAGGAGTTTAATTAATTATTCCTAATAAGATTAGGGAGCTCATTTAATTAAAAGAGTTTAATTAAATAAATAATACCTTATTTTAATTAAATAGGGTTACCTGATATCTTTAAAAGAGGAGTCTTATATCAGATATCAAAGATATACGTAATTCTAATAGTTGGAGAGTACGCCCCCTTTTCTATAGAGATAGAAAAAATTAGGGTTTGAGCCAATACACCCTTCTTCTTGAAAATTCTTCTTCCTTGGTGGATCACCTCTAGAGGCCATACACTTGGGTGGCTTACATTGATCAAAGGAAGGAATCTACCGAGAGATTCAAGGAGATTGCAGAGAAGTAGGATGTGAACTCGTACCTGAGGAAGCTCGTTTCTATAAGGGTATGATTTCATAACTTCTTATTCTTCGTTTAATTAGTAATATGCATAAAAGATGATCTGGGTAATTGGTTTGTGAAAAATTTTAAAATCTGGTTTTATTTTGCTTTCACTAATTTTTTCAATTTGATTGCTACTTTGATTTTCACAAAACCTTACAGTTGATCGCTAGGGAGGCTTATCCCTATTGTAGAATAAATATTATTTATTTAAATAAATTAATAGTTTAATTTATTTATTTAAATAAGATTAGAATTGTTCTAATTGATTTATTCACAACCGATTTTATATGGAGAACCTAAAGGGTCACACCATAAAAGGAAGAATAATTATTTAAGAAGCAAATGGCATAATCGTAATAATAAGTTAAGTATATTTAATTTAATTTAATCTATGGTGATAGAATAAATTAAATAACTTAATATTTTGGAAATATTAAATATAAATTAATAAGAGGAGTCTTATTATTATTATTACTATTATTATTATTTATTTAATTCCTAAAGGAGTTTGGGAATTAATTAATATAAGTACTCTCATATATTCCTAATACGATTAGGAGGTTAAATTAATTAAAGGAGTTTAATTAATTAAAATAAAACCCAATTCCTTAATTGTTAAGGATGGTTGCCTACATCTATAAATAAGAGGAGTCTTATTATAGGTGAGGAGTGGTTGTTGACTTTTTCACAACATACGTAATTCCAATTGTTGGAGAGTACACTCTTTTTTTATAGAGATAGAAAAACTAGGGTTTAGCCAAACACCCATATTCTTGAATCTGTATTCCTCCTTGGTGGATCACCTCTAGAGGCCAAACACTTGGGTGGCTAACATTGATCAAAGGAAGGAACCAAACCCGGTGGATTCAAGTTGAATGCAAAAAAGATTGGAGGTGAACTTGTACCCGAGGAAGCTCAAACCTTCAATGGTATGATTCTTGTTCTTCATATTTTTTGTTTCATTAATAATTGTGCATAAAGGATGATCCGGGTATATGGTTTGTAAAATTTTAAAAATCTAATTTTCCACGTTTCCGTTTAATTTGTGCCATTTGATTGTGTTCATGAATATTACAAATCTAACAGGAGTATGGGTCTGAAAAATCGTGAAGAACAAAACCTAGGAAGCCATTCTGCCTCATTGGGAACAGCTGCGCTACCCCCAAGGCCAATTGGGGCGCAGTTGCGCCGGACACAGTGACTGGTAGGACTATTTTGACCTTCTTTAGTAAATTAGGCATAACGTTTTCATAAGAACTCTGATTGAGGCGATTCAGGATGATTCGGAAAGATAACGAGTAGACCTACAACTTTTATTCTTTAAGTTTATCGTTTTTAAGTAATTAAAAGGGATAAAAATGTCCATCTTTGTGACTATTACGTATTCGAAGGCAATCAGAGGGCGTTAGACATGCACATACACAATTGTAGTGCTCCTGACTATAAAATATGTTATTATAAGTTATAAAACAAAAATATTCATGATAATAAATATGACATATAAGATTTCTTTACTTATAATGGAATGCTATAGTATGATATTGAATGAGATTTCGAATGATGAACTATACTAACTGTGATTAAATGAGTTGATTAAATGCGAGCATACGCGTTATAGGTTCTAACATCCTTACATGATGAAATGGTTAATTTAGTTCATTACTTATGCATGAACCTACTTATCCTTATTGGAAATTATCAAATAAAGCCTTAAAGTATGAAAACAACTTTGAGTAAACACAAGAGGTTCTAAACTTTGACCAATGACCTCTTAACATGTGTATATATTATGTGTTACCATTCATTCATGTTAAGAAATGAAGTATGAACTGAGAACTAAATATTCAAAGTCGGTTTGGCGGGGGATCTACAAGAAATGCAAGCCATCCTAGTTAAATCAGCAACAGAATCAAGCTAACTATTAAAGCGATGTTACTAAACTGTTTTAATGGTAATCTGAACCTTAAAGCATATGTATATGAATGTCTTAAGCTTCAATTCTTGAATTAAGTGATGAATTAAGTATATGGACAAGTAATGGTTATATAAAACCCAAATTTGTTAAATTTTATTAAAGTTTGCAAAATGTAAGAATGATGTAGATCGTGCAGCTATAAACTTTAAATATTTGTCGAACACATAGCGAGTCAAGTGTGTGATAAATATATATAAATGTTGATGTCAAGTACGGATGGTTAAGGTATAACTATGCATACCTAGCTATTCTAAGAGTATGATGAGAAAGTGAAATGAAGGTTTTACAAACCAAGTTAGGAAACAATGTAATATTTATTATTATATTAAGAGCATATGAAATGTATGACTGATGGATATGGATCCATTATTATATAACTGTTTAGGAATACACGAAATACAGATAACTATAAGCAGTTAAGTCATAATTGATAAATTATGAGCCAGACAAGTCTTTCAGTTCCTATTTGATATATGAATTCGTTAATTGTTAGTTGAGCTATATTATGCAATGAGAATGTTGATATATATATATATATATATATATATATATATATATATATATATGAAATGCATATGAGATATGTATGAAATTTGAAAGTTGATCTTTGATGATATACTTGTGAAATAAATCTCTATGCCTGTTATGTGAGAAGTAACATGCGTAGTAAATATTAATTATTTATGAATGCATGAACTGAGTATGTTATTATATGCTATGTGATGTATGAAAACTGTTAGAATTGTTGGGCTGTCTAGCTCATCCTTACAAATAACCACTTTTGCAGGTTAAGGACTCATGGTAAAGTTACGTGCTACTTGATTGATAAAGTTCTATAACATCAAAGGAGATTGATTTATTTATTTAAATATATGCTCTTGAAGCATGTTTAGGTTCTAGGATATGTACATGATAGTAGTTTACTATGTGTAATACATATTAAGTTATAAAGTTCTATTATGTGGTACATAGAGGAATTCGAATCGAGATGTAAAAATTTATATAGTAATTCAATAAAATGAATCATAACATAATTTGATTCAAGGATATGTAATTGATTTAAGTTAAGAAATCAATAGAAGATTTTTAAGAAGATTGAAAAAGTTTAAATTATTTTGCATATTTTATAACATCGAATATGATGTAAGATATGAATTGTAAATGACTAAGATTTAAAACTTATAAAAGTTTGGGGTCATTATACATATCCTGGAAATGGGAAGAATTTATATTCTAAATGGTAATAAGCAAATTTATATTCATTAAGTTATGAATAAAAGATATAAATAGTTTAACGATAGAAGTATCGTGGTGGACATGATCCGAAGTTCGAAGGGACCCGTATTTGGGGGCGTCACATGTTGGTATCAAAGTTGTAGGTTATAAACTTTAGGTAAGAGTACCTTAGGCTATAACCTGAGAGAGAGAAAGATAAAGATTAAAATATATAAGCAAAGATTCAAAGAAGAATCTTGAAATATCTAGAGAATGAGAATTCATGAGTTTCTTAACTCCGGTAATAAAAATGTTAAGATAATGTCTTTAAGATAAAGATGACAAAGATAACAAGAATTAACTTGAATGAAGTATAGTTAATAATGGGAAAGAACCCTAAGGAAAACCGATGATCACGACGTGGTCAGATCGAGCTATGAAATGATAAATAGTCTGTAACGACTAAGTGGCTATAACTTGATGCTATAAGAGAAGGTACTATGAAATGGTACGAGATAAACTCATGAGGAGTTGTAAATGATGAGATAAGAAAAATTCGTATCGAGCAAAGAGCAAGTTAAGAGTGAGATAAAGATAAAGTTAAGTGGGATTTCAGTTAAGGACTCATGTGAGAGCTGAGTTGTACAAACCTTTGTATGGGCGGAGGCTTTTTGCTCGTGCTCGGTTTCTCACAATGATAATCAATGGAATGTCGGTGTCGCGCTATCAATATGCTTATGGTGAGAAGGTAATTTTTTTTCTTATATCATATTGGATAGATAGAGACTATTAAGATTAAGATAGAGAATATTAAGATTAGGTGCGAGTTCTTAAAATTCATGAATATGGTAAGTTCGTGACTCATATTCATATGGTATATTTTTAACTCCTCAGCGAATGGATGCCTATGGTCTGACTAGGATAAGTTCTTAAACTCATATTATTGTGGCAAGTTCCTGAACTTCCAAAGTGTGGCAAGTTTGATGAACTATACTGGGTATAGAAAACTTCTGAGGTAAGAATTAAGAAATTTTGGTATAGTAAGCATTGATGGTGTTATATATTGTTAGAAAATGAAGCAATTGAATAAAGATTGAAGTTAATGGAGAAACATGAATTTTTTAAATCTTCTAGCTCTACTAGATTTTCAAAATTTATTGACTTCGTGCTGCTGTTTACACTTCTATTTTCTTGAAAAACATTGGATCATGTGATTGAACCAATGATGTTTAAAAATAATACCTTTATTCATATGTCTATGCTAATTGTTTCGGCAAAGACAAAAATGATTTGAAAATTTTCAAAATATATTTCTGACCATGTGCATCATTTGATATGGTGTCGAAAATGGTAAACGATGGAGTATTCAATGCAGTCGAACCCAGTGTTGGTTGTGATCGAAAGATCGTCAGCCCACTATGGTATGATGTAATATGACAAAGTCACATAATAAAGGAATCCTCAACGTACTACTAATTTGGTGCAGTATCATGACGTCATAAAAGAATTTTTGAGTTTTCTTTTAAATTATGAAGAAGGTCAATTAAGTTGGATAAATTATTTCGATTGATGTCCGAATTGTTGATAAAAGTCTAAGTTATTTGATTCGGCTAGACGGCTGTTGAAAAATATTTATGGAATTCAAGCATTCTTGAGTATTTATGCCAAACCAGATTGCTCTGGTGTGGATTCATATGTTGAAAAGACGAGGCGAATAACCCTATAAGGGGACATGTTTGTGGAGACAATAGTTCTGAACGTAACACATATAGTCGTAGTGGTACATTAGGCTAGCCACCTAGTGTACGCGTGGAGGGTGTTTTTAGTCTTTGTGATTGATAAACACTCTGGTTTGCAGTGTGAAGGATTGTATTGAAGTATTAGTAAACCTAGAGAAGATTTCACGGTCTGGTGACCCCTTAACATAATTTGGAATCTAAGATTATTCATACTACTTCTCGATTATTGAAAAATCGTGGAAGTTTCTTATTCTTTTGAAGGATGAATGTAGTAAGTAGAATGTTCCTTAAAAAGGAAAAAGTGGTAGAATTCATTTGAGAAAGTTATAATAATAAAAACTTCCGAAAAGAGAATGGATAAAATTATTCAAAAAGAATATTTAATATTCGGAATATCACCGAGTAGAGGAGGTTTCAGTGATTTTGAGGACGAAATCCTTATAAGGGGGAGAGGATGTAAGAACCCGAATTTTCAGAAAATATTAAAATAAGAGTTTAGTAAATAAAATTCTTAAGGCATTAGAAGGGTTCGAATAAAAATATATATGCGTTGTGAGGTATGTGGTATTGTGTTACATAAGGTAATATGAGCTATGTAATAAGTGATGTTGTGTTTAATAAATATATATCATTATTATATATTTGTTATAAATTGTAAAGATGAATTAGTAAGAAGATTTATATATTGGTATTAAATAATTTATGTGAAATTATTTTATCATAGTAAGTTGGTGACATTAAATATCTTTGATAATCACCAATTTCTTGAGTATATGTACGAGTAAGTATCAAGTCTAAGGCAAAGCGGTCTGGCGCACCTTTAATGGTGGATGTATAGGAGCTGGGCTAAACGATTCCTTTAGAGAGCGAAGGTATATACGAATTAGTAACCGATCTAACTCACTGTGAAAACATCGTAGACGAGACGGAAACTGTAACAATCCAAAATTTTATTTGTAATTTCAAATATTTATTAAATTAAATAAATATTTTATTGGTGTGGTTGTTATTAATAGATATCCGTGAATTAAATTTATTAGATAATACTCTAATTTAACTTAATAGTTAGAGAGTTGTTAAAGATTACATGAGTTGCTATATTGTTGTCTTAATTTAATAATTAAAGTGATATGTTAATTTATTAATTAAATTATAATGAGATTATAATTTTGTGGTAATTGGTTAAGTGGAGAATTTATTTAATATGTTGCAATTAGTTTTTATTTATGTAACTAAGATTGATATTGAAATCCAAATAAATAATATGGGACTATAAACTATAGTATAAATGATTTATTGAAATAAATTAAAGTAATTTTAAATGGATTTAACCACACAAGACTTAAAGATGTTAAGTCTTTATTTTAAAAAAAATGTTTTGCCAAACAAAGCCTTATGGCTTTTGAATTTTGAATTTGAATTTAAAATTTAAAAAATAAAAATAATTATATATTAAATATTTTATAATTGATAATTAATTAATATAATTATTAGGACATCAGTTTTAGACGTTTACTTTTTTTGCGTTGCTTTTAGTTTATTTTACATAAAAGGAATTGGCCTAAGCTTGAGAAAAGAGAGAAGGGTGTTTACAGAGAAATAGAGAGAGAGTTTGAGAAAGGAGAGACAGATTTCTGTGATTCCAAGCAATTCTCTGTGTTTTAGCAAGGATTATCCAAGCAATTGAAGGTATATTTCCAAAACCTTAATGTGACATATATGAATGTTATATGTTCACGAGTTTCAAATTTTCTGTGAGTTCAAATTGGATGAATTGTTGTTATATAAAGTGTTAATTATGTTTGGGTGTATTTGTGATGTTAGAATTAACATCTAGACAAGATTTTGTGTACTAATTACGTTCAAAAAGAAAGAAACTATTTAAAGTGACCATTTGTATATATATGGCTTGTGAAAGTACAAAAATTGGTAGTTAGTTTGTGAACTAATCGATAAATTGAGCCTTGAATTTGTTAACTCAGTAAGAAACGAAGAGAACACAATTTGAATGAGCTAAATTGGTGTAGTATAGAGACCTTAGTGTTAATTTTTGTCAATAATGTCAAAAATGGAGTTTTCTTGTAAAAACATGGAATTCAAGGATTTAAATTGTTTGTAGTTGTTGTTTAATTGTTCTAAGTTGGTATATATGTGAGGAACAATGTTTATATGAGTTCTATATCAACTGGGTATGTTTAATTTACTATTTTGTGGATGTAATTCGTGATAGTTGGGCTGAACAAAGTATTAAAAACAGACTACGTAGTTTTCGTTCGCGCACCAAATAAAGAATCAAGACCGGGTGTCAAGGCGAAAACCAAGAATTGCTACCATATCCAGATTAGAGGAAGTAATGCCTGTTGGTTATACAGACCTTAGAAACCCATCGGAACCTAGTATAATGAAACATTAATGTGATGAACATGTAATTAAGAGACTAAAATATATTTGTATCATGTAGTTGGTAATTCCAAAGTTGTAAAATTAGTAAGTTATGAAAACGATATGTTATGATATATTGAACAAATGAATTAATAAATAAGTGTTTTAAATCTAATACTTGGGATTTCTGAAGTGTATATGGTGTGAATTAAAACTTGTACTAAAGTAACAAGTTTAACTAAACGTGAGTTCTATTTTTGGAAAGTGGATGTTAGTATGTCTAATAGATGTTGTAATTCTACTAATATGTGTCGGTGAACGTGAGTTGTAATTTATAGCTTACGCACGAGGCAAGTTTCTTTACCCTTAAACTCTAATTGAGCAAGTTCCTTACCCTAAACTTTGATTGAGCAAGTTCTTTATTCCTAAACTTAATTTGAGCAAGCTCTAACCCTAATTTTTATTGGAGCAAGGTTTGAACTCTAATCGTTGTTTGATTTATTCTAACTTGTTTATAGTTGAGCAACTTTCTCTAGTTTCATTCTTTTTATAATGAATATAAGTTCTTGAACTCTAATATCTAATATTGAGTTGTGTTTGTAATAACCCGATATTTTCCATATAAATAAATAAGAAATTTTGCATATAATTTTTTTATTTATTTTAATGATGGGAATATGTACTGTAATGTATGTATGATATTTGTGATAAATAAAAATTTATTTATTACCCTAATAATTATAAATAAATTTTTTAATTATTAATCATTATAAATTATATTCTTATAGTAATTAATTTTGTAGTAGAAATGATTTTAGTATTTAGTTTTCCATGAAAAAATATGGTCATATATTATTTAAATAATATATGAAATAATTATCGAATTATTATTTTATTATATGAATTAATTAAGTTAATTATTTTTATTTAATTAATTATGGTACGAATTTGAAAGATATTTCAAATATGGAATCCAAACTTTATTTCTGGATTCTGATCAATGAATGAGAATAATAATATTATATTAAATACAATATTATTTTTTAATGCTATAAATATATACAGTATATGTGTAGACTGATAATGGTTAGTCAATTATGGTGTATCACGACAAACCCTAGTATTACTGTCATAAACCATAATTGGAAACTCAAAATTGGAGTTTAAGATCGGTCAGAAATTATGTTATATGAATTATGTTGCATATTATAGAATTTCTGTTAATTAGGAAAAACCCTAATTAATATTTGAAAACCCTAATTAAAATTAGAAAACCCTAATTTGCTAATTAGGAACCGTAATTGCTAAAATTAAAAACCCTAATTATTATTTTAGTAAATTGAATTATTAATTTGGGAACCCTAATGATATTAAGGAACCCTAATTATTTAAAATCCTAATTTTTATTTAAAAACCCTAATTTTAATTAGTAAGTTCTAATTAAAATTTTATTACACTTTAAACTTAATTTTTCAAACCCTAGAAATTATTTAGGAAACTTTAAGGTTTAAAATCTAGTTATTAAAACCTAAATTAAAGTACCATGGATAAGAATACCATTAAAATTGTAAGAAAAATGACCTAAATACCCCTTTTTGTCCCATTCTTAAAATTAATGCTAGAAAATCTTGCCATATCTTGGCAAATCTCCAACTCAAGATCTACCATGTGCTCTAAAACTCTGCCATATCTGATCTATTGCCACCTTGCATCAGCCAAATTCATTGCATCAAATATTTGATAAGGATTAAGAGAGAGAAAGTGCATTATTTACCCAATTTGTACAACCAACACATAACCAAGACCCTCTCTCTTTCCTCACCCATGAAATTCATCAGTATTTCAGTCCCTCATTAAGCTCCTAGATCACCCATAAACAGATCAGGAGACTAGAATAAAATTTGTTCAAGTAAAGGTATTAAACCTAATGTATAATCTGATCTTGACTGATATTATAAAAGTTATGTTTAAGTGTTAAAACATGTTGTATGTAGTATATATTGATGATCTGGGTTGCTAGATGTTAGATCCATAACATCTAGAGGCTCGAATTTGATGTTTTACAAAAATATGAAAATTTTGTTTTTGATGTTTGACAAAGAATGTCAGAGCATCTAGATCTCATCCTATTTATGTTTTTGGTTGTTTTAAGTTTTGATCTTGTAGTCAGCTATGAGATCTTGGATCAGGAACTTTAATCAGGTTTAGATCTAACATAGGTTGAAAGTTATTGATGGTCAAAGTCGGTTGACCGACCATAACCAAGCTTTTCTGGGTAACACAGAACTTACCCAGATGGCTCTAACAAGAAGATCATGTCCTCAGACCTTGCTTCTGTTTGTTATTCTGATTCTATTGTTGTATATAAATTATCGTATGTTAGATGGACTTCATTCTTATACTCTTAGTTCACTAAAACATCAAGTAGGTTGTATTTGGTGAACGTTCAAACCAGACAGGATGTTCACGAAATATGTTTTCTAGGTAACCCAGAAAACATATGAGCGTGAGTTCTGACATGGTTTGACCGAATGATATCTTGAGATTTTGTTGTTGCTAAACTAATTTTATATAATGAATCTGTTTATTTGCATGCTTACTACAACTTGGAATCGATAGATCACAAAAACATCACACGAACAACAATTAGTGGAAGCCCAAAACTGGTCACTCGAAACTGTTCTTCATTTCTGGGTAACCTAGAAATGAAGAACAACTCTGACAACCTTTTAATGCCTTAGATCTTGCAAATTGTTGATGTTTAGGCTTGAACAATGATCAAACTAGATACCCTGTTATTTAGTCTACAAGGCCCGATGTCTAACTTAACTATAACATGAACCGATTGACTGAAATAAGGTCAACAAAAGCATTGACTGGCCATGAATGCAAATTCTGGGTAGCCCAGAAATATGACGAACACGTTCTGACAGCTAGTTCAAAGCTTAATAACTTTCGATTGTGATGATGTATGACCTGATTATTGGTTGTTACATGTAGTGTTACACTAGGTCTACAAGATTCAATCATTAGCTAGCCCAAAAACACATTGCACACTGATTTATTGATGGTCAAACCTACCCATTCGAAACTGTCTATGAAGGTTCTGGGTTTCTTAAGAACACCTAAGGCGACACTTACTGTGGCTAAAGGGCTTTAGCGAAAGACTTATTAAAATTAATTAATTTAATTTCTAAAAATCATTTAAAAATAGAAAATAATTTCTAAAAATTACAAAAATTATTTTAAGTTATAAAAATTAACTTTTAATAATTTGACATATTTTTCATAAATATTAATATTTATTTGGATATTATTGGAATTTAATTTATTTAATAAATGCATTAAATAAATTAATTAAAAATGATTTTAAGAGACTAAAATATATTTGTATCATGTAGTTGGTAATTCCCAAGTTGTAAAATTAGTAAGTTGTGAAAATGATATGTTGTGATTTATTGAACACGTGAATTAGTAAATAAGTGTTTTAAATCTAATACTTGAGATTTCTGAAGTGTATATGGTGTGAATTGAAACTTGTACTAAAGTAATAAGTAACCCAGAAAACATATGAGCGTGAGTTCTGACATGGTTTGACCGAACGATATCTTGAGATTTTGTTGTTGGTAAACTGATTTTATGTAATGAATCTGTTTATTTGCATGTTTACTACAACTTGGAATCGATAGATCACAAAAACATCAGACAAACAACAAGTAGTGGAAGCCCAAAAGTGGTCACTCGAAACTGTTTTTCATTTCTAGGTAACCTAGAAATGAAGAACAGCTCTGACAACCTTTTTAATGCCTTAGATCTTGCAAATTGTTGATGTTTAGGCTTGAACAATGATCAAACTAGATACCCTGTTAGTTAGTCTATAAGGCCCGATGTCTAACACAACTATAACATGAACCGATTGACTGAAATAAGGTCAACAAAAGCATTGACCGACCATGACTGAAAATTCTGGGTAGCCCAGAAATATGTTGAACACGTTCTGACAGCTAGTTCAAAGCTTAATAACTTTCGATTATGATGATGTATGACCTGGTTATTGGTTGTTACATGTAGTGTTACACTAGGTCTACAAGATTCAATCATTAGCTAGACCAAAAACACATTGCACACTGATTTATTGATGGTCAAACCTACCCACTCGAAACTGTCTATGAAGGTTCAGGGTTTCTTAAGAACACCTAAGGCGACACTTACTGTGGCTAAATGGCTTTAGCGAAAGACTTATTAAAATTAATTAATTTAATTTCTAAAAATCATTTAAAAATAGAAAATAATTTCTAAAAATTACAAAAATTATTTTAAGTTATAAAAATTAACTTTTAATAATTTGACATATTTTTCATAAATATTAATATTTATTTGGATATTATTGGAATTTAATTTATTTAATAAATGCATTAAATAAATTAATTAAAAATGATTTTAAGAGACTAAAATATATTTGTATTATGTAGTTGGTAATTCCAAAGTTATAAAATTAGTAAGTTGTGAAAATGATATGTTGTGATTTATTGAACACGTGAATTAGTAAATAAGTGTTTTAAATCTAATACTTGAGATTTCTGAAGTGTATATGGTGTGAATTGAAACTTGTACTAAAGTAACAAGTTTAACTAAACGTGAGTTCTATTTTTGGAAAGTGGATGTTAGTATGTCTAATAGATGTTGTGATTCTACTAATATGTGTAGGTGAACGTGAGTTGTAATTTATAGTTTACGCACGAGGCAAGTTTCTTTACCCTTAAACTCTAATTGAGCAAGTTCCTTACCCTAAACTTTGATTGAGCAAGTTCTTTATTCCTAAACTTAATTTGAGCAAGCTCTAACCCTAATTTTTATTGGAGCAAGGTTTGAACTCTAATCGTTGTTTGATTTATCCTAACTTGTTTATAGTTTAGCAACTTTCTCTAGTTTCATTCTTTTTATATTGAATATAAGTTCTTGAACTCTAATATATAATATTGAGTTGTCTTTGTAATAACCCAATATTTTCCATATAAATAATTAAGAAATTTTGCATATAATTTTAATTTTATTTTAATGATGGGAATATGTACTAGGTAATGTGTAAGTATGTTTGTGATAAATGAAAATTTATTTATTACCCTAATAATTATAAATAATTTTTTTAATTATTAATCATTATAAATTATATTCTTATAGTAATTAATTTTGTAGTAGAAATGATTTTAGTATTTAGTTTTCCATGAAAAATATGGTCATATATTATTTAAATAACATATAAAATAATTATCGTAATTATTATTTTATTATATGAATTTATTCAAATTAATTAAGTTAATTATTTTATTTAATTCATTATGGTACTAATTTCAAAGATATTTTAGATATGGAGTCCAAACTTTATTTCTCGGATTTTGATCAATGAGTGAGAATAATAAAATTTTTTAAATACAATATTAATTTTCAATGCTATAAATATATACAGTATACGTGTAGACTGATAATGGTTAGTCAATTATGTTATATCACGACAAACCCTAGTATTACCGTCATAAACCATAATTGGAAACTCAAAACTGGAGTTTAAGATCAGTCAGAAATTATAGTATATGAATTATGTTGCATATTATAGAATTTCTGTTAATTAGGAAAAACCCTAATTAATATTTGAAAACCCAAATTAAAATTAGAAAACCCTAATTTGCTAATTAGGAACCGTAATTGCTAAAATTAAAAACCCTAATTATTATTTTAGTAAATTGAATTGTTAATTTGGGAACCCTAATGATATTAAGGAAACCTAATTATTTAAAACCCTAATTTTAATTAGTAAGTTCTAATTAAAATTTTATTACACTTAAAACTTAATTTTTCAAACCCTAGAAATTATTTAAGAAACTTTAAGGTTTAAAATCTAGTTATTAAAACCTAGATTAAAGTACCATGGATAAGAATACCATTAAAATTGTAAGAAAAACGACCTAAATACCCCTTTTTGTCCCATTTTTGAAATTAATGCTAGCAAATCTGGCCATATCTTGGCAAATCTCCAACTCACGATCTCCTATGTGCTCTAAAACTCTGCCATATCTGATCCATTGCCACATTGCATCAGCCAAATTCATTGCATCAAATATTAGATAAGGATTAAGAGAGAAAAATTGCATTATTTACCCAATTTGTACAACCAACACATAACCAAGACTCTCTCTCTCTCCTCACCCACGAAATTCGTCAGTATTTCAGTCCCTCATTAAGCTCCTATATCACCCATAAACACATCAGGAGACTAGAATAAAATTTGTTCAAGTAAAGGTATGAAACCTAATGTATAATCTGATCTTGACTGATATGATAAAAGTTATGTTTAACTGTTAAAACATGTTGTATGTAGTATATATTGATGATCTGGGTTGCTAGATGTTAGATCCATAACATTTAGAGGCTCGGATTTGATGTTTTACAAAAATATGAAAATTTTGTTTTTGATGTTTGACAAAGAATGTCAGAGCATCTAGATCTCATCCTATTTATGTTTTTGGTTGTTTTAAGTTTTGATCTTGTAGTCTGCTATGAGATCTTAGATCTGGAACTTTAATCAGGTTTAGATCTAACATAGGTTGAAAGTTATTGATGGTCAAATTCGGTTGACCGACCATGGCCAAGCTTTTCTGGGTAACCCAGAACTTACCCAGATGGCTCTGACAAGAAGTTCATGTCCTCAGATCTTGCTTCTGTTTGTTGTTTTGATTGTGTTGTTGTATATAAATTATCGTATGTTAGATGGACTTCATTCCTATACTCTTAGTTCACTAAAACATCAAGTAGGTTGTATTTGGTGAACGGTCAAACCAGGCAGGATGTTCATGAAATATGTTTTCTAGGTAACCCAGAAAACATATGAGCGTGAGTTCTGACATGGTTTGACCGAACGATATCTTGAGATTTTGTTGTTGCTAAACTGATTTTATGTACTGAATCTGTTTATTTACATGCTTACTACAACTTGGAATCGATAGATCAGAAAAATATCACACGAACAACAAGTAGTGGAAGCCCAAAAGTGGTCACTCGAAACTGTTCTTCATTTCTAGGTAACCTAGAAATGAAGAAGAGCTCTGACAACCTTTTTAATGCCTTAGATCTTACAAATTGTTGATGTTTAGGCTTGAACAATGATCAAACTAGATACCGTGTTAGTTATTCTACAAGGTCCGATGTCTAACACAACTATAACATGAACCTATTGACTGAAATAAGGTCAACAAAAGCATTGACTGGCCATGAATGAAAATTCTGGGTAACCCAGAAATATGATGAACACATTCTGACAGCTAGTTCAAAGCTTAATAACTTTCGATTGTGATGATGTATGACCTGATTATTGGTTGTTACATGTAGTGTTATACTAGGTCTACAAGATTCAATCATCAGCTAGCCCAAAAACACATTGCACACTGATTTATTGATGGTCAAACCTACCCACTCGAAACTGTCTATGAAGGTTCTGGGTTTCTTAAGAACACTTAAGGCGACACTTACTGTGGCTAAAGGGCTTTAGCGAAAGACTTATTAAAATTAATTAATTTAATTTCTAAAAATCATTTAAAAATAGAAAATAATTTCTAAAAATTACAAAAATTATTTTAAGTTATAAAAATTAACTTTTAATAATTTGACATATTTTTCATAAATGTTAATATTTATTTGGATATTATTGGAATTTAATTTATTTAATAAATGCATTAAATAAATTAATTAAAAATGATTTTAAGAGACTAAAATATATTTGTATCATGTAGTTGGTAATTCCAAAGTTGTAAAATTAGTAAGTTGTGAAAATGATATGTTGTGATTTATTGAACACGTGAATTAGTAAATAAGTGTTTTAAATCTAATACTTGAGATTTCTGAAGTGTTTATGGTGTGAATTGAAACTTGTACTAAAGTAACAAGTTTAACTAAATGTGAGTTCTATTTTTGGAAAGTGGATGTTAGTATGTCTAATAGATGTTGTGATTCTACTAATATGTGTAGGTGAACGTGAGTTGTAATTTATAGTTTACGCACGAGGCAAGTTTCTTTACCCTTAAACTCTAATTGAGCAAGTTCCTTACCCTAAACTTTGATTGAGCAAGTTCTTTATTCCTAAACTTAAATTGAGCAAGCTCTAACCCTAATTTTTATTGGAGCAAGGTTTGAACTCTAATCGTTGTTTGATTTATCCTAACTTGTTTATAGTTTAGCAACTGTCTCTAGTTTCATTCTTTTTATAATGAATATAAGTTCTTGAACTCTAATATATAATATTGAGTTGTCTTTGTAATAACCCGATATTTTCCATATAAATAAAAAAGAAATTTTGCATATAATTTTTTATTTATTTTAATGATGGGAATATGTACCAGGTAATGTGTATTTATATTTGTGATAAATGAAAATTTATTTATTACCCTAATAATTATAAATAAATTTTTTAATTATTAATTATTAATCATTATAAATTATATTCTTATAGTAATTAATTTTGTAGTAGAACTGATTTTAGTATTTAGTTTTCCATGAAAAATATGGTCATATATTATTTAAATAATATATAAAATAATTATCTAATTATTATTTTATTATATGAATTTATTCAAATTAATTGAGTTAATTATTTTTATTTAATTCATTATGGTACAATTTGAAAGATATTTCGATATGGAATCCAAACTTTATTTCAGGATTTTGATCAATGAATGAGAATAATAATATTATATTAAATACAATATTATTTTTCAATGCTATAAATATATATAGTATACGTGTAGACTGATAATGGTTAGTCAATAATGGTATATCACGACAAACCCTAGTATTACCGTTATAAACCATAATTAGAAACTCAAAACTGGAGTTTAAGATCGGTTAGAAATTATAGTATATGAATTATGTTGCATATTATAGAATTTCTGTTAATTAGGAAAAACCCTAATTAATATTTGAAAACCCTAATTAAAATTAGAAAACTCTAATTTGCTAATTAGGAACCGTAATTGCTAAAATTAAAAACCCTAATTATTATTTTAGTAAATTGAATTGTTAATTTGGGAACCCTAATGATATTAAGGAACCCTAATTATTTAAAACCCTAATTTTAATTAGTAAGTTCTAATTAAAATTTTATTACACTTAAAACTTAATTTTTCAAACCCTAGAAATTATTTAGGAAACTTTAAGGTTTAAAATCTAGTTATTAAAACCTAGATTAAAGTACCATGGATAAGAATAGCATTAAAATTGTAAGAAAAATGACATAAATACCCCTTTTTGTCCCATTCTTGAAATTAATGCTAGCAAATCTTGCCATATCTTGGCAAATCTCCAACTCAAGATCTCCCATGTGCTCTAAAACTTAGCCATATCTAATCTATTGCGACCTTGCATCAGCCAAATTCATTGCATCAAATATTAGATAAGGATTAAGAGAGAGAAAGTGCATTATTTACCCAATTTGTACAACCAACACATAACCAAGACTCTCTCTCTCTCTCCTTACCCACGAAATTCGTCAGTATTTCTGTCCCTCATTAAGCTCCTATATCACCCATAAATAGATCAGGAGACTAGAATAAAATTTGTTCAAGTAAAGGTATGAAACCTAATGTATAATCTGATCTTGACTGATATGATAAAAGTTATGTTTAAGTGTTCAAACATGTTGTATGTAGTATATATTGATGTTCTGGGTTGCTAGATGTTAGATCCATAACATCTTGAGGCTCGGATTTGATGTTTTACAAAAATATGAAAATTTTGTTTTTGATGTTTGACAAAGAATGTCAGAGCATCTAGATCTCATCCTATTTATGTTTTTGGTTGTTTTAAGTTTTGATCTTGTAGTCTGCTATGAGATCTTAGATCTGGAACTTTAATAAGGTTTAGATCTAACATAGGTTGAAAGTTATTGATGGTCAAAGTCGATTGACCGACCATGACCAAGCTTTTCTGGGTAACCCAGAACTTACCCAGATGGCTCTGACAAGAAGTTCATGTCCTCAGACCTTGCTTCTGTTTGTTGTTTTGATTCTGTTGTTGTATATAAATTATCGTATGTTAGATGGACTTCATTCTTATACTCTTAGTTCACTAAAACATCAAGTAGGTTGTATTTGGTGAACGGTCAAACCAGGCAGGATGTTCATGAAATATGTTTTCTTGGTAACCCAGAAAACATATTTGTTGTTTCAAAAATTTACAGAGTATGTTATTTGGCCATATGGCCCTTATACGTAATTTTAATATGTCAACCATAAATTTTTCTACAAAATTTCCACTTATATGTGATTATGCATGATAAAACGAACAAAACAAAATTTGAATTGTTGGATTTTGTCTTATATCGAATCTATGGCGTTGAATTTTCAGAATTTATGTTCTACACTTCAAGAACAGTACAAATTGCATGATTTAATTCTATGATTATGTGTTTTAATGGGTTAAAATCACTCTATAAGTGTTGGGTAATGATTATGTATGAATTATAACATGTGGGTATGTGTAATTTGGTGAAATTAATGTTTATGTAGTGTTTATTTCATTTGAATTCGTGTTCTTCACTTAACCGAAATTCGAGATCGAGTGTTAGCAGCCACTACGCCAAGTCCATGCTCATTTTCCGCATATAGTCATTTCTCAAGTCAAATAATACTACCATGCAGCAGCCTTGTGACAAGACCAGTGTATTTGTGGCGCCGCAGTGCCACTTAGCAGAATGTCCAGAAATGCAATTTTTTCAATGTTCAAGTATAGAAATGTATTAGTAACCTAGTCTAATGAACATAAAAACTTGTTAGACATATAATGAGGTGTTAAAATAAAGTCTTAACACATCCATAACACAATTACGTGTGGATTGAATGCATAGTTAACTTATTGTTCGTGAAATCTTAATTTTTGACAATAAGTGTAGTAATTGACTAAGTATAGTCATGAACTTGAGTTAGACAAAGAATAAAATTGTGATGTTTAGTACGTTATAATTGATTGGAATTATGAACGTGAATGATATGTAGGATTTTAATCAAAGAACGAGTTTTATTAATGTGTAATCTACGTACGAGGCAAGTTTCCTAACCCTACTTGTTATCATTATAAGTTGATAATTTCACTGTTCTACATCGAGCAAATTCTCATTATTATTTATTAAGCTTGTTTTGTATATTAAAGCTTATTAATCCTTCAAGCATGATGTTGTTATACAATACTTATTCTATTGTATACCTTTTGAGATTCTATTCAAGTTAAGTTATCAATTATTATTAAACCTTGTTAGACTAGGAAACCCTTATTGATTCGACTAGTCCATAGTTAATGAGCATTCAAAATTTCAGAACCCTTGATGAATTATCCAAACCAAACTTCCTTTGGTGCGGACTCGAATGTCAAACTGAGATGAACAACCCTGTAAAGGGGATTACTTATGCATTAGCGTTAAGATATTGTGCACAGTATGGTACTAAGGGCTGATCCCCCAAAGTACGAGAAGAAGAGTCCATAGTCTTATGACTGTTAAAGGTTTCAAGTATAAACACTTGACAACCTAGGACATAGTTCAAGGTCTTATGACCCTCAGAAGTTCTTTTGATTCTTGTTATTCATTCTTGATTCAAAAGTTGAGCTTTTATATCAGAAGTTGTTAATTCATTCGCATGCTATTATTAGTCATTTGTTATATTGTTATACTTGTGGGCAATCGTGCTCACTCTTGCGTAATAATAACATTGCAGTTAAGAACGAAAGAGCAAACGAACCTTCCACTAGTAAGGGCAAGGGCAAGATTAGCAAATAATGAAGACTGATTATTTATGTGGTTTTGTAATGTTATTTAGAATTAAGACTTATTTGTTTATGTTTCCGTACAGATGTTTTAAGGTTAGAGTAACCTGGGATTTTATTATTATGATGCAGTTAATGTAACCCCTTAAGGGGAGATTTATTATTTAATTCTATCTATTGCATGGTTTGCATTTATTTATGGGTAGATAGATAGATGATGTTTGTACAATGAACACCAAATCCTATGAAAATGGAAGTACCGGATTTGGGGATCACACTCCCTCTGTCTTCTCTCTTCCACTAAAATCTCTCTCGCTTGTATCTCTCTAGCTTGTTTTGTTAGCTTAGAAAATAATTGAAAAGTTTACTTACAAAAATAAATGGGGTTGAATATAATTAGTAAAATGTATAGGTATATTATTCTTATATCTATACTAATCTTCCAACTTCTTTCTTTCTCTCTCTCTCTCTCTCTCTCTCTCTCTCTCTCTTATCTCTTAAATTTCTTGTATATCTTAGTTAAAAGAATGTGGCTAAATGATATCCTAACACTTGGCTTAAATTGGTAGGAGTTAGTGAATTAAAATCATTACATAACATGCCACATTCTTCCCCCCCCCCCTTCCTTTTCTTATGTGGCCGCCCCTCACCCTTTCATTCTTGCCCAATTTGTATTTTATTTTTAATGATTTATTTTGATTAAAAAATGACTAAAATATCCCTTAACAAGTGGGCTAAATATTGGGCTTTAAATTAAATTCTTTTGGGCTTTTAAATTAAATCTTGGGCCATGAAAAACAACATAGTTCCATACTTTTAATTTTTATCTTTCCCTAATTATTTAATTAGGGTTTTCATTAACTCATTTGTAATTTAAATAATTACTCATGTACCTTAAATTTATAACCTAATTAGACTTGCTTTACTAAAGTCATAAAATTTAACTAATTGAGATATATAAAATAAATCTCTTTAGGGTTAGTATATGTTTTAAATACTAACATTATTCCATATAATAACCCTTAGGTAATTTAATTACCATTCCTAATATATATATAAATAAATATATAGTCCGGTTCTTAAGCTCACTCCTTATCTCACTTCATCTGAAAGTCACCCCCTTTAGCGGCGGACATTACGTGACGATTCGGTTATACAACCGTCGCTCATACTTTTAACGACGGATAACATATAGCGTCGCTAAAAGTATGAGCACGACTTGTTGTATATGATCGAACTATCGCCCCGCCGCTAAAGGGGGTGAGCTTCAGTGAGTTGAATAAAGGTGAACTTAAGATTCTGACAAAGATATATAAATTAGGTTACATAACTTTATTTTAATTCTCTTTATATACAAAATAAATGAAATAAATGTATACACATTATATAATGTATATTTATTTAATCACATACATAATTTACATAGATCATAACAAATTTATCATTATTGATAAATTCTTATCATATTTAAATATTCACATAATCATATAATCACTTTATATAATTCATATCAATAGTTAATCACTTAAAGATTATAAATCTTTTCAATTTACCATTCAAGGTTAACATGCAAGCTATGTTAATTATTAACATAACTTATCATACTCTCCCTTAATCAAATTGATTAAGTATTCATCTTAGTTAACTTAAAATAAATGAATTAACTATCTTGCTTAATGCATATCGAATATGATCAAAATATTATGGATACCAATAATTATAATACGCCCACTGGGGCGAGTCAAGCTGAAAGAAAGCGGATCCATAGAATGTCCATGAAATTCTATCTAAGTAGAGATGCACTCTACAAAAGAGATGTGGGACTAGGCTTTCTAAGATGCTTAGACAAAGACCAAACTCAGAGACTCATGGATGCAGTCCTCTACATGTCAAGAAGATCTTAAGAACATGGCATTACTGGCTCTTTCTCTCTCTCTCTCAAAGTTGATTGTGATGATCACGTAAGGAGATGTTATAAGTGTCAAATTCATGAGAATGCTATCTACCCACCTCCAAGGGAACTTCACAATATGAGTTCGCCTTGACCCTTCTCAATGTGGGGAAGGGACGTGATCGGACCAATTGAGCGCAAATCCAGCAATGGTCATCAGTTTATCTTCACCATGATCGACTACTTCACCTAGTGGGTAGAAGTAGCCTCTTTCCCCAGAGTTACCAAAGAGCTGATCATTGATTTCATTAGAAACAATGTCATTTGTCGATATGGACAACCGGAGGTGATTGTATCAGACAATGCCAAAAACCTCAATAACTAAATAATGGAGGAATTATGCAGCAAATTCCACATCAAACATCTCAACTCCGTCATCTATCGTCCAAAGATGAATGGTGTTGTTGAAGTGGCTAATAAGAACATCAAAAAGATCATACAAAAGATGTACGCTAATTACAAAGGATGGCTTGACTTATTGACTCTGACTCTATTAGCCTACAGAATGTCAATGCGCACTTCCACTGGGGAAACCCCCTACTCTTAAATCTATGGCATGGAGGCAGTGCTCCCCATAGAGGTAGAAATGGAATCCCTGAGAGTGTTGATAGATGCTCAAATGGAGGAAGACCAATGGCTACAAGATTGGTACCACCAATTATCTCTGATAGATGACAAGCAGGTCACAGCCATTTTCCATGGTCAATTATATCAACAGAGGATCGCTCGATCCTACAACAAGAAAGTTCGGCCACGGCATTTAAAAGAAAATGACTTGGTCTTGAAAAAGGTCCCTGACAACCAAGATTAATATAAAGGAAAATTCACCCCAAACTAGGAAGGCCGGTTCATTGTCAAGGAGGTATTGATAGGAGGATCCCTCAGATTGCAAGAAATGGATGGCGAAGAATTTCCTCAGCTCATCAACTCAGACACCGTAAAGAGCTAATATGTCTGAAGTTACCTGCAAACCAGCATCCTGGTTCTGGATCATCAATCCATCAGTTAATTCAGGTTTTCAAAACCTTTATAACCGCATCCATTTGTCCTAAGGGACAAACTACACAAACCTGATCTCCCCCATACATGGGAGTACGTAGGTAGCCATTTATGGTGCGGTCTAACCTCTACGAAAAAATAAAAAAAAAACCCTTGCACCACATATAATTTTCAACCTTTTCACGCTAGGTTAGAACTACGCAGACCTGATCTCCCCCATACACGGCAATACGTATAGAGCCATTTATGGTTCGGTCTAACCCTTATAAAAACAACAAAAAACAAAAAAAAAAACTACACCCTTTAACTTTGTCAACCTTTTGAACCTTTTTACGCTAGGTTCAAACTATGCAGACCTGATCTCCCCTCATCAATGGGAGTATGTAGGCAGCCATTTACGGTGCGGTCTCACCTATATGAAAACATAAAACCCTATTAACGGTGCTGGAATCATCCTTCAACCTTTCAAACCAAACCATAAGAGATGGAACTACCTGATCTCCCCCATAAACGGGAATACATCGGCGACCATCTGTGGTGTGGTCAAACCACACCTCATCAGCTTAGACCATAGGGATGGAACTACCTTGTCTCCCTGCACAAATGGGAAAAAAATTGATGACCACCTATATTGCGGTTGAATCCTCAAAGAGAAACACCAATCCATAAGAGATGGAACTACCTGGTCTCCCCCATACACGGGAGTACCGGCGACCATCTATGGTACGGTCAACCTCAGAGTGGAAAGCCAAAATCCTCTCCACAACTACATTCATAAACCAGTCCCAAGACACCAAAGAGCTAGGGAACACAAAGATCGATGATCTATTTTGAAAGATCCTGAGACATCTCAATGTCCATCCACCAAGGGGGAGTTCAGAATACATCGAGATCGTAAGTCCTGGAAAAAAGGCAACTATCAAGCAAGTAACAAGGCATATCAAAAAGGGAAGTGAATCAAAACATATTTCCTTACCATACAATACTGTTTGATATATACAATGTGTCCAAACATGACAAAAATGGCTAACTTGGTCTATGCAGGAAAATCAAAGCTAATCTACAAACCCCTGGATAAGCGAGCTATCAAGTCCACTATGGCATCCCTCTCAATAGATGGAGGTAAATCTATGAGCTCCTACCCTAGGGTTTCCACACGAGCTAGGAGATCTACGGCCATCTGCATAGTGCTATCATGCTCATCAATGAATGCACTCAACTCTGCAATAATATCAGTGGTATGAGATCTAAGTGCAGTATTATCTGTAGTGGCAGCATCTCGGGTAGCTATAGCCTCATCCCGCTCAACAACAGCTGCATCCCTAGATGATCGAGCATCATCTCGCTCAACAATAGCGGTATCCCTACTAGCTAGAGCATCATATTTCTCAATAAGAGTGGCCTCTCTATCAGAAATAGTTGTCAACGTCAAGGCCCTAGCCTGATCCCTCTCAAATGTCATCAGATGTAACCTCTGCTCTAAATACTCTGCAGAATGTGGAGCCACAATAGTGGGAATACTGGGGGAATCAACCAGAGCTACTTATAAATCAGTAAACACCTCATCCTTGATGGGAGAATTAGGGTACTCCACAGGCTGCCCATTATTAGAATCAATACCCGGCTTTGAGGATACAACCCTAGCCGATGCAATTTATGCCTCCGACAATACAGAATACTCTGGAGAGCAACCTAGATGGCTAGTCAAAAAGTTAGCCCTCTCTTGACGAGTAAAATAATCATATATCCTAGACAAATCCTCTGTTGACAGAAGCCAAGATGATAATCGCTGACCCACTGCACCGTTAAAGGGATGAATATCCTTAAATTGGTTAAACTGTGCCATAAACCACATGTACATCAAGATCGCACTGCCTATAAAAATCCCCACTGAATGGGAATGGCAAAACGTGGTCGACCTCAAGGTCTCTGCTAAAATCATCATGATCATGCTGATATCTAGATGGTCCATGTACAACGACATGTATAAAAAGGCCACTATGCACATCAAGAATATATCTACATGGGCGACATGCCAATCACCCTAAAAAATGGTGAAGTCCCCGGAGTGTCGCAGATAGCTGTCCAATGACCCAAATCTGTCAATAAAGAAAATCATGGATACCACTTGCCCCAAGGTAATCTCATCTAGGGAAACTCTGTGCCTCAAGCTTATCAAGGTCATAAACTATCGGCTCATGTCACCGACAACCATTCGAGCGAAAGGCCTATCCAATGGCAAGTCTATAAGACGCTCATACTCCTCCAATGTAGGAGTTAACTCATGGGTATCAAATCTAAACACCTGTCTATCTGGTATCCAATGCTCAAGCATGCCCTCTATAAAGCCTAGTGGAACCTTAAATGTTAGGAGGGTCATAGAGTATCTCAACAACTGATCAATTATCACCTGATCTAGGGAAGAAAAACTTCCATACCACGATCTTAAGGAAGAGGCCACTAACATGGGTAAGGTATTCTCAATCCGGCTAATAGTGGATCAAGACATCTATAGAGTCGTATCATAAGACCATCCAAGGGTCAATACTAAACTCATCTTTGGAAATGCATATCCCCGACATAATGTATGCATAATAAATGAAAATGACAATATGATGTAGGGAATGGAAAGCATTATACAGACATTCCTAAGTACATCATCATCTAAATACATAATCTCTGTACACAACTAAAAAATAAATAGAAATGGGGCACAACCGCCCAACATCTAACAGAGGCCTATCAAAAGATATAACATGAACTGGGGCATAGCCGCCCAATATCTAACAGAGGCCTATCAAAAGAAATAGCTAGAAATGTATCATAAGAAGTCAATGGTGTTGATGTCCACATCATCCAATCTATCCATCTGATGTATCTCCTCTTGAAGCACTGAATCTCTACCAGAAGGGATATCAGGTCGATACAACAGAGGATCTGCACCAGCAAAACCATCTGAATATGGGCCACCTGAAGGGCCAGCCCTAGAGCTAGAAAGATCAAAAGTATCCGCCTTTTATGGATCTCTGCCTAAATATCGGATAAAGAAGGTGCCCAGTCCAACAGCTGGGTCAAACTCTCAATCTATGTTAGATGAGTAGGCTCTCGGATGCAGGCAATCCAATCTATCATAATGACCGAGCCAAGAACCATATCCCCCATAAACTGTGTGGCACAGGTCTGAGCTCCAATGGTGTGAGGGAACCACAAGTGGTAAAAAGCCACCTGAGTGAAAGGTCCCTCTAACAGAGTAAAGCCATCCACACCCATCAATGGGATCTTAGTGATCGGCTACGACAAAGGCTAATGACTCCTAGAAAGTGGAAAGAACGGAATGCGTATCTCTCATGTAATGCTCCTAATAGTACGCTCTCCAAAATAGAGCTCCCAACCTCCATTAGTAAGGAAAGGAATTTAATGGGTGGACAATATATATTAAACACCAGTTGGTAAACCACCCTCGAAGCCAACTGTTAAGTGGTCCTCAGAGTAAGGAACCCATGTAATGACCTCATCGGTCAACAACTACAACTGTAGGCGAGAATGGGTGAAACCCTCAGCTATAGGAACCTCTACCAAAGTGGAAAAATGTCATCGCTGTCCCCGCGGATAGTTGCCTAAACCTAGCGTGCTAACGAGACAAAGACATGGGAACCTCTCGTAGGCCCAAAACTATAAATATAAAGATCAAATATCTATGGTCAGTCAAACTGGCAACCCAAACAAAGGGAAATTAAAAGAGAAAATGCTCACTAGCAGGAATGAGTAAAACCTTAACCAAGCCTCCGTCACGCCCTCTGAGCATAGGCATATTCCCTTGAGGAAGCTGGCAAAGGTGTGGGAGCCCCAATCAAACTCTCTGATATGGTCCAATGGCTTAGTCAGAGCCCCACTTATGGCATCTACACTCAAGGGACCAGAACGAATAGTTTGACCCTTGAGCGCCATAGTCAGGACTCCCAACAAGGATCTGACAGTAGTCGGGCAAATGTCAGCCACTAAAGGCATTGGCGCCCAAGAAAATTACATCCCAGTAATGAATTACCAATCCATCGGTGTCATCATCACCTCAAAATCTAACAAATGGATAGACTAGGTCCGGTGAAACCAGTGCTCAGACAAAGCCCTAAGATAACCCCAGGGACAACAATGTGGGAGGATGGAAAAGAAAGCCTCAAAGCCCCAAGCATGAACAATCTCTTGGTACTCTGGATGGAGAGTCTGATACAGAGAATATATGCTAAACAAGTTCCCTCTGGACTACGTAAAGCCGAGAACCTGCATCAATGTACAAATTAAAATCAGAACCTTTGCCCCCACAAATGGGAAAAGGAAGAACAAAACGGAAATTACCTCATTCGCATGAAGATAGATCGAGGGGTGATGACTTAAATCATTCAAACGCTCTGGAATGGTAACATTTATAGCTGAAAGCTCCCTGCAGGGAATGAAAAAAGAAAGAGGAGGATCCGTAATGGGTACGTCCTCCTCCTCGTCCTCAACATCCGGTCTCTCAACCCAGATAGAAAGAATCACTGACTCGGTCAACCGACGAGGCTGTCGGGCTGGGGGAGGCCGAGGAACATCTGAAGCTCTCCTCCTCACACCTGAAGAGGTCCTGCGAGAGCTACTCGAATGGTCTAGATCCATATATCTAGAAAAAAGTCTCCAAATCACCTCAGAAAGGGTGTGGTAAATTCTAACCTAGAACTCATTAAATTTAGTTCATAGCTATATGTATGCATACATTACTTTAACATACATCTGCAGTAGAGTTAAAAATGCATGTTTATTCAATACTTAGACTCATGGAAAAAATTTGCCAAAGTCTCCTTTGTAAAAAGGATTATCCACATGCACGTAGGCATGACTAGGTGGCCATTCAGTAGCACACCAAATAAAAGTCATAAACATCTTAGTAATAAACATCAAGGTAGCCTAATTACCACGATTGCTTTACTTCAATACCTTTGCATATTTGTCCTCAAATAGGATGAAAAAATAGCAGAAAATGGGGTTAATTGACTGTTTCAAAAGTTAATTTTTTTCATATCAATACGTTCATTATAGTAAAATACTAACATGTACTGCGTTGAATAATTTTTATGAAGTTGTATGAGCATGCATGTCCACTACTATGTGTTTTGAAGCATTCTGTATGATATCTAACTTTCCAACGGTCTAAACTAGAAAAGAAAACATGTAAACATTACTAGGATAGTGCAAAACGATTGTACGGTAACGACTTTTGTAGAAAACAACTCGAACTCAGTAGATCTAAAGAAGAAATCTCAGATTCTTCGTGTGGCTTCAACTCGAAAATGACTTTTAAAAGGGATGGGAGATGAGTTACAACCCATGGGTAACCGTGAGTCAACATATCAATCATTGGTATTCACCCAGATATAGGGTCCAAAAAGCTGATGATAAAAGCTATTGAATGCGGCTTTTGTCAACGCATCGCGAAGGTCCGATGCCATCAACCTAGGGTTGTGATTGCAATCAAAAGCATACAAACTCATCAAGAGTATCTCTCATCAGAAATACATCTCCAGCGGAGATTTCGGATATCCTAAGCCATTGAAAGTTCCTTCAATGAGGGTCAGGCAGCCCTAACATTACAAGCCATTGGCGATAATCCAGCAAAGCATCGGAAAGGGTCCGGTCTGTTAAAAGCTCCTTTAACGAGGGTCAGGCAACCCTGACATTAAAAGTTATTGGCAATAACTCCAGTGAAGCATCAGGAAGGGTCCGGTGATGCAAGTCATTGAAAGCTCCTTTAACGAGGGTCAGACATCCCTGACATTGTAAACCATTGGCGATAACTCCAGCGAAGAGTTAGAAAAATATAATGATGCAAACCATAGAAAATTATCATCATCGAGGAGGACAGATGATGGAATCTGTTATACAGATCCCCAGCAATCAAAACGCAATCCCCAAGAGTCACTTGCAAAAGAGAAGAACATCTTCGGTGGAAAGCAATTCCAAAGGATCAAAGACCTTGGTGATAACCCCAATATCAACATCTTGTGGTCTCAATAATTATGAAACCTCCACTAAAAGGATCTTGAAGATAACACTGATGGATAGTTCAAACCTCTGGCAACAACCCAAACGTAGTATCGGGAGATTCTTATGATAAAAGCTTTATAAACTACCAGTCGAGTAGACATCAAAGTGGTTTAATAGGGCCGTCATTGATAGTTCCATCCCCCAACAGAAGCCAAGGGAGCAGGTAGTTATCACATCCCATTGGAAATAATTCCAACAAATAACATTCAGTATAGCACTATATCATGTTGCATTGCATTTGCATCATCCTAAGCTTGTCCAATTTCAACTATCTAGTAGTCTTTATCATATCCATAACATTGCATTTCATGAATATGATAAAGAGGGGCATCTGTAGACACTCAAAATTTTGCATTCCTGTTATTAACCCTGCAGGAGGGCAGAATCGTCTTCCAGAGATAACCCTGGAAGTCAAATCAGTTTCAACCCCGGAGATAACCCCTGGAGATCTAGTTTTCAACCCCAGAGATAATCCCAGGAGACTCAGTTTCAACCCCAGAGATACCCTCAGGATATCCAATTTAAACCATGGAGATAACCCCGAGGGATTCGGTTCAAGTTTCGGAGATAACCACGAAAAAGTCAGTTCTAACCCCAGAGATAACCATAGGATATATGGTACACACCCCGGAGATAACCTCGGGAGGTTAAGCCAACCTCATTTAAAAATATCTGGTCTTTAAATATAAGCTCTTGGCAGCTCATTTAAAAAATAGAAGAAAAGAGAGAAAACTTTGTCTAATTCAGTCTATAACCCCTGCTAGATTTCTCCAAATTGAGTTATTATTCTTTTTAAACACTTGTAAGCTCGTGTTCTGTAACATACTGAAGTTTAAGTGATGGAAATTGAGTTGTTTGGCCTTAAAAGCTATATGAAGTCTTCTTGGCAATCCACTGTAAGATATTTCAGATTTTTAAGCTTTCTATTAAATGTATATCTATATATACTGACAATTAGAGTCTCTTTGAGTGGGTACGCCTGGATCGTTGATCCGTGGCTTTTTATTACTTATATATATATATATATATATATATATATATATATATGTCTGGCCTGAAGTTTACTCCATGGTCTTTTACTGATTATATATATATATATATTTACATTTCAAAGTCCTACCTGGAGTTTACTTCATGGAAATTGATCACCTATATATATATATATGTATATATATTGCTTTTATATATATCTACTTTAACTGCTTTCAAAATGTAGATATTTAACATTCTAGTCTGTGGGTTAGATTTGCCTAAATCTGGCTATTTCTAACTTTGACCGTTCAAAAGTGACTAAAGGGGAACCATTGAAGCTAGAATGGATTAGATTTATTCAAATCTCGTTCTTTTTCTAGCTTTTGTATATATTACTTTTTCATGTGAGGCTAGAAATCATGTGACCGAAGATTCAGTCTCTGAATCTAGATTCGGTTCCCACAATAGACATTTCTCAGCTGCAATCAGCTTGTATAATATCTACAGTGTCTGGATATCCTTAAATGGCTCTCATGCCAACAAGAAGTTCGACATTGATATGTATCTTATTTTCTCCAAGATGCCTCGCATCTCAAAAATAAAAGCAATCAAGTCAAATACATAATAAAATGGAAGTATCAAAGGCCTCAATTACTATTTAGCATAACGGTTTGAAAACCTATTTTCCAAAATATCACTACTATATCTTATTAAAACTAAACTTATATATATAAGTCAAACCCTTTATATATATGTGCAAACGAGGCATAGCACTACTTCCGTATAATTGCAAATAGACCCAACACACATACACATGTAGATAAAAAGTTAATTGAAAATTTGTGGTAACCGTATTTTCACGGAAGTCGGGGGGTGCCTAACACCTTCCCTCCGCTTAATCAAGCCCCTGAACCTAATGAATCTCGGTTTCCAAGACCAGTTAAACAGTGTCCAACCATTGGATCTTTGTGAAAACCTTTTCAAAATCGGTTGAGTTGGTACAACCATTTCAAATCTACCAATTGGCAATTCTAAAAGTCAAATCATCGACATTCATATGTCGAACCTTTTTAAACTTGTCTTTTTAGACAAAACTCACCCAAGATGAGAACACCAAAAGACAAGCACAGAAAAGGGCACAAATCATCCCGACGTCGACAATGATAAGAAACCTGATTCAACTAGCAAAAGAATATGCTTCTATTCCAATAAGTCAGGTCACTGAAAGAAGAACTGCGAGAAGTTTATTGCAGAAAAAAAAAACAAAAGAAGCTTGGAGAAGCTTGGACTCCTAATGAAGGTTTGTTCATGATTGAAATTAATATTTCTAAAAGTCAAACTTCTACTTGGGTATTGGATATCGGTTATGGTTCTCAAATATGTAATACTATGCAGGGGTTGGTCAGAAGTAGAAAGTTGAACAAGGATGAGGTCATCCTACGAGTGGGAAATGGAGCAAAGGTTGCTGCATTAACTATAAGGACTTATTGTTTAGCATTACTTACAACAAGTCCATTAGTTTAAATAATTATTATTTTGTTCCAACACTCATTACAAACATTATTTCAATTTTTGTATTGGATATAGATGGTTTTGATATTATAATAAAGAATAATAGGTGTTCTATTTATAATAAAAATGTTGTATATGGTATTGGTAAATTATTTAAAGGACTTTACATACTTGACTTGCATGAAAATATACTTTGAATTGAACAAACTAAGAAAAGGAAAAGAGATGATGTTAATTATAACTTTATGTGGCACTGTAGACTTGGTCATATCAATGAAACAAGATTATCCAAGTTGCATAAAGATGGGCCCTTAGAACTATCTGATTATGAATCATATCCAACTTATGAATCTTATCTCATGGGTAAGATGACTAAATCTTCTTTTAGTGGAAAAGGAGAAAGAGTTACAGAGTTGTTGGCAATGGTACGCATAGACGTATGTGGACCTATGATAACGAATGAACGAGGAGTGTATTCTTATTTTATTACTTTCACTGATTATCATTCAAGATTTGGATATGTGTATTTAATGAAATACAAATTTGAATCGTTTGAAATGTTCAAATAATTCAAAAGTGAAGTAGAGAAACAAACTATCAAGAGTAATAAGATTCTTTGATCGGATCGAGAAGGGGAATACTTAAGCAATGAGTTTCTCCATTGTCTCAAAGAAAATTGTATAATCTCACAATGAACTCCACCAAGAACACCACAGTTGAATAGTGTATCTGAAAGGAGAAATCGAACATTGTTAGACATGGTTCGTTCCATGATGAGTTTTATTATTCTTTCAATATCATTATGGGGTTATGCCCTAGAAACGGCTACACATCTACTTAACAAGGTACCTACCAAATATGTCACAAAGACTCCATATGAGATATGGACAGGGAGGAAACCAAATCTTAAGTATGTTAAGACTTGAGGTTGTCTAACTTATATCAAAAAGTTTGAAAATGATAAGCTACAGACTAGATCTGACAAGTGTAGATTTGTGGGATACCCTAAAGAATCTGTAGGGTATTATTTCTATCATCCTACTGATCAAAAGGTGTTTATTGGAAACATGCTGCCTTCTTGGAAATGAAGTTTATCCTTAAAGGGGTTAGTGGAAGTAAGATATATTTTGAAGAAGTTCAAGAACCATAAATTACTATGAATCAAAGTCAGGTACCTAACCAAGTGGAAGAACTTATTGTACTACACCCTATTCATAAATCTGGAAGAGTACATAAGATACCCGAGAGGTATGGATTCGTCATAGAGGATGATGATGAGGTACGCACCATGGATGATGATGATCCATTGAATTATGAATAGACTATGAGAAGTAAAGACTTAAAGAAATTGCTAGAAGCCATGAAATCCGAGATGGACTCCATGTATGAGAACCAAGTATGGACTTTGGTTTCATCACCTGAAGGCATTAAGCCTATTTGGTGTAAATGGGTCTTTAAAAGAAAGACTGGAGCGAACGACAAGGTGGAGACCTATAAGGCCCGACTTGTTGCAAAAGGTTTTAAACAAAGACAAGGAGTTGACTATGATGAAACCTTCTCATCAGTAGTTATGCTCAAGTCCCTTTAGATTTTGCTTGCGATTGCAGCTTATTATAACTACAAATTTGGTATATGGATGTGAAAACGACCTTCTTCAATGGGAAACTTAAGGAGGATATGTATATGACACAGCCAGAGGGTTTTGTTTTAATGGTTAGAATAAATTAAGTCTGTAAGCTGTTATGATCAGTTTATGGATTGAAGCAAGCTTCTCGAAGGTGGAACATCCATTTTGATGAGACAATCAAAGAGTTTGATTTTATCAAAAATGAGGATGAACCATGTGTGTACAAAAGGTTAGTGAGAGCGTTGTTTCATTCCTAGTATTATATGTTAATGATATAATATTGATAGGGAATGATATCCCTATCCTACAGTCGATCAAAATCTGGTTATATAAACACTTCTCCATGAAGGACTTGGGTGAGGCATCCTGTATTTTGGGGATAAAGATCTATAGAGATAGATCTAAAAGGATGCTTGGCTTGTCCCAAGGAGCATACATTGACTCAATGCTAAAGAAGTTTAGCATGGAAGATTTCAAGAGAGGTCTCATGTCGATGAGCCATGGAATACATCTCTCTAACAAATAGGCCCAAAGACACCTGTGGAGAGAGACCGTATGAGTAAGATTCATTATGCTTAAGAAATAGCATCTATCATGTACGATATGATATGTACTAGACCATATATCGCTCATGCACTTAATGGAACAAGCAGATATCAGTCGAATTCAGGAGAAGAGCACTAAAAGGTAGTGAAAAATATACTAAAGTACTTAAGATGAACTAAGGATGTATTTATTATCTACGGTGGATCTTAATTGATACTAGAGGGCTACACAGACTCAAGCTTTCAAATAGACCAAAATGACAGTAAATATGTTTACCTTAAACGGTGGCGCGCTGAGTTGGAAGAGTTCAAAGCAGTAAATAGTTGTTGATGCAGTGACACAGGTAGAGTACATAGCTACAGGTGAAGCTGCAAAAGAGGTTGTTTGGATAAAGAAGTTCATAACTGAACTTGGTGTGGTTCCTAGCATTAGAGGAGGAGTACCTTTATCTTGTGATAATACCGGAGCTGTTGCGCAGGCCAAGGAACCCAGGTCTCATTAGAAATCCAAACACGTGTTGTGACAGATTCATTTGATTAGAGAGATCATTAAAAGAAGAGACGTCACACTAGAGCGTGTGGACTCTCAAGATAACATTTTATATCCATTTACTAAAGTTTTAACACAATAGCAGTTTGATCATCACTTAGAGAAGATGGGTATAAGATACCATGACGATTAGCTTTAGTGCAAGTAAGAGATTGAAAGTAGTATACACACAAGCCAATCATATTTGATATGATAAAACATATATTTTGTAACAATCTTATTCATTTATTAATAAAAGTATTCATTTATTAAAGACTTTAATTTATCCACACGGTGTTGTTATATTTAATATGTGATAAACACATAGTTTTAAGCAATACTTTTAGAATCGTGATGAGATCATGCTAATGAGATGTAAATTCTTAGATAGCTTAAAACCAAAAGTGTTCCCAATCGTTAGATTACTAAAAAGGGAATAGTAAATCCGGATAGATTGGTACATAAATTGGTTACTCATTAGATGGGGATGATTGATATCATGATCATTTATGTGGAGACTATGATGCCCCAAAATTCAGATACATCTACCTCGAATCTGGTGGTTCACGATCTAACTTATACAACATACAATGAAAATAATAGAATAATTTACATTAATATAATATAAATATTCTCGTTCCAAGTCTCACAACCATTACTAATAAGTTACACAACCTAAACCATAACATAACTTAATACATGTCATTAAATAGTCTTAATACAACAAGAAATTTAATTCCTAACATAGAAGACTAAATCTACTTCATAGCCTTGCCTTTTCCCTTATCCTTACCTGAAGTCCCACACTACTCTGCCTTAACTGAAATGTTCAAGGAAAGCAAGAATGAGTAATAAATTTGTCCAACATGTAATATAACAATAAGGGTGAACAGACATATATAAAGCTCATAATCTCAAAGGTATGATGGTAAATGGTAGCTCAAGAATTTAAAGAATAATGTTGTGAACAAAGAAATCTCAATGGTCCCAAATCTGTCCTTTGAATTTTAAATGATAAGTTATTATAGACCGAAGGATTATTAAAAGAATTCTAAGGTCTTAACATTTCCAAATGGATTAAATTTTGATACTGAGCAGTTATTATGGACCAAGCACTACTGTTAGAATTAACAGTATTTCACTGGTAATCTAATATAAACAAGTATAATAGGTGATCAGCCTAAGGTACCCTACGTTATGCATAACATTTAAACATGTTGTTCACGCATGCGTTGGTTTCCCAACATAGTATATCTTCCCCTTCTATGAGGGTTGTTCATCTTAGCATATTATAAGAGTCTGCGCCAAAGAAATTAGTTTGGATAGCTTTTTAACTCAAGATATTGGTCAAGCCGAATCAAATGGCTTAGACACCTTTCTCAATACATTTAGGAACAATTTATAAGTTTAATGAGTTCAACATGATTCTAGGATTGTAATTATGATTCAAATCAAACTTCAGAGTATGAATAATAATTTTTATGAATTTAGATAACACAATGATTATTCTATAGAACAATTTGCTTATACGATCAATAAGTAAATTCGCTCAAAATATATAGTTGATACAACAACAATTTGAAACTTGCACAATATCCAAGGTTGTGTAAGTTAGGGAACTTGCATTCAATATGAAAATCAAATGAAGTTAGAAAACTTGTCTTTTGCGTAGATTACCAATTTATAGCTTAATGTCACCTCAAAGTCCTATCATCATATCCATGTATATATATACACATTAGTTATACATACTTAATACATAAACCAACAATCCTACACATCTATCATACACATGATTAGTCATATATGTTATGTACATACACTTAGCAATATATCAGATACACATTCAAACCACATAGTTGCATATTCAACCTTATTTTTGCCTTTTTAAAGTAATAAAGAAGCCTTTTAGAAATTGTTAAATCTTGATTTTATATAGCCACTACAAGTTTGCACACTTAAAACATCACTTTATTCATGCATTATAGCTTAAGACATTAATATACACATGCTTCAAGTCTTAGATCATAGCTAAAAAAATTTGTTAACACTCCCATGTAGCACGGTCGTGCTACATTTTGACCTAGGAGTGGTGTGGCCGCGCTGCTCCCTGATCAGTCTAGAGTTGAGTTTCTTATTTTCCAAAATTAATTTCTAGCATACAAGGATACTGATACATATCATATACACGTGCTAAGAAGGTTTTGGATTAGGCCCATGCTCATTTTAAGTTTACTTTCAAATCATATAGTTTTGTTTTGAAGTTTCCAATTAACAAAGCTTAATGAGTTCATTTCATAAGGGACTAACTATACTAACCATTAAACCATATAATGATGCTAAATAAACCTTTAATATGCATGCTCCATGTATAAAACTCATTTATTCATAGTTAACATAACTTTACAGTTGAAAACTTACTTTAAAACATACTAAAATAGCTTATATCATGCCTAAATAGATGTGTGAACATTTCAGTCATATTTAGAAGTATAAAGAGTCCTACCATACTTGCTCAAAAGGTCAGAATGCAAATGACATAATGCTCATCAATATTAGTTTTCAAAACTTCTAAGTTTTTTTAAAAAAACTCATACTAAACCAAGCTAATTGAATTTATTATATGCAAAGTAACTTGAATAACATGTCATGCCTATTTTCATACATAACTAATATGACAACCCGGAAAATTGGATTGTCCAAAATTTAAGATTTAAAGAATTAGTTATTAATAAAATGAATTTTTATTAATAATATTCTGGGCTATGTGTTTATTAATCTAGAGGATTATTAATCTAGAGGATTCTGGCTACGGGCTAGACTGATCCAGTAAGAATTTTAAAGATGAAAATAAAAAATTTCTAGGAACAAAATATTTTTGGGGAAAAAGACGAAATGGGCACTATTCACCCGACGAAACCCTAAGGGTTAGGGTTTGAATAACCTAAGCCTTTTCGAGAGTTCAGTATGTCAAAATGACATTTCATCGAAAGATTTGACGATAATATATCGTAAAAAGTTAAGTAAGCCAATAAAAGTTTTTCTCAAAAAACGTGCAGAAATCGGATGAAATAAAAATAACGAAAAGTATTGTTATGTACTTTTCACTCGTTTAACTACGTTAGGGGAAAACATGAAGGAAAACGCTTAACGTGGAAAAGTGTTTTTCAGTTTTTCGGAGACCCGAAGAATACGTAAAAGTTAATCGGTAAAGGAACGATGAAATATCCAATAATATTTGGATCTCGACAATCGCAGTTTTTGAACTGTCGGACGAATTTCGCAAGACGGAAGCATGAAGCTTCCAAGGGACGCTTCGTGAATAGTAAGGAGGTTAGTAAGGAGGTGTGAATAATAAATCTAGGGGAAAATGACTAGACTATTTTTCCCCTAGCTTTGAAAATCTATATAATAAAGGTGTTATTTGATTTTTTTCAATATCAACCAACACCTTGAAAAAGAGAGAGAGTTCGGATGAGATAGAAAAGGAAAAGCTTGCTCGTGAGCAAACTTTGTCAGACAGAAAGAGATTAAAGGAGAAAGGTAATCCAAAACCTAGTCTCCTATATTTTTTCTTTAAGTTTTCTATGTTTAAAACATAGCTTAATGAGAATAAGAAGTAAAAGAATTTAGGAATGGTTTTATATGGTTGAAATCATGAGAAAATGAAGAAATAAGAATTAGAAGTTTATTTTATAAATTTCTTAAGGAAGTATAAGATTCGTAATGAATTTAAACGATCCGAATGAATCATATGAACGATTCGGTGAAATAAGTAAGGAATGTTGTTCTGTAACATCAAATTCTAAGAAAAAGTGAAATCGTAATCAAAATATCGTCTAAAAATGAAGAACTAACGAAGAACGCGATGAACGTTGTTGATGGACAAATTTAAAACAATTGTAGTATAATTGTTGTTGATGGACAAGTTTAAAACCATCGCGTTTAAGTTAGATGCTTATTGCTTGGTTAGGAACGATAGAAACGTTCATGAAGAATAGATTAAAACTGAGCTATAACAAAGTTATGACAAAAATTTTGTAAAAGACGAATGAGAATTAGAAAGTTAGTAAATGAACTCGAACATGTAGGGTTTCATAATAATGTAAGAGAACGTAGAAAACGTGAGTCGTGAACTCAAGAATGAATAAATTCCTAGTTCAGATGACCGAATTATGGACGAACGAACAAAGAACGTTAAAAATGTAAAATGTATAAAAAACAAAGATTAAGCTAATAGAATGGCATGTTAACGGATTCAGAATGAAGTTCTGTCCAAGGGGGATTGAAGTACATAAGATAAGGAAGATAATGGCTATGGAACAACCTCGTTCTAAGCTATAACGAAGAAGATATGAGATTTCAAAGTAAGCATCTTAAAAAATTTCCAGACTTAGAAAAATTTTGGAGATGTTTAGCCTGGCGCCGCAGCGCCATCCAAGCCTTGGGAGGCGGTGCCGCAGCACCAGATCGAGCCTTCAGCTACTGTTGAGTGGCACCGCGGCGTGAAAGAGAAGGAAGGAGCCGACGCCGCAGCGCCAGTGCAGGGTAAGGCACAGTAATGAGCTTTTTATTGCTCAATTACTACAGGGAAGTTTAAGGGAAGATAATGAACATGTAGTTCACGTAAGGTAACACTTAAACAAGTGATTTAAACCCTTAGTAAAGGTTGAATGGAAAGATTAAACAAGATTAAAAGACAAAGAATGTGAATGCGGGTTACGAAATCGATATCCGAGGACCGTAGTCGCGATAAAACGAACGTGGGGGATTGCTATGATTGTGATTCCTTAGACGTTGAGTGACAAGGGTAATGTAAAACAATTCGATGTTATGACATGGTAATGAGAGATGAATGTAAAGCGTATAGACGCTGTGAACGCAACGCTTTTGTAATGAGCGATCGGTCTTAGCATATAACGAATCGTATGGCTTCGACATTAAGAAAGAATAACGAACATGGGGTTCAGGTGATGAGTAATAAATGAAAGCAATTAAAACCTTAAGTAAGGGTTGAATGAGAGATTAAGAGATGAACAACGTGAACGCGGTTTATGTAAACGATCATCGTGAATCGTATTCGCATCGAGCAAACGTTCTAAGTGTACATTGGTTGTATAACTTAGACGTTGACAAAGGTAGTAAGTAAGATATGATTTATCAAGAAAGCCGTAGCGAACGGTAATAAGAGTAATGAATCCGAATGGGAGTCGGATAGAGAATGCTAGAATAAAATGTAAGCGTTAAACACTTTAACTGACGTGAAGGTTGAGTGTACAAATACTAAACAGATAGAACTTACACCCCATGTGGTTTGACCGTAAGATAATGAAGATCAATGATTAAACCATGAATGGTGAAAAAGCTGAATTAAAGATAAGTACGCATAACGTAACGAAGCCGAGTTAATGATTAACTTGAATGATCGTTGTAACGATCGAGAAATTTGTAATTTAATTTAAATATTTGTTGAATTAAATAAATATTTTAAATAATTTATTTATTCAGGAAAATAAATAATAATTGATGAATTATGGTGAATTAATTTAGTAACTAAATTGATTAATGTTAATTAAATTGAGAATGATAATTTTATTTGAAGGATTTAAATTAAGGAAATAATTAAATTAAATCAATTGCTTAATATTTAAGAAAATAATTAAGCTAAATAAATTGTTTAATTTAATGGAAATAAACAAATTAAATAAAGTAATGTGTCTAATTTATTAATTAAATTAGATATATAGTTATTTATTAATTATAAGATATAATGATAATAAGAATTTTATTATTATTATAAGTTATTTATTTTAGCTAAACTAAAGTTATATAAATTAACTAAATTAAAAGTGTGACAAGTAGTAACTATATGATATAATAATATAATAATAATTTAATTTGGTGGAGTTTTGGTTGGCCAAACAGGGCCTTGTGGCCTTTGGCATTATTTCAACTGACGCGTCTTTTTAGTCTTCTAACTTAAAGGCTACGTGGGGGAGTGACTATGTTATGTCTACACATTCTATTTTTTTTTCTCTAAGGCTTAACTAGATATCACAGAGTGTTGAGAGAAAGATTGAAGGAAGAGAACTCAGTAATATTGGCTTGGAGGAGAAGGGTTTTGGAAAAAAGGGTTGCTATCAATTGTTTTCATAAACAAGGATTAAGGTATATTATAATTCTAATATTTTGTGTTTTGACCTCTCTGTGGGAATTTCCTATGAATTATTAAGTCACGTGAATGATGGTTTGTATATATGCACTTATAGGTTTGCAAACTGTGTTAATTATCATGTATACTTGTTATTTGTTATCAAATTCGTAAAAATTGGATGTAGGAAGAGAAAAAGGAAAATCACAGTGTTTGTGTTCTTATAATATGGCCATAGAAACTACCAAATTTCTTGTCCAATATGTGATGTAATCTGTAGTTTGTTGATGGATTATGTTAATATGCTAAGAAACAAAAACAATGTAGTTTGAATCATGACAATTGATCAAGAAACGAGTTCATGGCGATCAAATTCGTTAAAAGTATAAAAATGAGGAAATTTGGGAAAAATATAGTTTTGATTCTTCAAAATAGAGTTTATATAATGTTTTGTACATAGAATGGTGTTTAGTATGTGTAACTATAATATGGCAAAGTGAAGATGTTGTAATTTAGTGTAATTCGGTAGAATTGGGATTTTACGGCCAAAGCAGAGTCTATGTCGAGCTTCTGCAAAAATTGGTGATGAGATCGTCATTATGGCATATGCAAGGCCATGCTGATGCAGCATGCACTGGCTCTGGCATTTGGCCTTGCGCAGATGTAGCCGCGTGTCTTTGCGTCATGCGGCAGCGCGTCGTTAACTGGGCTTTAATACTCATGCGGCCACATGAGTAGGCCTCATCATAGATGAAAAAGCCCCTTAATTGCAGTCATGTAATGGACTTGGGTTAGTTTAACATGCATATAAAGGATACTAAAACATTAAGTGGAGTACAATAACAGATTGTAATGTGTTGTAATGCAAAGTGTAAAGATTTAAATAATTATTTAAATAAGTTATAAAATGAAACCAAATGTGATGTTTTTAAAGTTAGAGATGAATGGTTAAGTTATATTGGCTTGTAATGAGATTTCAAATTCGTTAAGTATATTTAACCTACGTGGTTAGGTGCTAGGTTAGGGTTGTAACCTAAAGGATGGTTTAAACCCTAAAAGTTACTATTCATGCAATTAATTGTTGTTGCGATTTCAATGATATATGTAGGATAATTGGAGATTATTTTACACTTGTGTAGCTTACAACCAAGGCAAGTTCTCTAACTCTACTTTTATAATTGTGCAAGTTTCTAAACCTCATCTCCTTATAATTGAGCAAGCTTTCTAACTTCATTCTTTTCATATTGAAAACCAAATCATGTGGGAATGAAGTACCTGGATTTGGGGGTGTCACAGGTTGGTATCAAAGCTTTAGGTTATGAACCTTAGGTGGGGAAACCTTAGGAAGTAACCTTTAAGAAAATAGAAAACATAGAGGTGTTCAACTCTTACCGAGTTTTAAGGAATTGATTAAGGTATCCATTGAAGTTAAATAATAAAAGACATTATGTGCTACGTGTTAGTAACTTATGTGCTCGCGAGTATTAAAACTTAAATTATTTTATTGTCAAGATGTCTAACGGAGGAGGATCCAGTCCAGCTAGAGAGGTGATACCTCAGGTACCTAGAGATGATGAACCCCGAGATATTCATGTAGTGCGGGAGCAGTTGATCCAGGAGGATGTGCTTGAGACCGATTGTGACGCCCCCAAATTCGGGTATCTTCTAACCCGACATATGGTGCTCCACTGTACTAACATCCATAAAATCATTCCATTGAAATACAACAAAATGAATGTAATTACTATCTTTTTATTACAATCAAAGTATAATCCTTCCCAGGTTCATAATCGGTTACATCGTTCATTGTTCATAATGTAAAATACATACAAAATTTCTAAACTATTACACAACGGCTAAGCATCCATCTTAGCTTTTCCCTTATCTCTCTTGGTATTCACAGTACGTTCATCCTTAACTGCAGTTATATAATTCATGCAAGAAGTGAGCATGACAGCTCAGCAAGTTTAATCAAGGATATCAGTAATACCACATTCGTGAATTATATAACAATTCCGATATAACTGAACAATAGTTATGAAGTATTATAAATCAATAATACTTTAATAGTTCATAACATCAATTCCCAAAGTATAGAATAGATTAGGAATTCTGAACCGGTCGATAGACCATGAACAGTAACTTTCAGTTTTCATACTTGAAAAGGAGTCCACAGTACTAAGGTCGTTCATCCATATAACTTACGAGCACTTCTAGGTGATCAGCCTATAGTACTCTATGTTGATCAACACTCATTCATTAAACATATTTACATTTAATATTTTTAGCAAACTTGCGTGGCCATCGAATAATCGATGAAAAATACTTTTGTTTGTCTATAGACAAACCTTACCTTCACGTCCGTACCAATTACTTGGCATAGGATAGCGTTAACATTTCTATATAGAAAGATATGAATCATAATCAATCTATATATTACGAATAGTCTAGCCGAGTTAAAATCTGGCATCGACCCTTTCTTTAAAACAAGTCTTGCAATTCAGTTCAATAAATCACATAAAACTCGGCTAACATGGAAGTTAGACAAGCGTTAAGAAAACATGCCTTTCAGCTTCTTCAAATAATTTAATCGACTGACCACAGCCTTTACAGAATCTACATGATATATTCACATAGCACACTATAATTAGCTAACAAACAAATGTTCACATTGTTCTTACAAACTTCTTTCTCTTCTAAGTCCTAGTTAACTTAATAACTTTATTAAAGTCAACATGAATTATTACCCTTCGTCCCGATTTATTAATCAACCAACGTTATTAACCGGACTCGATCATCATTAATAAAGTACTAACTTTGTTCATAGTTGTTAACTTATTAACATGCATTACATTCCTATACTTTATACCATATACCTTAGTATAAGTAGTATAGGAATAGCTTTAATACACTTATGAAGTGTACAAACATTACCCCTTTAGGTCCCTGAACAAATGAAGTTCAAAACCTAAGTCAATATCAACATTCTTGAAGTCAAGTCATACATGCCCATGCAATACTAGATACTAGGCTGCATGCGGTGCCGATTAGCGATGGTGACTCCGATCTCGGGGCTACGACGCGAGGCATAGTACTACTAGTGGCGCTGCGGTGCCATTTAGTAGTAGTCAAAGGTGTTATCTTTGGCATGCGGTGGTGGCATTTATACTATGTCTGGCATGTGCGGCTGAGGACCTCGATTATAGAACCTCAACAATTTTAAAAAAATTTGTGAAATTCCTGGGGCCGTAACTTCTTCGTTATAAGCCCGATTTGGTCTGTTCAAAAGCCTACATGTCATAAATGACATACTCTACGCGTTTATATAAGAATTCGACACTTTTGAATTCACTAACTCAAAATTCAATATTGAGTTCATTTTCTAAACGTTCGTAAACGTTAATGAGCGTTCAATGCTCATTTTCTTCGTTTTAAGTCAGAATCTGACGATTCTCGAACCCACAACTCTTAATCACCCTATCTCACGTGTAGACATTGAAAACCAATGTTTTCAAGTCTCACAGCAACTTTTGACCTCTAATCCAGAATTCAACATTTTTGACGTTTAATGTCTAATTACGTAAAATTCGCCATAACTTCGTTACTAGGGTTCTCTAAGTCAAATCACATGGAATACTCCATGGATTTCATATCTACATCCTAACCAAGCAAGATACATATATTAATGTATTGATGGAGTTCAATCATTTATAAACAATTGATCTCAACAACCAATATTTTCAGGGTTTGAAACTATATCGAACCTTATGATTCCTACGATCTCATGACTTATAGAGATCGAATCTATGGTAAGTAATCTTTAATCCCTCATACAAGACATATACCACCCATTCTATGATTCTCTAAGATAAAAGAAAATCTAAAAGAGATGGAGATGAAAGGTAAGGATTATACCTTAAGAACTCTTGGTGTTCTCTCTTGGAAACCTCTAAGATCAAGCTTCCAAAGTGTATGTTTTGCAAGTCTAGTTCTCTTTCTCTCTCAATAATCTAATGTTGGCAAGTTGGAAAACTCTCAAATGAATCAACCTAGCTTTCTATTTATAGGAAACTAGAATGGAGCGCATTATGGACAACTACCATCACCTCCTTACTATTCATGTGTGGTCACCAAGTAAAATACTTGGAGACCAAGCCTCAAACTTGGCTTGCACACCAAGTGGCCGGCCCACCACCCCATGGGTTTTACCCATTCGGTGACCCACCGGTTTGACCCACGGTTCGGTTTTAATGGATTGGGCTTAACTAACTTATCATTGGGCCTTGATTTGGGCTTAACCCATAAACCCCTTCGGCTTACTAATTCAATTGATTGGGATAATCATAATCCAACCCAAATGAATTAATCATTAAGACTTAATTTAATTCTATAATACAAATCGTATTCCAAATATACAATTCACGTATTCTCTCCGTATACTACTCGTACAATAATTGTATTGCACTTCGTATTTACTCATCATATTATACATAGATACTAAATAGTATCATAAATGTATAACACTCGCATTAACCCTAACGCAATTACTTTTATGCATATTATTTCCTTTTCGGAAATCAATACACTCAACCCTTAGGTTTCAAGTCCGCAAGCGAAAACTGGGTTTGCGATAAATGAAATATTATCAGATATTCCATCTAATCACGTTATTCCATCATTACTCGTTTCTTAGAATTTCAAAATAATTCCCCGAACAGAAACGGATGAATAGTATTTTTACGGAAATTTCTCGGAAAATAATTATTTCCATCTTGGAAATTCCAAACAAATATTTCTAGCACGAAGCTAGAATACTAACCACGTTAGCACATTCTAGGTCATAGAACGACCTTCACATAGCTTACTCACAGAATAATCAATTAAATTCATTTAATTCACATAATCAAATAAAAATTTAATTGTCATAAAAATTCGATTTTCTCGGACGTTACATTCTCTCCGCCTTATAAGGATTCTGTCCCCAGAATCTTAGCTTATAATTACATAAACAAATGAGGAAAATCTTCCTTCATTTTACTCTCAAGTTCCCACGTTGCTTCTTCAGCATTGTGATTTCTCCATAACACCTTCACTGAAGGTATGACTTTATTTCTTAAAACTTGTTCCTTCCTATCAATAATTTGAACTAGAAGTTCCTCGTGGGACAAGTCTTTCTCTATTTGAATAGATTCATACTCTATTACGTGTTTATAGTCCGGTTTATAAGGATGTAACACTGACACATGAAACACATTATGAATGCGTTCCATTTCTGGAGGTAAGGCTACTTCATAAGCCACCTCTCCTACTCTTCTTAAAATCTCAAAAGGTCCTACAAACCTTAGACTTAACTTCCCTTTCTTCCCAAAATGTATCTTCCCCTTCCAAGGCGATACTTTTAGAAAAACAAACGATCCTACATCGAATTCTCTATTTTCTCTGTGAGGATCTGCATACTTCTTCTGCCTATCTTGAGCAGCAACTAATCGAGTACGTATTAACTTCACCATGTCCGCCGTCTGCTATACCATCTCAGGTCCCAACATCCGACGTTCACCCACCTCATCCCAACACAATGGAGTTTGGCACTTCCTTCCATACAACGCTTTGTAAGGCAGCATGCCTATACTAGCGTGAAAACTATTATTGTACGAAAATCCCACCAATGGTAGATATTCATACCAACTCCCTTTGAAATCCATAACGCAAGATCTTAACATATCTTTTAGCGTTTGAATTGCCCTCTCACTCTGACCATCCGTCTGAGGATGATACGCCGTACTCAATCTTAACTGCGTTCCCATTTGCTCTTGCAAACTCCTCCAAAAGTTCGATGTGAATCGTGGATCACGATCTGACATGATCGAAACAGGTACTCCATGTCTGGAAATAATTTCCTTGACATACAGCTTAGATAACTGATCCAAGTTATACTTGACTCCTATTGGTAGAAAATGAGCCAATTTTGTCAATCGATCCACTATCACCTAAATAGTATCGTATCCTTTTTTGGTTATGGAAGTCCCACCACAAAGTCCATTGTGATGTGCTCCCACTTCCACTCTGAAATTTCTAATGGTTGCAACAACCCGCTAGGTCATTGGTGTTCAGCCTTACCTTTTTGATAAGTTAAGCACCTACTAACGTATTCTGCTATTTCCCTCTTCATGTTCGGCCACTAAAAGTTCTGACAAAGGTCTTGATATATCTTTGTACTACCGGGATGTATTGAGTACCTCAAACTATGAGCCTCCATCATTATTTCCTCCTTTAATTCAAGATCATTCGGAACCCAAATTCTTCTTTCAAAATGAAGTAATCCCTCCTTATCAAGGTTATACCTAGTCTTCTCTTCATCTTCTACCATCTTCTTCATTTGCTTGCATTCCTCATTCCTTGATTGTACTTCCCTAACCCGCTCCACTATGGTCGGTTGGGTTTCCATGAAAAATAACATTTCCACCGCCTCCTCCGGTAACTTAACTTTTAATTACATGCTTGTCATCGTTGTTATCAACTCATTCTGAGTTGTTAACATTGACAGTTTCTCTCTACCCTTCCTATTTAGCGCATCGGCTACTACATTTTCTTTCCCCAGATGATATAAAATATCACAGTCATAATCTTTTATTAACTCTAACCACCTTCTCTGTCTCATGTTCAACTCCTTCTGTGTGAAGATATATTTCAGACTTTTGTGGTCCGTGTATATCTCACACTTCTCACCATAAAGATAATGCCTCCATATCTTTAAGGCAAAAACTACAACTGCCAATTCCAAATCATTAGTAGGATAAACCTTCTCATAATCCTTCAATTGACGTGATGCATACGCAATGACTTTGCCATGCTGCATGAGCACGCAACCCAGTCCTTTATGTGAAGCATCGCTATACACTATAAAACTCCCTGTATCGTCGGGTAAGGACAATACAGGTGCCTCACTTAATCTCTTTTTCAACTCCTGAAAACTGTTTTCACATTTTTTAGTCCACACATACTTCACTGACTTTCTTGTCAGATTTGTCAACGGAGTAGCTATTTTAGAAAAGTCCGGAATGAACCTTCTATAGTATCCCGCTAACCCCAAAAAACTCCGAACCACAGTCGGCATTTTTGGTTGCTCCCAATCATTAACTGCCTCTACTTTTGCCGGATCTACGGAAATGCCATCCTAATCGATAACATGCCCTAGAAACTGCACTCGCTCAAGCCAAAATTCACACTTCGTGAATTTCGCATACAACTTCTCCCTCTTTAGTGTTTCCAACACTATTCTTAAATGTTCTGCATGATCTTCTGGTGTCTTTGAATAGACTAGAATATCATCAATGAACACTACTACGAACTTTTCCAAATATTGTTTGAACACTCTATTCATCATATCCATAAATGCGGCTGGCGCATTAGTCAACCCAAACGACATTACCAGAAACTCGTAATGACCATAACGAGTTCTGAACGCCGTCTTAGGTACATCCTCCTTCCTCACCTTTAACTGATGATACCCCGTGCGCAAATCTATCTTAGAAAAATACTTTGCCCCTTTCAACTGATCAAATAGATCAACGATCCTGGGCAACGGGTATTTATTCTTAATCGTCAACTTGTTTAACTCTCGATAGTCGATACAAAGTCTTAATGACCCATCCTTCTTCTTGACAAACAACACTGGTGCTCCCCAAGGAGACACACTCGGTTGAATGTACTTCTTATCTAATAGTTCCTATAATTGAACCATTAACTCCTTCATCTCAATTGGCGCCATACGATATGGTTCCCTTGAAACTGGTGTCGTTCCCGATAACAGATCAATTACAAAATCAACTTCCCTATCCGGTGGAATACCCGGTAACTCCTCCGGAAATACATTCGCGAACTCTTGCACTATAGGTATCTGGTCCAAGGATGATCCCACTCTTTGGGTATCCATAATATGGCACAGATAACCTAAACACCCTTTTCTCAACATCTTCCTAGCTTGTGTCATAGACAGACAACAAGAGCGTCTCGGTGATTTACTACCAAAAAACACTACCTTAGTTTTCTTAGAAAGCCGAAGGTTTACACATTTCCTATGGCAATCTATTATCGCCTTATGGTTAACCAACCAATCCATACCAAGAATTACATTGAATTCTTTTAACCTTATCGGTACCAAATCTACCGATAACTCATTCCCTCTAATTTCTACGCAACAATCCTTATGAATATGTTCAATGGGGATTATCTCTTCGTTTGCTACCTTAATGTCTAAAGGTATAGGTAACTTCTCAGGGAATAAACCTAACCGCTTAGCAAATTCACATGCTATAAAAGAACAAGTAGCACCCGAGTCAAATAGCACATAAGCATTTAACTTATTGACCGGAATGATACCTGCTACCACATCCGTTGATACAACCGCATCTTGGACAGTCATATTAAACGTACGAGCTGAGGGACTATCCATTGATGTTGTTGGTCCAATAATGGCTAATTTACCACTACCAGAACTCTTATTCCCCTCTAATCCCTTCTTCAAGCAATTTCTTGCCATGTGGTCCATTGACCCACGGACAAAACACCCCTGGTTCTTCTTAGGGTTAGGACAATTGGGTGACAAATGCCCCTCCTACCCACAGTTGTAGCAGACTACTTTCCCCTTTAAACAAACTCCCATGTGAGGCGTTTGACATGTCTTACATGCTTCCATCCTCCGTTTGGGATCTCCCTGCTTTACCCCGGTATTCCCAGGGTTAAAACTCTTTCTCTTTGGTAAGTTGCTACTTCAGCTGGCAACTTCAGCCTTATTACCTCCCTCTAACTTACTCTTAATCTTCCGCTCTTTGTGGTACTGAGACAATGCCTCACCACCACCTTCAGCTATTATCACTTTCTCCAGAATGGTCCCGTAGGATGCTCTCTGAAAACCGATATCCCATTGTAGATCCGGGTTTTAAGCCTGCTTTCAAATCTGCCTTCCTTCTCTTCTCTGTATCCACCGGTGGAGGAATCTCGCCAATTCGTTAAACTTGGCGACATCTTTGGGAACCTGTCATATCCCCGCTTAAGTTCTAGGAACTTAATTTCCATCCTACCTGCATGATAGTAGGGAAATTGTTCTCGAAGAAAACCTTCTTAAATTGTTCCCAAATAACGACCTCTGTTTCTAGCCCCACCACAGTGAGCCTCGCACCAATAGTTGGCTTCCCCTTCATCATGTAAAATCGCAAAAGAAGTCTTTTGCGCCTCACTCGTTTTGTTATCACAAACGCCTTCTCAATCTCTCTTACCCATGTCTGGGCTTCTAACGGGTCTGTCGTTCCTCAGAACTCGGGAGGACCCACACTTTTAAAGTCCTTAAAGGTAGTTGTTCTTGTTACCCTAGGAGCTACAGGAATCCCACCCCCCACTTGGTTAAATGCAGCCATTAATAAATTAACAAAGTCTTGCATAGGGTTATTAGGACCCCCCTGATTCTCATTATGAGACTCGGCCTCTTGGTTACGTTGTCTCCTTCTCGGCGGCATAATTCTTATTAAATAAATAAAGCTTCGTTATTATCTATTTAACTATTCGGTTATCATTCTCAATCAACAACAACCATTCATACCACAACAAGCACATTTAATAAAAACTTTATTATATAAATACGCTTTCATAGTCAAAACTATTTACATCATGTTCCCTTTGCCAAAAGCTATTACATACAATCCCGCGATTGCCTTCTACAAAAATTGGGATTTACAAAAAGACTACCCTTAATTATACAAAAGAGGGTTTTACGTCACTACTACATACCAAAAGATCTAATGATCTATTAACATTGTCGAACGACATTCTCATATTTCTGATTTTCCAGAATCGACACTATATCTCGACTTATGGTATGCCGAGTCTGTCCTGACTCAATAGAATAACAAGCAATTTTCAGCTTGAAATCCTCATGAGCGCATTCGTGGATGTATGACATCCTAGTATCTTCTGGTCTTTCTCAACCAGTTTCTTTTGCAGCTCAAGGACCTCATCCTTATAGTCACGAGCCTTATCAGTCATAAGCACTTTTTCGTCGTGCTCTGACTCAAAGTCTACCTCTGCAGATTCTTTTGCCTCATATAAGGCAATTATCTCTTCAATCTGCGTCTCCAATACTGTGCGCAGTTGGACATTCCTATCCAACACAGCTAGATACAATGCTCTCATTGCATCCGGAGGTGTCGGCTCCTGAGTAGGCACCACCGTATTAACTGATGTCACCTCCATCTCCTCCTCTACATCTAGCATCACGTTCAAGTATGATGCTAAACCCATAGTCTCCTCAGAGTATTCCTCCTTAGAGATGTACTCCTCAATGTCTGCATCATCTAGTATAACCATTTGCATTCCTCGCCAATCGACATTGGTACTATCTCAACTTGATTCACTGAATCCTCACTTATCATTTCCACGTTTCTAAACATCAAGCTATCGGTTGACATCTACAAACACATAACACATTGATTAGTACATAATACACAATAGCATAAGCACAAATCACATTTAATATCTTTTAGATTAATTTCCATCTTTTAATTCTTTCGATACTGAGTTATCTCAATACCTTATTAATTCAATGGACTTGAATTTCATTCCTCGGACTTTACCTTTCTTACAAGGTTATTAGCCTAAGGTTTCCCCCCCCCCCTCCTTAAGTTTTATAACCTAAGGCTTTGATACCAACTCATGGATTTTCCCAAATTCGGGTATCTTCCAACCCGACATATGGTGCTCCACTGTACTAACATCTATAAAATCATTCCATTGAAATACAACAAAATGAATGTAATTACAATCTTTTTATTACAATCAAAGTATAATCCTTCCCAGGTTCAGAACCGGTTACTGTTTGGTTTGTAATATTCATGAACACAATCAAATTGCATAAAAGTGCGAAAACGTGTAAAATCAGAGTTTAAAAAAATTACAAACCATATACCCGGATCACCCTTTATGCATAATTATTAATTAAACGAAGAGATAAATAATAAAATCATACCCTTGAAGATCGAGCTTCCTCAGGTACAAGTTCACCTCCAAATCCTTTCGCGTTCAACTTGAATTCACCGGAGTTTTGTTCCTTCCTTTGATCAACGTTAGCCACCCATATGTTTGGCCTCTAGAGGTGATCCACCAAGGAAAAATTAAGATTCAAGAAGAAAGGGTTGGCTAATCCCTAGTTTTTTTATCTCTATAGAAAAGGACGTACTCTCCAACAAATTGGAATTATGTCGTTGTAAAAGTCAACAACCTCATCACCCATAATAAGACTCCTCTTATTTATAGATGTGGGCAACCCACCTTAACAATTAAGGAATTGGGTTTTATTTAATTAATTAAATTCTTTTAATTAATTAAGCTCCCTAATCTTATTAGGGATAATTAATTAAACTCCTTTAATTAATTTTCCCTCCTAATCCTATTAGGAATAAATGAGAGTACTTATATTAAATTAATTCCTAAACTCTTTTAGAAATTAAAATAATAACAATTGTAATAATATTAATAAGACTCCTCTTATTAATTTATATTTAATATTTCTAAAATATTAAATAATAAATATTAATCTATTTAATTTATTCTATCACCATAGATTAAATTAAATATACTTAACATATTATTACGATTATTCCATTAACTTCTTAAATAATTATTCTTCCTTTTATGGTGTGACCCTTTGTGTTCTCCATATTAAACCCAGGTTGTGAATAAATCAATTAGAACAATTTAATCTTATTTAAATAAATAAATTAAACAATTAATTTATTTAAATAAATAATATTTATTCTACAATAGGATAAGCCTCCCTAGCGATCAACGACTTTCCGTATAATATAGATTTCAACATTAATCATAAAAGAACCTTTGAGTAAATAGTTACCGTAGACAATTCAATCCTTCCACCATACAATGTCCCAATTAAATATAAGGCATGGAATTACTCACAAGTCTTATTTTATTTAATTATATGTATTTCGACTCTTAAATGCACAACTCCAAATAATGCAAATTAGAAACTCCTTTCTAATTTCATTCCGCTTCAACCAAGGACTCATCAAGTTGTCATTTATCGAATCACATAGGACATTTCTCTTCTTTATTAGAAGTGGTAGATTCTTTATTGATCATACATTATCTCCAAGTACAACTTATTATACCCAAGCATACCCTTTGATATACCCTAAGAGTCTTAAGGAATAAGTCAAAGTATAACTCATCATACACAAGATACTATGATGATCTCAAGTCCAAGGATCACTAGATACTATCATCACTACAGAATTCCTATTGACAGCAAGTAAAACTCCATTAGGTATTCCTTAGCGAGCCACATTCAAAGAACTTATTCTCTAATAAGCACCTACATACTTGCTTTAGTGTTCCACACAAATGATCATGAGATCAATCATCCTCATCCAATGAGCAAAGCAACGATGTACCAATCTATCCGGATTCACTAATCCCCAATTTAGTAATCCAATGATTGGGAACTATTTTAGTTTTAAGCTTTCTAAGAATTTAGATCTCATTAGAATGATCATCATCATTATTCTAAAAGCATTGCTTAAAACTATGGGTTTATCACATATTATAAAACAAAGATCATGTAGATAATTAAAAGCCTTTAATAAATTAATACTTTTTATTAATAAATGAATAAGATTGTTACAAAGTATATGCTTTATCATCAAACATGATTAGCTTGTGTGCATACTACTTTCAATCTCCCACTTGCACTAAAGTCAATCGTTATGGTATCTTATACTCTTCTTCTCTAAGTGACGATTATCCTGCTGTTGGATAAGCTTTAGTTAATGGATATGTAATGTTGTTCTTGAGAGTCCACTATCTCTATAGTGATTTCCCATCTTTCAATGATTCTTATAATCAAATGAAAGTGCCACAACACATGTTTAGATCCAAGATGAGACTTAGAACTATTCCTAGTTCTCAGAATGAACTTTTAATCCAAACAATCAACTTGCGACTTCATTTATATCTATTTACTTTGTCTTTATCACTAAACCAAAGAACTCTTTTGCTTTTGAACCTTTCCAATTCAACGCACCACTTTTCAAGATAACGCTTTACCTTAAAGTGGATTTTTCACATCATCTTGGTTTGTCTGAAAAACTTGAGTCTGTTAAGCCCTCTAGTTTTAATTAAGACCCACCATGAATATGATCACATCCTTAGTGTCGATTAAGCACTTTAAGATGTTTTTCACTGACTCATAGTGAACTTCTCCAGAATATGATGATCGATCAACATCGTGTCTCGTATATTTCATTGCATATGATATAGTCACTCATGCGACCTCTCTTTTCAAGAGTCCGTGGGGACTATTAAGAGATACACTCCATAGCTTATCGACATGAGACATCTCTTGAGTTTGCCATGCTAAACGACTTTAGCATCAAATCAATATACGCCTCGGGTTAAGTCGAGCATCCTCTTAAATCTATCTATATAGATTTATATCTCCAATTAAGATACTCTTCCAAATCATTCATGGCCGAATGTTTAGACAACTTTATCTTTACTGATTGTAACATTGGTATGTCATTCCTTATCCGTAGTATATCAACATATAGTACTAGGAATGTCACGATGCTCCCACTGAACCTTTTGTACACACTAGGTTCATTCTTATTTTTGATAAAATCAAACTCTTTTGATTGCCTCATCAAAACGAATGTTCCATATTTGAGAAACTTGCTTCAATTCATTTCTCTAAGTGTTTACAACACTTACCTCATCGTATGTAACTGGATCATCATCTTCTATGATGCGTACCTCATCATCGTCATCCATGATGAATCCATACCTCCTAGGTATCTTCGGTACTATTCTAGATTTATGATTCGGTTGTGGTACAATAGGTCTATCTACAGGTTCCTCTTATTTGATTTATAATGTTTTGTGGTTCTTGAACTCTTCAAGATCTATTATCCTCCCACTAGCCCCTTCAATGATAAACACCTTTATCTTAGAAGGCAACGTGTTTCGCAATAAACACCTTTTGCTATGTAGGATTATAGAACATATGCCCTAAACTTACTTTAGGATGTCCCACAAATCTGTACATGTCAAATTTTGTCTCAAGCTTATCCTTCGAAACCTTTTCTCATAAGTTGGACAACCCCTTATCTTAACATACTTAAGATTAGGAATCCTCCCTGTCCATAACTTTTATGGAGTCTTGGGGCTGGATTTTGAGGTTACCTTTTTCGTAGATATGCAGCCATTTCTAGGACATTATCCTAGAAGGATACTGGAATGTCGGTAAAATCATTATGGACCGCACCATGTCCAACAAGGTACGATTTTTCCATTCAAATACATCAATCAATTATTGCGTATCAAGAGGCGTCCATTATGAGAAAACCATTTAAGATGATCTAGAAACTTATTTCACAAGTATTTATTCCTTGATCTAATCAAAGAATCTTAATACATTGTCAATTTATTTCACTTCAATTCTTTGAACCTTTCAAATAATTCATACTTGTATTTCAAAGAAATACACACATTCAACTCTTTGAATGATCATCTCCTTTTCTTATACTAATTTGTTCAATATGCAAAATTATTTTCATGTAAGTCAAGTATATAAAATTTATTAAGTAATATTCCAGTTCTATACAAAACATTATTATTATAAATAGAACAACAATTTTTCTTAATTATAATACCAAAGATTTCATTGTCCAACAATAAAATGGAAATAATATTTTTAACAAGAACTGGAATACAATAACAACTTATTGACTTAATAGATTTGCCCGTAGGCATTGCTAAACTATAAGTTTCTATGGCTAATATTGCAACCTTTGCTACATTTCCCGCACATAGGATTACTTATATTTGTTTATCTTTCTACTTCTATTTGGTCCCTTCATAAATCTATATTTATGATAACCAAAGTCGGTATCCAATACCCAAGTAGAACCTTGACTTAAAGAATAATTTATTTAAATCATGAACAAATTTGTATTTGTAACCAAAACTTCACTAAGCTTCTTTTGGTTAGCCTCTACAAGATGCTTCTTGCAGTTTCTTTCCGGTGTCCAGGCTTATTGCAGTGGAAGCAAACTCCTTTGCTATCCGTATCAGTTTTGTTCTTATTAACCTTTGTTTATGCCTTTCTATTTACCTTCTTTGAATCGTTCTTCTTTTCAGAAGATCCTTTGGCCCCTACCAGTAAGACTTGATCTTTCTTGGTTGGAAAGTGACTCTCAACATTTTTCAATATGTTAAACAAATCAACGAAGCTGATATCTAGCTTGTTCATATGAAAAAATTCACAACAATTGTGAGAGGAGTCCGAAAGTGAATGCAAGATCAAATCTTGGCTCAACTCCCCATCCATGACAAAACCAGTTGTCCTAATTGATCAATCAAATTGATTATGTTAAGAACTTTTTTTTCTGCATTTATAGTGTCATCGGCCATTCTAGATCGGAAGAGCTCCTTAGATATCCGATATCTATCGGTCCTACTTTCCTCACCATCAACTACTTGACGTGCGGAGTATAGTAGAAGTATCCATAGTTTCGTGTTGACGTGAAGCTCATTACTCATGGATGCGAGCATGATGCATTGAGCTAATCAGTGCATCATCTTGCCACTTTCTAAAAGTAGCAATCTCTTCCTCGAGGCATTGTGCGCAACCATTGCAGGATACGCCGTAGACAAGGACATAAGATAGTTTTTCACCTATGAGAACTATTCTCAATTTCCTTAACCAAACCGCTTAATTTGGCCCGATTAATTTAGCATCTAATATGCTTCGCAGTTGATAGTAATTTTAGACATTGTAAAATTCGTAAATGAATTTGTAATTAACAATATTTTAACATACATTCTTTTATTAATTACCAAAATAATTTAGGTCTTGTTTTAAATTGGTATCTCCCACTATTTTCTTCAAACTATATTACCTCACTTATATAGTTCGGCAAAATCTAATTAAAGATTTGCTAGTGAGAATAAGGATCCCATTTCAAATGTATATAGCCTTGTGGTGACACAACAAACTATATATAAATAAATAGGTAGACAACTTTTGTCAATTACATCAACTATGCAACTCCTTTTCTTTTTGCCTCTTAGATTATTTTGATCAAGTGGTGGCACATCCAATCAAAATTATCCAAGTTAAGTCCGACCTAGCACTCCATATATTCAAAAAGAAAAATACCATCCTTGTGGTGACACAACAAAATAATATTGTTCAATTTTCTTTATAAGCATCAAATGTGATAAATTAACATCTTAAATACTTAATACTTGCCTTGTGGTGACACAACAAATTCATATTAAATATTTAATACTCTATTAATTTTATCATGCTAGAAGGCGACGTTCGATATTCCAAATATCTTTGAACACTTAGGACTTAATATAAAAAATGAGGGGTTTGTTATTAATTTGTCTCATCTTGTTTAGCGCATGCATGCATATATATATATAAAATACGCGTTATATTAATGAACATGCAAGCATGTTTGCATAATATATAATATATATAGTATAAGCATGCACATATAGAATACTATATTCTACCCGGATTGATTATGGACTTTTATTCTAGTTTGGTTCACTAGAGCCACCAAGTGAACCAAAAGGTCAAATCCTTAAAGGTGCAAGAATTAATATTTAAATATAACTATTACATTTAAACCGGCTCCATTACAAATCTGGGTCTTGGACGCTCCTTGCTCCTTTTGATCTCTAATTCTTCAAAATTAATTCTAAATATTCCTATTACAAAACTATTTTAAAATAAATAGAAGCCTTGATCAGCAGTCAAAGGGAAGTACATAGGAGAGAGATAGAATTTACATTAAGAAAAAATTAAAGAAGACGAGGTAATGCAGAATCCCCATTTAATAAAACCCATACATTCATGCATCCAACTAAAATAAAATCCAATCGCATCGGTCAATAGTCCATAATCAATCCCATTTATTATCATACACATCATCATATACATCAATAAATAACATTCATCTTATGAATAATAAACATTTAATATATATATTGATATCATTTAATGGGCAAATTTAGTTAGTATAAAATCTATTTTTTTTGAATCAAAATAAACTCCTTTATTTTAATCCAAATTTAAATCAAAATAAAACTATTTTATTTTAATTTATCCAATTTTAAATAAAATAAACTATTTTATTTTAATCAAAATCATTAATCAAAATAAACTCCTTTATTTTAATTAATTATGGAATCCAATTCCATGTAAAAAAAAAAAAAATTATTAAAGGAAACACGGATTATCTTTCTTATTCACAAATAAACTCCTTTATTTTAAATAATATGAAATCTTATTTCATATCTAAATAAACTCCTTTATTTAAGGAAAGACTGATTCTTTTTCCTATTCACAAATAAATCTTTTATTTCAATAATATGAAATCTAATTTCATATCAAAATAAACTCCTTTATTTAAGGAAAAATAGAATCCAATTTCAACTCCAATTAGTTATCATGGAATCTAATTCCAACTCTAATTAGTTAGCATGAAATTCTAATTTTAAAATTAAAATAAACATTTTTATTTTAAGATTAAAATAAACCTTTTATTTTAAAATTAAAATAAACTTTTATTTTAATTATAAAATTATTAATATATATAATAATATATACGTAATATATTACTAAGATAAAAACGTGTGGTACAAAGAAGTACTCTCCTTTTTTTTTATTATTGTTGTTGCTATTGACAAAGAACAATCATGCCATCATTAGCAATCATTAACAATCATTAGTCAATCATGCCAATCATTAACTTGGAGGAATCATGCCATCATTAGCCAATCATGCCATCATTAGCCAATCATGCCATCATTACAATTTTCCGGTTTCCAATAGCTGAAGCAGCCGTGAAATCCCACGGTGTAGGCAAGTCACCAAAACTAGAAAGCTCTGACCATTGCCAAATATCAGTATCAAGGACCCAAAAGTCTCCCAACCACTAGATCGCCCACCAAAAATGAACATATGGCAATCAATTGCGATAGCAATGTGAAATGCTCGTGGACTTGGCCCCACTTGCCCATCAGAACCACTACTGGTGCATTCTGGCCGATACCATAATCCATTATCAATATCATAGACAGTGATGTCAGCTAGGAATTTCTTGTCGACGAGCCCACCAAAGACTACAATATTCGATTTTCCGATATTGACAGCAGTGTGCCCGCTTCGAGGTTGGGGAAGAGTTCCACCGAAATCGGAGGGAGAAGCTCGAACCCAGTGATGCATTTTTTTTTCTTTTTTAATAAATTTTATACAATAAAATTTTGCCCAATTAAATTGTTCTAAACACATATCAATATACATATCAAATTAAAACAATTAATAATTTGCATAAAGGTTTGGCTCTGATGCCACTGTTTGGTTTGTAATATTCATGAACGCAATCAAATTGCATAAAAGTGCGGAAACGTGTAAAATCAGAGTTTAAAAAAAATTACAAACCATATACCTGGATCACCCTTTATGCATAATTATTAATTAAACGAAAAGATAAATAATAAAATCATACCCTTGAAGATCGAGCTTCCTCAGTATGCAGTTCACCTCCAAATCCTTTCGTGATTCAACTTGAATCCACCGGGGTTTTGTTCCTTCCTTTGATCAACGTTAGCCACCCATATGTTTAGCCTCTAGAGGTGATCCACCAAGGAAAAATTAAGATTCAAGAAGAAAGGGTTGGCTAATCCCTAGTTTTTCTATCTCTATAGAAAAGGACGTACTCTCCAACAAATTGGAATTATGTCGTTGTAAAAGTCAACAACCTCATCACCCATAATAAGATTCCTCATATTTATAGATGTAGGCAACCCACCTTAACAATTAAGGAATTGGGTTTTATTTAATTAATTAAATTCTTTTAATTAATTAAGCTCCCTTATCTTATTAGGGATAATTAATTAAACTCCTTTAATTAATTTTCCTCCTAATCCTATTAGAATAAATGAGAGTACTTATATTAAATTAATTCCTAAACTCTTTTAGAAATTAAAATAATAACAATTGTAATAATATTAATAAGACTCCTCTTATTAATTTATATTTAATATTTCTAAAATATTAAATAATAAATATTAAGCTATTTAATTTATTCTATCACCATAGATTAAATTAAATATACTTAACATATTATTACGATTATGCCATTAACTTCTTAAATAATTATTCTTCCTTTTATGGTGTGACCCTTTAGGTTCTCCATATTAAACCTAGTTGTGAATAAATCAATTAGAATAATTCTAATCTTATTTAAATAAATAAATTAAATAATTAATTTATTTAAATAAATAATATTTATTCTACAATAGGGATAAGCCTCCCTAATGATCAACGACTTTCCGGATAATATAGATTTCAACATTAATCATAAAAGAACCTTTGAGTAAATAGTTACTGCACAATTCAATCCTTCCACCATACAATGTCCCAATTAAATATAAGGCATGGAATTATCACAAGTCTTATTTTATTTAATTATATGTATTTCGACTCTTAAATGCACAACTCCAAATAATGCAAATTAGAAACTCCTTTCTAATTTCATTCTCGCTTAACCAAGGACTACTTGGGTTGTCATTTATCGAATCACATAGGACATTTCTCTTCTTTTATTAGAAGTGGTAGATTCTTTATCGATCATACATTATCTCCAAGTACAACTTATTATACCCAAGCATACCCTTTGATATACCCTAAGGGTCTTAAGGAATAAGTCAAAGTATAACTCATCATACACAAGATACTATGATGATCTCAAGTCCAAGGATCACTTGTACTACTACTATCACTACAGAATTCCTATCGACAGCAAGTAAAACTCCATTAGGTATTCCTTAGTGAGCCACGCTCAATGAACTTATTCTCTAATAAGCACCTACATACTTGCTTTTAGTGTCTCCACACAAATGATCATGAGATCAATCATCCTCATCCAATGAGCAAGCAACGTATGTACCAATCTATCCGGATTCACTAATCCCCAATTTAGTAATCCAATGATTGGGAACTATTTTAGTTTTAAGCTTTCTAAGAATTTAGATCTCATTAGAATGATCATCATCATTATTCTAAAAGCATTGCTTAAAACTATGGGTTTATCACATATTATAAAACAGCATCATGTAGATAATTAAAAGCCTTTAATAAATTAATACTTTTTATTAATAAATGAATAAGATTGTTACAAAGTATATGCTTTATCATCAAACATGATTGGCTTGTGTGCATACTACTTTCAGTTACATCGTTCATTGTTCATAATGTATAATACATACAAACTTTCTAAACTATTACACAATGGCTAAGCATCCATCTTAGCTTTGTCTTTATCTCTCTTGGCATTCACAGTACGTTTATCCTTAACAGCAGTTATATAATTCACGCAAGAAGTGAGCATGACAACTCAGCAAGTTTAATCAAGGATATCAGTAATACCGCATTCGTGAATTTTATAACAATTCCGACATTACTGAACAATAGTTATGAAGTAATATAAATCAATAATACTTTAACAGTTCATAACATCAATTCCCAAAGTATAGAATAGATTAGGAATTCTGAACCGGTCGATAGACCATGAACAGTAACTTTCAATTTTCATACTTGAAAAGGAGTCCATAGCACTAAGGTCGTTCATCCGTATAACTTACGAGCACTTCTAGGTGATCAGCCTATAGTACTCTATGTTGATCAACACTCATTCATTAAACGTATTTACATTTAATATTTTGGCAAACTCGCGTGCCCATCGAATAATCGATGAAAAATACTTTTGTTTATTCATAGACAAACATTACCTTCATGTCCGTACCAATTACTTGGCATGGGATAGCGTTCACATTTCTATATAGAAAGATATGAATCATAATCAATCTATATATTACGAATAGTCTAGCGGAGTTAAAATCTTGCATCGACCCTTCCTTTAAAACAAGTCTTGCAATTCAGTTCAATGAATCACATAAAACTCGGCTAATATGGAAGTTAGACAAGCGTTAAGAAAACTTACCTTTCAGCGTCTTCAAATAATTTAATCGACCGACCCACGACCTTTTACGTAATCTACATGATATATTCACATAGCACACTATAATTAGCTAACAAACAAATGTTCACATTGTTCTTACAAACTTCTTTCTCTTCTAAGTCCTAGTTAACTTAATAACTTTATTAAAGTCAACATGACTTATTACCCTTCGTCTCGGTTTATTAATCAACCAACGTTATTAACCGAACTCGGTCATCGTTGATAAAGTACTAACTTTGTTCATCGTTGTTAACTTATTAACATGAATTCCATTCCTAAGTTTCATACCATATACCTTAGTATATGTAGTATAGGAATAGCTTTAATACACTTATGAAGTGTACAAACATTACCCCTTTAGGTCCCTGAACAAATGAAGTTCAAAACCCTAGTCAATATCAACATTCTTGAACTCATATTGGCCACTACCCATATAATAGTACTAGATTGGCGCTTGTAAGCTAAAGTTAGCGATGGTGACTCACTCTCGTCTCGTATTTAGCAATACAAGATATAGTACTACTAGTGGCGTTGCGGCGCCATTTAGCAGTAGCCAAAGGTGCCATTTATCATGGAGGAGGAACGTCGGGAAGCCCTGCAACCTCTTAATATGCCTAGATAGAATAAGATAGATAAGAATGTGTGGTTAATTATGTGAATAAATAAACTGTGAACCCCTTATTTTGAGATAAATAAAGGGATAGTATGAGTATGTAATCCTGAAACTTGTCTTGTTCAGGAAAGTGAATGTATATAGCAGATATGCTATCTTTATCATGTTTTAAAATGTTATGATTGAATAAAATATTAAAATTTATTTGAAATATTATGTGTTAAAGCTTTAATCTTGGAATGTTTAAGCTAAACATTAAATACCTAAGAAGTTGAGTAATGAGCTAATAAGCGTATATCTTAATAGAAAATGCCTCCTAGAAGAAGACAACCACGTCAACAAGCACCTCCAGAGGGGTCTACTAATAATAACAATGAGACCAACGATAATCTGGTTCAGCAGTTGGTAGCTTTGTTAACGGGTGCACTTGCGAATCAACCGTAAGCTCAAGTCACGACTTTCAAGGAATTTAAAGCGGTTGGACCGCCAGAATTTCAAGGGTCTATGAATCCAGTGGAAGCCTAAACCTGGATCATGGAAATAGAGAAGGTGTTAGTCGTTGCTAGAGTTAACGAAGATCGAAGATCTGCGTTCATAACGCTCATATCAAGTCCGGGCTAGCTACCGGGTGGCAAGCAAATAAGGTTCGTGGAGGACAAGGAGTGATAGCATGGGATAGATTTAAAGAAATGTTCTTCGAAATGTATTTTCTAGTGAGTTCTCGAAATCAGCTGGAAGTGCAATTTCTGGAGTTGAAGCAAGGAACAATGACGGTGCCAAAGTATGCTACGAAGTTTAACGAATTGGCAAGGTTTTCCACATATCAAGTCAATACTGATGAGCGTAAAGCGAGAAGGTTCGAACAACAATTGAAGCCCTGGCTTTACAGCAAGGTTTCAATGTTCTAGTTGAACACATTTGCGGTTGTGTTGGAAAAGGTAATTATCGCGGAAGGTGGAAGCGATGCCTTGACCAAGTACAACCAAGAGCAGAAGAAGATGAAGAATGAGAATGAAAATAAGGCTGGTGGAAGTAAAGTTGGAAGTAACAATCAAAAGAGGAAGTAGAGTGAGAATTCAACTGCGGGAGGACAGCAAGGAAATCAGCAGAAGAAAAAGTTTGAGGCTTGCGCAACTTGCGAGAAGAACCATATTGGGGTATGCTTGAAGGGAAAGAGAGTGTGTTTTAATTGTGGTCAGGAGGGACACATTTCGCCGAACTATTTTAGTCCAAAGAAAGATGCATGTTTTACCTGCGGTTCAAAAGATCACATGGCTCGTGATTACCCTAAGAAGCCAGCGATAAGTGCAAGTGGCAGAAAAGGAAACAACAACGGCGGTGGTGCATTGACTATCACTGGACCAGCACAATCAAGCCGACCTACTGCAAGGACTTTTAATATGACCGCAAGGGATGTTTATGCGATCTAAGGATGTGGTGTCAGGTATCATTCTGATTAATGGTATTAATGCTTATGTACTATTTAATTCGGGTACTACTTGTTCATTTATATCCTATGAATTTGCTCAGAACTTTGATTTTCCCCAGGAAGAATTAGAATTTCCCTTAAGTATAGAGATTACGAATAAGGAAGTGATTCATGTTAGATTTGTGTATAAGAATTGTAGACTGGTCATAAAGGGATATGAGATGATGGTAGACTTGATACCAATTAAACTTGGTGAATTTGATGTTATACTGGGAATGGATTGGTTATTCAATTACGGAGCAGTAATTGATTGCCAAAGGAAGTGTGTTAACCTTATGACTCCGTCAAAGGTTGTGTTCTTTGGTAGCAAGTCACCTCGACAAGCAAGTTATCTGACGGTGATGCAAGCTAAGAAGTTGTTAAGACAAGGATGTGTAGGATATTTAGCCTACATAGTTGATACACAGAAGAAGAGTGTGAAGTTTGAAGAGATATTGATCATAAGAGATTTTGCAGATGTATTTCCAGATAATTTGTCGGGTCTTCTGCTAGATCGACAAATTGAATTCGTTATTGATTTACTACCAGGAACGACCCCGATATCTAAAGCACCATACAGAATGGCCCCGGTAGAGATGAAAGAGTTGATGGTTCAATTGCAAGAAATGCTCGACAAGAAGTATATTCAGCCGAGTGTTTCGCCATGGGGAGCACCAGTGTTGTTTGTTAAGAAGAAAGATGGATCGATGCGACTCTACATTGACTACAGAGAATTGGATAAGGTCACAATTAAAAATAAGTATCCATTGCTTAGAATTGATGTATGTTCGATCAGTTGAAGGGAGCGAGATATTTCTCAAAGTTAGACTTGAGAAGTAGTTATCATCAGTTGAAGGTGAGGCCGGAGGATGTATCGAAGACAGCGTTCAGGACTCGGTATGGTCATTACAAGTTTTTGGTTATGTCTTTTGGTTTAACCATCGCACCTGCAACGTTCATGGACTTGATGAACAGGGTGTTTAAACCATTCTTAGACAAATTTGTGGTGGTGTTTATTGATGACATATTGGTCTATTCCAAAACCAAGGAGGAGTATGTGGAATATTTAAGATTGACGTTAGAGACGTTGAGGAAAGAGAAGTTGTACACTAAGTTATCAAAATGTGAATTTTGGTTGGAACGTGTATAGTTTCTCGGACACGTTATTGATAAGGACGGAATTTCGGTAGATCCATCAAAGGTTGAAGATGTAATAAACTGGGATCAGCCGAAGACACCGTCAGAAGTAAGGAGTTTCTTAGGATTGGCAGGATACTACAAGCGTTTTATTCAAGACTTTTCTAAAATCGCGACTCCGTTGACAAATTTAACTAGTAAGGGGGTTAAGTTTGTTTGGACAGAGAAGTGTGAGGAAAGTTTTTGAGAATTAAAGAAGAGGCTGAGCTCTACACCTGTGTTGTCGTTACCTGATGATACAGGAAATTTTGTGGTGTATAGTAATGCATCGCATAAAGGACTAAGTTGTGTGCTTATGCAGAACGACAGAGTTATTGCATATGCATCACGACAGTTGAAAGATTATGAGAAGGGGTATCCAACTCATGACTTAGAGTTGGTAGCAATGGTGTTTGTCCTAAAAATTTGAAGACATTATCTTTATGGAGAGAGGTGTGAGATATATACCAACCATAAAAGTCTGAAATATATCTTTACACAAAAAGACCTGAATATGAGACAAAGAAGGTGGTTGGAACTGATCAAAGATTATGACTGCGAGATTTTCTATCATCCCGGAAAGGCGAATGTTGTTGCTGATGCCTTAAGTAGGAAGGGAAGGGAAAAGTTGATGTTGTTAACTGATCAAGAGAAGCTAGTGTCAGAGATAGCTAAGATGGAATTGGAAATTAAATACTCAACAGAATCTGATGAAAAGTTATTCCAGATAGGAAATAGTTCGACGTTAGTGGATAAGGTGAGAACTGCACAACTTCAAGATGAAGAATGCAAAAAGATAAAATAGAAGATATCTGAAGGTGAGGAAAATAAATTCAAAATTGATTCGGAAGGGTTACTTGGATTTGAAGGGAGAATTTAGGTTCCGCCAGTATCAGAGGTTAAAGAAGAAATCCTGAGTGAAGCTCACAATTCAAGATATTCGATTCACATTGGGAGTATAAAGATGTACCAGGATCTTAGACATCATTTTTGGTGGCCGAATATGAAGAGAGATGTGGCTGAATGCGTGGCGAAATGCTTGATGTGTCAGAAAGTCAAAGCTGAACATCAAAGGCCAATCGGATTGTTACAACCGTTGGAGATACCAGAATAGAAATGGTAGCATATCACAATGGATTTTGTGGTAGGTCTTCCAACAACTCAACAAGGATATGATGCCATCTGGGCGATTGTCGATCGACTGACGAAGTCGGCACACTTTTTTCCAATCAAGATTCGATTTACCCTAGATCGGTTAGCAAAACTATACGTGAAGGAAATTGTTTCAAGGCACGGTGTACCTGTGTCCATTGTGTTAGACAGAGATCCACGTTTCACATCTAATTTTTGGAAATGATTACAAGAATGTTTGGGAACATAGCTGAGAATGAGCACAACGTACCATCCTCAGACCGACAGATAAAGTGAGAGAACTATCCAAACCCTAGAGGATATGCTCAGAGCATGTATTATGGATTTCAAGGGAAATTGGGATGACCATTTGCCATTAGTGGAATTTGCGTATAATAATAGTTATCACGCAAGTATTAACAAGCCACCCTATGAAGCGTTATACGGCAGAAAATGCAGAACTCCGTTATGTTAGGATGAGGTAGGTGAACGTCAGTTATTGGGTCCAGAATTGGTACAACAGACTGTCGAGATCATCAAGATTATTTGAGCAAGATTGATTGCAACACAAGATAGAGAAAAGAAATATTCCGATCAACATCGACAAGGTCAGGAATTCGATGTCGGTAGTTATGTTTTCCTAAAAGTATCTCCCTAGAAGGGAAAAATTCGATTTGGCAAGAAGGGGAAGTTAAGCCCTAGATTTATAGGACCTTTTGAAGTGCTTCGACGAGTTGACGAAGTGGCGTACGAGATAGCTTTACCTCCAGAGTTGGAGCATATTTATAATGTTTTCCATGTATCAGTATTGAGGCCATATAATCCTTATTATAAGCATGTTATCGAATATGAGCCCTTACAGTTTGAAAAAGATTTGTCATATGTAGAAGTCCCTGTTCAAATGAAGAGCAAGTGCTGAGGAATAAAGTGATACCTTTTGTTAAGGTAGTCTAGAGGAACCACAATGCTGAAGAAGCTACGTGGGAACTTGAAAGCGTTATGATGAAGAATTATCCTCAGTTGTTTGCTTGATTTTGTATAGCGATTAAGGATGTAATCTTGTTAAGGAGGAAAGAATGTAATGAATAAATTTTTCGAGTTGTGATTACGGGGATGAATCCTCATTAAGGAGGAAGGATGTAACGATCGAGGAATTTATAATTTAATTTAAATATTTGTTGAATCAAAAATATTTTAAATAATTTATTTATTAAGAAAAATAAATAATTGATGAATTGTGGTGAATTAATTTAGTAACTAAATTGATTAATGTTAATTAAATTGAGTAATGATAATTTTATTTGAAGGATTTAATTTAAGGAAATAATTAAATTAAATCAATTGCTTAATATTTAAGAAAATAATTAAGCTAAATAAATTGTTTAATTTAATAGAAATAAATTAAATAAAGTAATGTGTCTAATTTATTAATTAAATTAGATATATAGTTATTTATTAATTATAAGATATAATGATAATAAGAATTTTATTATTATTATAAGTTATTTATTTTAGCTAAACTAAAGTTATATAAATTAACTAAATTAAAAGTGTGACAAGTAGTAACTATATGATATAATAATATAATAATAATTTGATTTGGGGGAGTTTTGGTTAGCCAAACAGGGCCTTGTGGCCTTTGGCATTATTTCAACTAACATGTCTTTTTATTCCTCTAACTGAAAGGCTACGTGGGGGAGTGACTATGTTATATCTACGCATTCTATTTTTTTTCTCTAAGGCTTAGCTAGATATCACAGAGTGTTGAGAAAAAGATTGAAGGAAGAGAACTCAGTAATATTGGCTTGGAGGCGGTTTTGGAAAAAAAGGGTTGCTATTAATTGCTTCCATAAACAAGGATTAAGGTATATTGTAATTCTAATATTTTGTGTTTTGAGTTCTCTGTGGGAATTTCCTATGAATTATTAAGTCACGTGAATGATGGTTTGTATATATGCACTTAAAGGTTTGCAAACTCTGTTAATTATCATCTATACTTGTTATTTGTTATCAAATTCATAAAAATTGGATGTAGGAAGAGAAAATGGAAAATCACAGTGTTTGTGTTCATATAATATGGCCATAGAAACTACCAAATTTATTGTCCAATATGTGATATAATCTGTAGTTTGTTGATGGATTATGTTAATATGTTAAGAAATGAGAACAATGTAGTTTGAATCATGATAATTGATTAGGAAACGAGTTCATGGCGATCAAATTCGTTAAAAGTATAAAAATGAGGAAATTTGGGAAAAATATAGTTTTGATTCTTCAAAATAGAGTTTATATAATGTTTTATATATAGAATGGTGTTTAGTATGTGTAACTATAATACGGCAAAGTGAAGATGTAATTTGGTGTAATTCGGTAGAATTGGGATTTTATGGCCAAAGTAGAGTCTATGTCGAGCTTCATAAAAAACGCGGTGTCTTTGAGACGTCACGCAGGCCATTGTCTCGCACGCGCTTCTCTCGATTTGACGCACAACATGTGGGAGTGTTGCGTCACATGCGACGCAAGTTTAAATAGCTTTAATACTCACGCAGTCACATGAAAGTGGCTCGTCACAGACAAAGAAAGCCTCGCTTAATTGCAGGTCATGTGTAATGGACTTGGATTAGTTTAACATGCATGTAAAGGATACTAAAACATTAAGTGGAGTACAATAACAGATTGTAATGTGTTGTAATGCAAAGTGTAAAGATTTGAAATAATTATTTAAATAAGTTATAAAATGAAACCAAATGTGATGTTTTTAAAGTTAGAGATGAATGGTTAAGTTATATTGGCTTGTAATGAGATTTCAGATTCGTTAAGTATATTTAACCTTCGTGGTTAGGTGCTAGGTTAGGGTTATGACCTAAAGGATGGTTTAAACCCTAAAAGTTAATATTCATGCGATTAATTGTTGTTGCGATTTCAATGATATATGTAGGATAATTGGAGATTATTTTACACTTGTGTATTTTACAACCGAGGCAGGTTCTCTAACTCTACTTTTATAATTGTGCAAGTTTCTAAACCTTATCTCCTTACAATTGAGCAAGCTTTCTAACTTCATTCTTTTCATATTGAATGTAAGTTTCCATTCCTATATTATTATTGTTCAAGTTCTTAAAATTGAGTAAGCCTAGTTTATCTTGAGTATGTTTGTGCAAGCTCTTGTAACCTAATTCATTATATCGAGCGAGTTTTATTTCCCTTATTATCATTTGAAGCATATATTGTTCTAATACCTTGATTTATAGAAGATTGTTCTAAACTCCTTTGAATAACTTTGCATGTAAATCATGTTATTTAGTTATATATTGTAAGACCCCAGCTTATTATAAATAAAATTGAATTTTTCTCAATTCATTATTCTAAATTAATAAGGTGTTAATTTGATATAATACTTTGGTTATGGGTGAAATGTGCAAATTTTACAAAATAAGCAAGTGGTTATAAAATATTCATTATTGTCGGGGAATATTCGTTTGGTTGTGGAATATTCTTGTTGTCGGGGAATTTTCGTACGACGGTGCAGCCATTCGTGGGCCCCATAACAGGATAATTGTCGGATGAAGGAAAACAATAAAGTATGAGTTTTTACAAATAACGGCGTAATTATTACCGTTAACACTATTGGAATATATGGTGGTTAAAATACAGTAATATGCGTGGTTGCAGAGTAGCACACGGTATTGCACAGTATTGTTGAATTATTGATTCGTATGTAAGAAGGCACTACTCAATAATTGTTACCATAGTTACTATTCAATATTTTATTTTATTGATTCAATAATTGCTGCGTTGATATTTTATATTATTGTTGTTTCAATAATTGTCACTGCACAGTATTTTTCATTATCAGATCAATAATTCATATTATTTGAATAATATTATTAGATAGCATTATTGGCAATGTCTAGAAAGTTCTGTCAAGGAGAGGTTTAGTCACCTAATTGCGCGCCAGTAAGGAGAAATCCTTATCGGAAAGCCCTCTCTTTCTTGGGAACGGCCTAGTTGTCATAATTGTGATTCTATAATATTATTTGTGAATAATTAATTATTAATTTATATGATAAGCAAATATTTATTTGATGCGGATATAAATGATGGATTTATTTATGTGGATATAAATGAAGGAATTAATGCTGAGGTGTTTTATCAGTATTTTGTCGGATTGGAGGTATTAAAAACTCAAATTGGTGTTCTTAAAGCTTTATTGCGTGAGTTGTAATTTTAATCCGACCGTTAGATCGTTGTGATTTATGGATATGTTATACATATATGAGTTGAGTATATATCCACAAATTTTGAACCGCTTGAAAATTAACGCATGATTTGTTATGAATTTTAAAAGGTGTTGAAACCAGTATTGAAAATCGTCTGCTTGTGGATTTTGATATTTTTTTGTTTGGAATTTGGAAAAACTCAAAACTACAAAGTTGTAGAGAATTCGATTTCGTGTGGAATGGACATAAAATTCAGATTTTTTATAATAAATGACTATTTTCTATGAATTACAAGTTTGTAAAATAAAATGATTTTTATTAAATTATGGGTGGGACCCACTTGTGTTATAAACATGTGGACTGCTGGGATTTTTCAAGAATGGCATGCTTGGCTTTTTCAAATGGTGGGTGGCGTATAACATTGAAAAGAAATAATATTATTATATTATTTTAGTCTCCTATGGCGTTCTAGCATTTTTCTATAAATAGACGCTTAGGTTAGAATTGAAAATCACACCAGAAACAAGTTTTCTTTCTCTCTAGATTATCGAGCATATTTTTGTGAGTATTTTGATACTTTAAGAGTTGTTGTTCGGTACAAGTTTCTTTTTACTTTCTATCTGATATTCCGATCAGAAGTACCGTTATTTTGAGGTAAGGGATGTTATTTTATTCTTAAATGATATTATTTTCTTCAATATCATTATGTCGAAATATTGGTTTGAACTTTTTAATCAAATTTGGATCTTTTTGTGTCGAGATTACTATTCATGTATACTAAGACTATTCACGATACTCTGACACTATTTACTTAATCTCAAGACTATTCACCGAAAAATGAAATTTTTCCTTTTTGTCCAAGATGTCTATTATGGTTACTATCTTTGATTGTATCCAATGTTTTGATCTTTATTTTTGAATCCTGCTTCAAAATTAGTTATTATGGAGTATTATTGATCTTGGATAAACTGTTAAACGAATCCCTAAAATTTGTCCTTCCTGTCTCACGGATTCGCTTTTCTTTAAAATATTTTTAATCATCCTCGCCTTAAATGATGATATTCTTGAATATCTTTGGCCTATAGTGCAAAATGAATGATTAATCGATGAATATCTTTGCCCGTAGTGCAAAGATGAACAGTGTTGAGATGAACATGACCAACCGGGTGATACAAATGAATATCTTTGACTTAGAAAGCAAAAATGAATATTTGATTAAAGATGTATATTGATTGTTGTTACAGGGATAAAATATTGATGATAGACTTTTAAATCTTAGAAGATAGTAGAACTCATTCTCTACTTGACTCTTCTAATGGATTGTTGTTTTCGCTGCAGTTTTGATCTAAAACTTGTTGTCTATTATGTTTTATTAGATTTTTCCCTATTGAAGACTAATGATAATTTGTTGTATATTATCTTAGTCATAATATTCTTTACTGGACTAGTTGAGCTCACCCTTTTCTTTTTTGTTCCATTTTTTTTCTCAGGAGGTGAGAACATAGCAGGATCGAGTCGAGGTATGGAGTGATGGTTCTAGAAAGATGTTTTAGCAATCCTCACTATTTCTGTAAAATAGTGTATGAATAATTGAAATGAGGACTTATTTGAGTGTTGATATTGTCTAGAAGACAATATTTGTATTTAAACTCACAGTATGTGTTGTCGTATTTTGCACGACAATCAGATTATCAAGTTGTAGTTTGCTTTCTGTACCATGTATTTGGCGACTCAGAATGGGTGTTGTATACCTATTTTGGGGGCGTCACATATATATTGTTGATATCCGATCTTTAACTTAATAGCCTTGTTCAGTTATACAATTTTGTATTATACCTTTATTGATAAGTGTTGAATAGTGTTCTAAAATTCTAGATACACTGATAAGCTAGTTCCAAACTAAACTTTCTTTAGTGCGGAAATTCTAAATTCAAACTGAGATGAACAACCCTAATATAAGATATTTTTGTACGTGTGACGTTTAGATGTTTGTGCACAATACATGGTACAAAGGGCTGATCCCCCTAAGTACGTTAAGAAAGGTTTGTACAGTCTAAATGACTGTTAAGGTTAAGGTAATAATACCTATATACCAGAGACATAGTTTGTGGTCATAAGACCTTCAGACATTGATTTCGAACTTGTTATCTACACTAGATTCATAGAGCAAGTTCATTATTGTTCAGCATTCGTTGTTCACTCTTATATTGTTATCATTATTACTTTCTATATTTGTGAGCAATTGTTTGCTCACTCTTGCAATTAACACTGCAGCTAACGTTGAAAGAGTCGATGAGCCATCTACCAGCAAAGGGAAGGGCAAGATGCCTAAGAGCTGAAGAATTAATGAAGTTAATTTAAATGTTTCATGTTATATGACTTGTTTAATTATATGATGTATTCCGCAAACTTATGTAATAATTTTAAGGTTAGATTACGTGGGATTGTTTTGAAATGATGTAACCCTTTAATGGGGAGGATTATTGTTTAAGTTGTTTAAATTATGTCTTTATCCTTTATTATGGATAGTTAGATGTAATAATTTTTGATAAGTGAGCACCAAATCCTGTGGGAATGAAGTACCTGGATTTGGGGGTGTCACAATCGTTCTGAGTATACAAAAGACTGTATAACTTATACGATAAAGAATGAATCCTGAGGTATGGCATTTAGTTTCCAGGAAGCCATAAGGAATGAGGAATTAACTTAGTGAACATTATAGTTTTAATGGTTCGGATAAGTTAAGATAAGTTTAGGTTGTGGTACAATCGTAACCTTTGATGGATGACATATGGGAGCTAGGCTAAATAATTCCTTCAGAGAGTGAAGGTATATACGAAACTGGCAACCGATCTAACTCACTGTTATGGGTAGTGTAGATGAGACAGGAACTTGTTTATTGGTTGTTTGTGGGAAACCACTCAGAGTACCATATGGACTACTAGCAAAGACACGATGTGTGCTGAGTCCTAGGAGGGTATAAAAAGAAGATAAGAATGCAAATCATCAAAGATGATGATCGTATGAGTAAGACATCTCTGAATGTCATGAAGTTGTAAACCGTTAAAGAAAGTTGGTCGCGTAAACTTAGTTTATAAGAACGCGAAGCCTAAGAAGTAAAGTTAAGTAAACAAATGTGAAAGTCAAGTATGTGACTAATTGGTGTATGTGTTGTATTCCTTATGTGTTATATAGGAATTGGAATGAGCAGTTCAGTGTAAACTTTAATTTGTAGTTGTGTGTAAGGCAAGTTTCCTAACTTCATTCATATTCTAAATGAATGTTAGTTTCTTAAACTTTCTCAGATGTTGAACTTGAGAAGTTTTGTTTATGTACAAATGTGTGATATTTGTACAAGGTGGAAGAATGTATGAGGCCTTGTGCCATAATTTGAACACTTTGGTGTTTCTATGAGATGAACTATTCTGTGATTGAATTGTTCAATAAGAGAATGTTTTGTTTATACGTGAACCGTTATTGTTAAGTCTATGCTAAAGATTCTAGATTGACAGGATGTGTATGAAAGAGAGTAGAGAATGAAAGTATTTCAAAGTGAATGTGACTAATGTTTTAAAATGATAGGAATCGAGATTATTCCTATTATTCAAGCTACTTCATAACCTTTATTCGGTTATTGAAGTCTTAAAAGATTGTTTAAATTCTTGAAGTTGTTTGTTCAACTACTATGACTTGCTGAGCATTTGAATGCTCACACTTGCTTTAAATACAAACATTTTCAGCGAACGATGTTAAAAAGAACTTAAGGATCCCATAAAGATCAAGCTGATCGGTATCCAGAAGAAGTGTCATTCATTAGATAAATGAGCGTGAAGATCGAGTGAAGACTTGTAATGTAGAATAATGTAATTAAACTATAGAATAGTTTAATGAACGGTTATGTATCCTTGGTGGCGGATAAAAGTCACTCGTGTAAGATGTAAAGAATAATGTAATTATCATTATTTGTAATGAAAGAGGTTATAAGGTATTAGAACCTGGGAATTGAGAATGTATGTTGTTATATTTTAGTATATAATGATATATGTTTGGAAAGAAGTGGGACCGTGATGTACGGAATTCAAGTATGAAGATAGACCAAATTTTGGGGCGTTACAGAGTGGTATCAGAGCTAATAGGTTATAAATCTTAGGTATGAGTACCTACGACTATAATCCTTGAGATAAGTATAAGAAGATCACTACGTGATCATAGTAAATCATAATAATAGATGATCTGTTAAACGATGAATGATTTATAGCTAATGCTATGAATGAATGGTACTACGAAGTAGTACGAGAAGAAGAACTCAGATTGAGTTGTAAAGAATAGCATACGAATTAAAGAAAATATATATTAAGTGAAGAGAAAGTTAGAAGTTGTAAAATCTCAATTGAGGACTCATGTGATAGCTGAGTTGTATGAATCTTTGTTATGGGCAGAGGTTTGTGCTTTGGTGTAACATCCACTCAGTTTATTATAGTGATAATCATTAGAATTGGTCACGCTATCAATATATATATGATGAGAAGGTGAATCTTTTCTCATGTATATACTTGATAGGTAGAGAAAGATAAGGTAGGTGCGAGTTCTTGAAACTCATACTTATAGTAGGTTCGTGACTCATAATAATATGGTATATTTTTGAACTTCTCAGTGAATGGACGCCTTATGGTCCTTACCGATAGTTCTTAAACTCATATTATTGTGGAAAGTTCTGAACTCATAATGCGTGGTAAGTTGATGGACCGTATTTACTAAGGTATAGGGATGTTTAAATTTGAAAATGAGTTATTTTCAGTAGAATTAGCATTGAAGGTGCTAGAGAAGATTAAGTATCGTCGCAAGTAAGACAATGAAGGAAGATGGAGAATAGGATATTCCAAGTCATCTAGCTATGCTAGATTTCGAAGTTTCTTGAAATCGTGCTTATGTGCGCACGTTTTGAAAATGAAAGGATTGGTTCAACTTTTGGAACCAATAGATTTTAAAAAGAACTATTCTTGGTATGTCTATGCTAATTGTTTCGGCTAGAGAGGAATTGATTTGAAATATCAAAATGAATTTTATATCATCAGGCATTTAATGCAAGGATGGTAAAGAGATGGAGTTGTTAATGCAATTGAACCTAGTGTTGGATGTGATCTTAGGATCAACAACCCACTATGGTATGATGTATAATGACAAATTCATAAACCGATTTAAGTCCTCAATGTCTTTGTGAAAAGTACTAGATCGTGATCGTCATAAAATATTTTGATGTATTATAAAAGAATTTAAAGAAGTAGTCGACGCCAATTGATTTGACTAGACGAATGTTTCAAGTTGATGTCCAATTTATTGGTATGGTCTAAGCTATTTGATTTGGCTAAGGCAAAAGGTATGTCATGTCATAAGAAAATCGAGCTTTCTTTGAAGAGTTATGCCGAACCAAATTGTTTTGGTGCGAAATCTAATGATTAAGTCTGAGGTGAACATACCCTGAAATGGAATTATATGATGGGTTAATCGCCTACATATAGAAGAGGTAGTTTGCTTTCTTGATGATTGTAAACTGATCGTGATAGAAGGGTTTACGATAAAATAATGTTAAACCTAGTAAGAGTTCATGGTCGATTTGACCCCTCAGCAAAAGTATGAAATGTTTTAAAGGAATCTTTATATTCCTATTTGTTCCTTCTACTTCATGATTCTTAGTAAGTTATGAAGGCTAGAGAATGTTTGAAAGATAAGAACTTCTTTGAAGAAAAGTTTAGATGAAGGGTAAGCTAAAATTTCGAGAAAAAAATTCTGTGAAGAAGGGGTGAATGTGATAAATCGGGTATGGGTATGGTTTTAGAAATTCCGAGGATGAAATTTTTATATGTAGGGAAGAATGTGACAACCCGAAAAAATGGATTGTCCAGAATTTAAGATTTAAAGAATTAGTTATTAATAAAATAAATTTTTATTAATAATATTATGTGCTATGTGTTTATTAATCGTTTCTAGAACCTAGGATGATTATTAATCGGGAGGATTCTGGCTACGAGCTAGACTGATCGAGTAAGAATTTTCAAGATGAAAATAAAAAAAATTCGGGAACAAAATATTTTTGGGAAAAAAGACGAAATAGGCACTATTCACCAAACGAAACCCTAAGGGTTAGGGTTTGAATAACCTAAGCTTTTCCAAGAGTTTGGTATGTCGAAATGACATTCCATCGAAAGATTTAACGATAATATATCGTGAAAAGTTAAGTAAGCCGATAAAAAAAATTCTCAAAAAATGTGCAGAAATCGGACAAAATAAAAATGACAAAAAGTACTGTTATGTACTTTTCACTCGTTTAACTACGTTAGGGGAAAATGTGAAGGAAAACGTTTAACGTGAAAAAGTGTTTTTTAGTTTTTTGGAGATCGGAAGAATACGTAAAAGTTAATCGGTAAAGAAAAGATGAAATATCCAAAAATATTTGGATTTCGAGAATCGCAATTTTTGAACTGTCGGGCTAATTCAGCAAGACGGAAGCACAAAGCTACCAAGGGAAGCTTCGTGAATAGTAAGGATGTTAGTAAGGAGGTGTGAATAGTAAATCTAGGGGCAAAATAACTATTTTGCCCCTAGCTTTGAAAATCAATATAAGAAAGGTGTTAGTTGATTTTTTTTCAAAATCAACCAACAACTTGAAAGAGAGAGAGAGTTTGGATGAGATAGAAGAGCAAAATGAATAGGAAAAGCTTGCTCATGAGCAAACTTTGTGTGACACCCCCAAATCCAGGTACTTCAATTCCACGGGATTTGGTATTCACTGTACAAATATCATCTATCTATCTACCCAATATAAATGCAAACCAAGGAATAGATGGAAATAAATCATCTCCTTAAGGAGTTACATCACCTGAATTAAATACATAAATCCCAGGTCATACTAACCTTAAATCTCAAACGCGGAAATATAAACAAGTAATAGTCTTACATAACATTAGCATAAGTCTAAAACATGAATACATAATCACATAACAACAAGTCTTCATCATTTGTTAATCGTGCCCTTGCCTTCGCTAGTAGAAGGCTCGTTAGACCTTTCGTTCTTAACTATAATGTTATTATTACGCTAGAGTGAGCACAAATGCCCACAAGTATAATAATAGAACAACAATATAATAACATGCGAGTGAATTAAGACTTCTGTAAAAAGAAAACTCTGCTTTTGAATCAAGAATGAATAACAAGAATCAAAAGAACTTCTGAGGGTCATAAGACCTTGAATTATGTCCTAGGTTGTCAAGTGTTTATACTTGAAACCTTTAACAGTCATAAGACTATGGACTCTTCTTCTCGTACTTAGGGGGATCAGCCTTAGTACCATACTGTGCATAATATCTTAAAGCTAAAGCGTAATTAATCCCCTATAACAGGGTTGTTCATCTCAGTTTGACATTAGAGTCCGCACTAAAGGAAGTTTGGTTTAGATCAGCTCAACAATGGTTCTGAAATTTAGAACGTTCATCAACTATGGACTAGTCGAATCAATAACGGTTCGCTAGTCTTATTCAATTTGAATAATAAAGTTCAAGATGTATACAATCGAATAAGTATTGTATAACAGGAATTATGCTTTTAAAGAATGATAACATCTAATATGAAATATTGACTTGAACAATAATAAACAAGATAAATAAGGAACTTGCTTTATGTAAAGAAACAAGGTTTAGGAACTTGTCTCGTGCGTAGGCTAAACGATTACTACTTTCGTTCACCACAAATCCTACACACATACCATATGTATTCACGACATTCATTAGTTACATTTTCACTTAATTATTTAATATAAACTCTTACTTAATTAAATTAGAATATTTTCATTCCCCTACTATTATTACACTCGAATAAATTATTTCATAATAATTTCCATTGAATATTTATTTTATTCCATAAATATTTTAACTAAAATATTTATTTTATTTTATAAATATTTTAATAATAATCTCCATCGAATATATATTTTATTTCATAAATATTTCAACTAAAATATTAATTTTATTTGATAAATATTTTAATAATAATTTCTATCAAAATATTTATTTTATTCCATAAATATTTCAACTAAAATATTTATTTTATTTGATAAATATTTTAATAATAATTTCCATCAAATATTTATTTTATTCCATAAATATTTCAACTAAAATATTTATTTTATTTGATAAATATTTTAATAATAATTTTCATCAAATATTTATTTTATTCCATAAATATTTCAACTAAAATATTTATTTTATTTGATAAATATTTTAATAATAATTTCCATCAAATATTTATTTTATTCCATAAATATTTCAACTAAAATATTTATTTTATTCGATAAATATTTTAATTAATTAATTATTATTATTATTTTATTTTATTTTTATTTTTCTTTGCCCGCCGGGGCAGGTAATTTAGTTTGGTAATGCCCACCGTGGTCGGGGTTACCCAGACTCAGTTTCTGCAGTTTCTGCAGTTCACGAACATAACAAGGCCAAATTAGGCCAAAAAATCTCTCATAATTTCACCCATATGTTCTCATGAAGAACACAGAGAACATGGTCATAACTTTCAATTTCCTTGTCCACACATTAATTTAAGCATACCCAAATACTATAATTCATATATGATCATTACCCAACCTTTTTAACATGATTTTAACAAGTTAAAACATACAATTACTTGAATCAATTCATGTAATTTCAGTGTTCTTGGTGATTTTGAAAATATTGAACATGAAACAGAAAAATTGGCGTTACGGGTTTGTTATAACACTGAATCTGCCCATTCAAAGTTTATTTTCTTCATTTTGACATGTGATAACATAATCTACCATTAAATTTCAAGTTAAAGAACAATTCGTAGCATACCAATTACCATAAGGGCCATACATATGAAACTTATACTCAGTAACTTCACAAATCAATTTATAACATGTTTGTATGCAATTAATGTTATGAAAACATACATATATGGTAATAAAAATATATTATGATTATATATTATCATGTTTTTACACCTTGATCATCAATTCATGCATAGATCACACAAATTTGTTTTATAGAGAAGTTAGAGATAGCTTTTTCACAAAATAATAATAACGTAATTACAATTTGGGTTTAAGAGATTAACCTAAAGCAGGTCCCTCTGATTCTTCACTTTGTTCTTCAATCACTCAACTTTTCTCTAAATTCTCTCTGAATTCTCTCTCAGTTAAAACTCATAAATAAAATATGTCTTCTAAAATAAGACTGATTAATGCGCTTCTTAACTGCAGCGTGGTGGTCAGTTAACTTCATTCATGGGTTAACTGCCCTCAACCTCCATTAGGACTTTATTTGGCTAACTTATTAGAAGGTTTTTCCCATTTAATTTAATTAACATCTTATAATATAGTTTAATCATGTCACACCCAATTACACAATAGTTTAAATATCTTATTTCATTTAATTTAAATAAAATATAATAATTTCTCATTAATTCACATAGTCACATAATTAAATTTCTCATTTATTAATTATGTTAATTCAATAAATCTCTACTTAATTAAAAATAATATTATGCTTATTAAATAATTAGTTTAATCAAATAAGCTTAATTAAAGACATACTTTAAATAATAAAATTCCCATTAATTTAATCAATATAACACATATAATTAAATTAATCTACCACCAATTCATCAATTAATTATTTAATCCAATAATTAAATCAGAAAAAAATATTTATTTAATTCAATAAATATTAAAATAAAATTACAAAATCTCGTTTGTCACACTTTTTCTGACGGAATGAGATTAAAGGAGAAAGGTAATCCGAAACCTAGTCTCCTATATTTTTTCTTTAAGTTTTCTGTAGCGCCCCCAAATCCGAGTCCTAAATCACCACGGATCTGGTACACTAGTTCTAACTATTGCGGAAGATATAAACATAAATTGTTTATACATTAAACATTATATACTAATCCCAAGGTCGAGTAACCATAACTTATACACGATTCATTATCCTATCTGACATACAAAGATTTTATCATGCATTATTGTTACCAATCTATCTGCACATGTAAACTAAAGCTGGAACTGTCTTTAATCTTTTCTTGTATCCAACACATTTACCTTAATCTGCAATATTTTATCACGATATAGCAAGGGTGAGCATGAAAGTTGCCCAGCAAGTTTAAATTTTATTTAAGGATATATCATGATTAAAAGAGTCTGAATAATAAGTTGGCTATAATTCAACAATGTAGTTATGAATTAGCACGAACAAACTTTTGACTGAATAAGTATTAAATATAAACAAATATATCTGAACCGAATGGTAATGAAGGTGATCAGCCTTTCATACCTGACTTATACATACAATATGTACAGAGTACAATTCTACATGGAAATCAGCAATGATTAACCATAAGCATATTTGAATGAAACAACTCTTAGTGGAGTTAAGAAAAACTCGTATGTTTCATTGATTACCGTTACGAAATATAACTTAGCTTTATTCGAAGACCTAATATAGATAATACCGATCTCCAAATATTATAATAATATCATCACAGTATAAAATAACCTAAACACATTACCAAATAATCCTATCAGTCTATACAGCACATAAGACCTAGTATCAAGTTAAACTATTGCAGTCTGAGTTGAGTTCGATACTATTAGGACTTCCCGATGGCCTAGTCGGATAATTACCGAGTTTAAGTTCAATTAAACTCTACCTAAACACTTAACAATTATCGTAGGTAATTTATAAATCAGTCAACATAATTTTCATAGGCTTATAATAATTTTTAGATAATTATTATCATTTATCATGATTTTTCAATCATTAATATGATTTAAATACCACTTAATTCCATTATCATTAATATTTATTTAATATTAAATATTAATGAAATCCTTAACAAAATATATTAATATATTTATACTATCTCAAAGTATTTTCAATAACTTAAAATCATATTTATATGATTTTTAAAACACTTAAATCCATTATCCGATAATTGCTTTTAATATTAAAATATTAATATTTTTATGACAAAATATCAAAAGTTATATTTTACAACTTAAAATAGTTTTATAACACTTCAATTATTTTTATATAAATTTTAAAGCATTAATTTATTTTTCCATAATTTATTTAATAGATCTATTAAATAAACTAACTACCATTAACAATAATTTATTAATGAAATTCATCAAAAAACATTAAAAGTCATTAAAAATAACTTAAAATATTTTCTCACACCATAATATAATTTTAAATGATTTTTTCAAGTATTAAAATCATTTTTAAATAATTTATTTAATATTAAAATTAAATAAATTAAATACCATTTATATTCCAAAAATATTAAATATTTATGAAATATACACAAAATACTTTAAAACTAATTTTCAGACACATTCACCCCCTTATACTATACTGCTTACACCATTCACACACATCATTACATTCTACCCAATTCACCGCTCACAAGAATAAAAAAATTTAAATTGTGCTGAAGAGTCATATAGACTATTTGTCTGTCATTTTCGCAAGGTTTTTTGGAAATTCATCCGCAAACCGTCATAACTTACGTATACAAAGGGTGATTAACTTGATATGCCTCAGATTGGCCAAGATTCTTTGGTCTGAACAATTTATTCTCTTATGCTACTTTAAAGCGCACAAAATTTCTTACCTCGCTTATTGGATTCCGCGCCAAACAATTTGGTTCGGAAATTTCTTTCAATGAACACTTAGAGTTTTCATAAACATTTGTCTAAATTGAATCTAATAAAGATAGACTCATATCAATAATTCAATTCAATCGAATTATTTACGTGTAGCCAAACCCCGTTGGTAAAATAAAATCTTGAAAATATTTTTGAGAATGATGTCATGATGTCGTACTATATTAACAGTCCATTTGAGGATGCTGCCATTGTATGACTTAGTCATAACACATCATACAATAGTGGAACAATGATTTTTAGATCGAATTTACACTAAGTATTCCTGTATTTACAACCCCATCAACTTTATATCATCTTTGCACCAGGTTACATGGTACATGAGTGATAAATAAAATATATTTTGATATTTCAAATCATTTGCGTCTAGCTGAAATAAGTAGCATAGACTATACTTTAAACCGTTCCAAAAATGATTATGAGTCTACATATTTTATTTTTTTAAAAGCACATAGTGCGTATTTAGCTTGATGTCAAAATTTTGAAGTCTAGCATAGCTATGAGTTTTGGAAAACTTATATCTCCACTAATAATCATTTTCTTAAATAGTCTATTTATTCCTATTATTCTCAATACTCCATTCACACTTAGTTCTACCTAGTTCGTCAAACTTACCATACTTATGAGTTTAGAAACTTTCCACAATTATATGAGTTTAAGAACTTGTCCTAGTCAGACCTTTGACGTCCATTTGCTAAGGGGTTCATAAACATTTCATATAAATATGAGTCACGAAGGTAGCATAAGTATAAGTTTTAAGAACTCGTACTTAACCTTATATTCTCTACCTATAACCTATCTATCTGTTATACACATGAGAAAGGAATCACCCTCTTAACATGTATATAGCAAATAGCGCGACACAATATTTCATAATCCCTCCCTAATCTTAACTCCCTTCTCAATATGAATTTTTATTCAATTCATATTCATAATCCTTTCATGAATCTGTACTAATTCATAGTACAACTTACACATAGCAATCTTGCTATAAATTTTTTTAATCATTTGCTTGATCATTCTCTATACTATAACCTTATCAGATCACGGAGTGATCTCATCGTATATATTATGATTTATTTCTATAGTATGATCGTGTTTGTTTTACGATCTCTTATCCATGTACTTTTAGTCTTTTAGACTCTATCTATTCATTACTACTATTCACCTTTATTATCAGAGTTAGGGAACCCCGTATCTTTATAACTCGCCGAGATTTGTCTTTGAATCTTACTGAAACACTAACTCTATGTGAGTTAGATCTTATCCTAATTACTGCAGTTATTAGTCTAAGGTAACTCTGCTCTAGGTTTATAACCAACAGCTCTGATACCAAATGTAGCGCCCCAAAATCTGGGTCCTAAATCACCACGGATCTGGTACACTAGTTCTAACTATTGCGGAAGATGTAAACATAAATTGTTTATACATTAAATATTATATAATAATCCCAAGGTCGAGTAACCATAACTTATACACAATTCATTATCCTATCTGACATACAAAGATTTTATCATACATTATTGTTACCAATCTATCTACACATGTAAACTAAAGCTAGAACTGTCTTTAACATTTCCTTGTATCCGACGCATTCGCCTTAATCTGTAATATTTTATCATGATATAGCAAGGGTGAGCATGAAAGTTGCCCAACAAGTTTAAATTTTATTTAAGGATATATCATGATTGAAAGAGTCTGAATAATAAGATGGCTATAATTCAACAATGTAGTTGTGAATTAGCATGAAAAAACTTTTGACTGAACGAGTATTAAACATGAACAAATATATCTGAACCGAATGGTAATGAAGGTGATCAGCCTTTCATACCTGACTTATACATACAATATGTACAGAGTACAATTCTACATGGAAATCAGCAATGATTAACCATAAGCATATCTAAATGAAATAACTCTTAGTAGAGTTAAGAAAAAATTTCCTATTTCGTTGATTACCGTTACGAAATATAACTTAGCTTTATCCGAAGACCTAATATAGATAATACCGATCTCTAAATATTAGAATAATATCATCACAATATATATAAAATAACTTAAACACATTACCACATAATCCTATCAGTGTATACAGCACATAAGACCTAGTATCAAGTCAAACTATTGCAGTCTGAGTTGAGTTCAGTACTATTAGGACTTCCCGACGGCCTAGTTAGACAATTATCGAGTTTAAGTTCAATTAAACTCTGCCTAAACACTTAACAATTATCTTAGGTAATTTATAAATCAGTCAACATAATTTTCATAGGCCCATAATAATTTTTAGATAATTATTATCATTTATCATGATTTTTCAATCATTAATATGATTTAAATACCACTTAATTCCATTATCATTAATATTTATTTAATATTAAATATTAATGAAATCCTTAACAAAATATTATAATATATTTATAATATCTCAAAGTATTTTCAATACCTTAAAATCATATTTATATGATTTTTAAAAACCTAAATCCATTATCGATAATTGCTTTTAATATTAAAATATTAATATTTTTATGACAAAATATCAAAAGTTATATTTTACAACTTAAAATATTTGTATAACACTTCAATTATTTTTATATAATTTTAAAGCATTAATTCTATTTTTCCACAATTTATTTAATAGATCTATTAAATAAACTAACTACCATTAATAATAATTTATTAATGAAATTCATCACAAAATATTAAAATTCATTAAAAATAACTTAAAATATTTTCTCATACCATAATATAATTTTAAATGATTTTTTCAAGTATTAAAATCATTTTAAATAATTTATTTAATATTAAAATTAAATATACCATTTATATTCCAAAAATATTAAATATTTATGAAATATACTCAAAATACTTTAAAACTAATTTTTAGACTTTAAAATAATTTTTAGGAATTTATTATATATTTTTAATAATTAGAAACCATTTAATACTAATTATTTAATAAAATACTAATTTTATAATTAATATAATAAGCTAAAGGGCCCTATAGAGACAGTAACTGTCATATAGGTGTTCTTCATCAAAACCTTAACTCATTGTCAATCATTAAGGTGCTAAGTTTGACGATAATTAAATCGATTGTTGTTAATGATTTACGGGCTTGAGTTTTCTCTAATGTTGTAGTATTAATGACACACTACAATCTTAATCAACTTTTATGGCCAAAACATAACAATCCTGTGAGATCTAAGTTTGCAAAAATGGTTGTCGGACACCGCTTCGAAGTTTACGGGTCGCCCGAAACTCAAGCAAGGTCGAGGTACCTATTTTGGATTATTATAGATTGAGTCCTGTGTTTGTTTTGTGTGATCTAAAAGTTCCAACATGTAGAAGGGATGTCAGACTACAATTCCATATCATCAATCTAGTCTAACAACAACATATATAAGAAATCATGGCTGGTCAAAGTACCTGTCAGGTACGTGTTCATGAACAATCTGGGTTTTCTAGATTGTTCTTCAGGCAGATCGGTCAACTTAGTTTGACCATGATTTATTTGCATTTTGTTCATGATCTGAGTAATATAAAAGCTGATATATGTAGAACGCATGTCAAGCTACAAGATTAAATCACTAACACTGACTAAAACACAAATAATGGCAAGATCTGAAGCCCAAAAAATGGTTGTCAGAGTTTCTGGGAAATCTAGGTTGCCCAGAAACCAGACTTTGTGTTTGGTCAACATACTTTGACCGATCATATCTTGCAATCTAAACATGATCTGAGGTTGATTCAAGTCTCAGATCAAAGCCCTAATATAAGACCCCAACTTTTATGAATAAAGAATAATTTTCTCGAAATATATTTTTGAATATTATGGAGTGGATTTGATATAATGTTATAGTTGTGGATAATATTTATAAATTTTGCAAAGTAAGCAAGTGGTTATATAATATTCGATTGGTCGGGGAATATTCGTACGACGGCACAATCATTGGTGGACCCCACAACGGAAATATTGTCGTAGTTAGAAAATGACAGAATTATCATTTTATAAAAATAACGGCGAAAGTGTTACCGTTAAAACTGTTGAACTACCCGATAGTAAAAGTACGAATACGCTGTGGTCGGTTGCATAAGAGTAGCACGATATTGATTATTGATGCTTATACGAGAAGTCACTCGGTTATACTCAATTATTGCTATAGTAATTGGCGCATCATATCTCTCATATTATTGATTCAATTATTGTCACAAGATTATCATCGCATAATATGTTATATTATTAAATCAATAATTGAGACGACAAAGTTATTCATATTATTAAATTACAATATTTACAATATCTAGAAGTTCTGTCAAGGAGAGGTTTGGTCATCTAATTGCATGCCAATAAGGAGAAATCCTTATCAGAAAGCCCCCTCTTTCCTGGGAACGACCTGGTTGTTAAATATTGTGAGTTATAATATTAATGATGAATAAGTTCTTGTTGATTAAAGATGAAATTGATAGTTCCAATGTGTTGGAATTGTTAGTGTTAGTGGAAATCGACATTTATTTGGATATTAATTGATGTCTGGAAGTTATATTGACCAGTCGGGTAATTAATCGGATAAATGAGCAATTAATTACAATTAATTCACATGATTATAACTAGTTGTTCACATGTGTGTACTATTGATTCACATTCTTGTACTATTAGGGGAGTTGGTGCAAGATTGATAATACTTGCATGACTAAGTTAAAAATGGAGGTATAGATGGAGGTACTATACTGTAATTCATATTTTCACATGATTATAACTATTGATTCACGTGATTGAACTATTGATTCACATTATTTACTATTAGGGGAGGTGGTACAAGTTTAATAATACTTGCAAGACTAAATTAAAAATGAAGAAAAAGAGGAAGGTACTATACTATAATATTTTGATCCCAAAAACGTGCAATTATCGAAACTATATTTTCCTATAAATAGAAGCTCATTCTTCCTTCATTTCTCACCAATTCACAAAAGCTATAGAGCAATTATTATAGAGAGAAATTATAGAGAGAAAGAAGAAGAAAAGTCTGCTACCTCACTATTCCAGTATCTAGTTTTTTCTAAGGTAAGGGGTATTATTCTTTCGTATTCATGAAGAGAGTTATTTTCTTTCAATACTCGTAAGGGTTGTTATTCCATTCTTTATTATTTGGTTGGAATAACCTGTCTATGCGAAGTACCGCATACATGGTGAAATCCTTCTTTATTCCATTCTTTATTAATCTGTTAGAATAACATGTCTGTGCGGTCTATTGCATGCCTGGTGAATTCTGTTGTTATTACATTCTTTATTATTCTGTTGGAATATCCTGTCTGTACGGATTATGTATGACCTGGTTTCATTCTTTATTATTTTGTTGGAATATCCTGTCTGTGCAGATTACGCATGACCTGGTTCCATTCTTTATTATTTTGTTGGAATAACATGTATGTGTGGACTACCACATGTATGGTGAATGATCCTTCGTATTCATTCCTTATTAAATTGTGGAAATGATCTGTTTACATGGATTACCGCATGGCGGGCGAAAATCCATTTGTAGTTTCATATATTCTATTATACTCAGCTGGTTAAAGTCTTGGCTTTTATACTACATGAAATTAGTGGAATATCCTTGATATTTACACTTCATCCAGTATCTTTTCATGGAAATATTCTTCTGAGCATTCTTGAATTTTACCCAACAAAGCAGTATCATGTTGACAATTTGGACGTTATTAATTCCTGGATAAATTAAATTATAAATCTTTAAAATTTATCCTTGAACTTGTTTTATTGAATTATTATGTCATTGTCATCATCCTCGTGCTCATATTGTGATGAAAGTTATCTTTGGCTTACGTGCATAGATGGACTTGGTATGATTATGACCAGGGATTATTCGGTATAATCATGACCGTAATGTGACGAATGATGTGGTGAAAGTCCTCATTGGCACATAGTTCATCATGGACGAGTTGTTGGTACGATTATGACCGTGGATTATTCTTGTATAATCATGACCATTGATGATTACATGAATATCCTTGGCCGTGGTGCAAGGATGATTTGATTTTATTTATTAAGCTGAGTCTCAGCGATAAAGTTGATGAAAAACTTTTTAAATCATAGAAGATAGTAGATTTTATGCTCTACTTGACTCTTCTAATGGATTGTTTGTTCATTTGTAGCTTAAACTTGTTGTTATATTATATTCTATCGCTTTAACATTGTTGAAGGCTAATGATAATTTATTCTGCATTATCTTAGTCATAATATTTCTTACTGGGCTAGTTGAGCTCACCCTTTTTCTTTCATTGTTCTATTCAGGAAATGAGAACGTAGCCGGGACTAGTCGGGGAATGGAGTGATGGTCCGAGATGGTGTCATAGTAGTTCTCACTATTCTATAAAATAGTGTGATAATAAATGTAATGAGGACTCCATTGAGTGTGGATATTGTCTAGATGACAATATTTGTTTTAAAACTCACAGCATATATTTTGTCGTATTTTACACGACAGTTGTATAATTAAGTTTTTATTTGTATTTTGTACCATGTATTTGGCGACTCAAGATGGGTGATGTATACCTATTTTGGGGGCGTCACAGTTGGTATTAAAGCTTAGGGATATGATCCCTGGCTGAGATGAGAGACAAGAACTAGGAGGGGAGAGATGGGGAATTCCTTCGCTAGTATGACCTACCTAAGTTTATTTGGTATTTAATTGGTCGGTCAGAGTATAGGGATAATATTTGATATGTTAATTAGCCCTTGTTTTGTGGCATTATTTGAAAATGGCATCCGAAAATGTTGAGATAAGCAATGAAGCACATGAGACCGTTGAGTCACCAACGATCAATACCCAGGGTAATGTGCAACAGGAAGACAATAATCCTCATGTAAACAATAACACCAATGAAATGGTGAATAATGGGATGTTCAGAGGCTTTATACAATTCATGCAACATCAGGCGAGAGTGGCTCCTGTCCAAAATGCAGGTGGAAACACTGACAACTCTCAGACAGTCACCGCTAAGCAGTTCAAGGAGCTGGGACCACCGGAGGTTTTTGGAGAGCCAAAACCACTTAAGGTAGAGACGTGGATAAAGCAGATCAACAAGATATTTGATGTCTTGGGATGCTCCGAGGAGCAAAAGGTTCCCTTTGCCACCTTCATGTTATGAGCAGAGGCGTGATTCTTCGTGGAAATCAGAAAGCATACTCAACCTGCCGCACTCAAAATGTCTTGGGGGAAGTTCCAAGAGCTATTCAACGACAAGTACTTTCCTGAAAGTATTCGTCACATGAAGGAGGTAGATTTCATCAAGCTTGAGCAAAACAATATGACCATGGCGCAGTACGAAGCTAAGTTTGTCGAGTTATCTCGGTTTACATCCCACTTGGTTGATAATGAGGAGAGAATAACACAGATGTTTCTAAGAGGTTTGAAACCCGAGTTACGTCAATACCTAATTTCTCACAAACTGTGTTTGTATTCAGATGTTGTGAATAGGGCTCAGTTATTGGAGCACGATAATGAGTCAACCCAACCAAGAGAGAGCAGCCGATATGTCGATAATACCAGCAGTAGCGATCATCGGCGGTGACAACAAACGTGGAGGAATCAACATGCCGAAATGGTAATCACTTGGTGGTAATCATGGCCATGACAATAAGAGTGGACATTTCAAGAAGAGGAGATTCAACAATGATGGAAAGACGTCGGACCAACACACTGTTAAGGAGGAGAACGACCACCCATTCAGTATGTTACAAATGTGGAGGGAAAGACATCGGTCAAAACCGCTTCGATCATACCCAAAGCGTGTTACAATTGTGGAAAAGAAGGTCACCTAGCCCGATTTTGTCGTGCACCAAAGTTAAGTCCATCTAGGATGGAGGCATCAAAGGGTGTCCCAGACAAGACAAAACTGGTAGTTCAAGGGAGAGCGTTTGTCGTAACCTCCCAAAAAGCGAGGAATCCAAACGAGGTGATCACGGGTAAGCTAATCATAAACTCTAGCAAAGTTTATACTTTATTTGATACCAGTTCTACCCATTCTTTTATTTCTTCTACTTGCGCTCAACGTTTAAATTTGACTCTAGAGAAATTAGACTTTGACTTATCGGTTGAAACTCCGTTGGGAGAAACCTTCATTACATCCACTGTTTATAAGTCTTGTTTGATTCAAATCGGTAACCGCATGTTACCAGTCGATCTTATTTCTTTGAAAATACTTGCATTTGATGTGATTTTAGGGATTGATTGGTTAACTACTCATCATGCTAAAATTGATTGTTTTCGTAAGGTTGTTAGTTTTCATATTCCTAACCAACCTATTATGCGAATTCAAGCAACCAAACCACTAAAATCAATCACTGTCATATCAAGCCATAAAGTTATTCGTTTATTGAAAAATGGATGTCAATCTTTCTTAGCCCATGTCACGGATTTAAATAAAAATACGTCAGATTTGAATGATATTTCTATTGTTAATAAATTTCCTAACGTATTCCCTGAAGAACTTCCTGGCCTACACCCAGAGCATGAAGTTGAATTTTGTATCGACCTTGAATCCGGTACAAAACCCATTTCCAAAGCCCCATATCGAATGGCTCCTATTGAACTTCAGGAGTTAAAAACCCAACTACAGGAATTGTTTGATATCGGTTTCATTCATCCTAGTACGTCTCCTTGGGGTGCTCATGTTCTATTCATGAAGAATAAAGATGAAAGTATGCGACTTTGTATTGATTATCTGAAGTTGAATCATGTCAACATCAAAAATAAGTACCCGTTGCCTCGCATTGATGACATGTTTGACCAGTTACAAGGAGCCAAATTCTTTTCAAAGATTGATCTTCGTTCCGGATATCATCAGTTGAAGATTAAAATCAATGACATTCCAAAGACCGCTTCGTAACTTTCAGACGGGCATTATGAATTCCTAGTCATGTCTTTTGGATTGAATAATGCTTCTGCTGCCTTCATGGACATGATGAACCGAGTATTCAAGGAATATTTGGATCACTTTGTGGTCGTCTTTATTGATGACATCCTCATATACTCCAAAACCCGTGAAGACCATGAGCAACACTTGAGGCTGATACTTCAAAAGATTCTGGAAAATAAGCTTTATGCCAAGATGAAGAAATATGAGTTCTGGCCTGAGGAAGTTACATTCCTTGGGCACGTAATATCAAATCATGGAATATCTGTTGACCCGACAAAGATTGAAGCAATTCAAAGTCGATCAACCTAAGTCGACACCAAAGTACGAGCTTTCTAACAGCAGTGGTTATTATCGGAGATTCGTAGAAGGGTTTTCTCGAATCGCTACTGTGAGACCCCGTATTTTATGAAATAAAAGTATTCAATTTTTCTATTTTGGTAAATAATTAAATTGATAAAAGTTTAAAGTTAAGGGTGACATTTGAAAATTTTTCAAAGTAAGTGATGATGAAGTTTTGTTTTATTAGTATTATTAATGTAATAAAAGAGAAATGCTTTTTATATAAAACAGAGTACTTTTATAAAGTTATTCGTTTTATTAGGCTAATAGTAAAGTCTTTTTATATAAAACAGAATACTTTTATAAAGTTATTCGTTTTATTAGATTATAAATAGAATATATTATATTTTATTTAAAAGATTTTTCTTTAAATCTGGACCGTCCGTTTAAAGTAAATCAATCTGGACCGTTCATGAATTAGTTACTATGCAGTCCATTCTTCTATAAATAGAAGCTCATTCATTCATTATTTCTTACGAATTCACTGAAACTCTAAAGAGAGAAACTATAGAGAAAATTCATCTTTTATAATCATGAGTGTATTTCTTTAGACTTTAAGAAAGCTTTGAGCGTAGTGCAAGTTTTCTTCAAGTATATCATCGCCCTACTAGTTGGAGTACTCTTCTTTCAAAGGTAAGGGATATTATTTGTTGTACTCATAAGGGGTATTATTTCATTCGTATTCATGAAGAGAACTTCAGTTATTCCATTCTTTATTATTCATTGGAATAACTCAGATACGTGGACTACCCCAGACTTGGTGAAATTCTTCATTATTCCATTCTTTATTATTCTCGTTGAATAACTCATATGCTGAATACCGCATACATGGTGAAATTCTTCTATTATTCCATTCTTTATTATTATGTTGGAATAACCTATATATGCGAAGTACCGCATACATGGTGAAATTCTTCTATTATTACATTCTTTATTATTCTGTTGGAACATCCTGTCGGTGCGAATTTCTCCTGACCTGGTTCCGTTCTTTATTATTCTATCGAAATATCCTGTCTGTGCGTTTACGCCGGACCTTGTTCCATTATTTATTATTATGTCAGAATATCATGTCTGTGCGTTTACGCCGGACCTGGTTTCATTATTTATTATTCTGTTAGGAATAACCTATCTGTGTAGTCTATCACATGCATGATGAATCCTTCTATTATTCCATTCTTTATTATTCTGTTGGAATAACCTGTCTATGTGGATTACTACATGCATGGTGAATGATCCTTTATATTCATTCCTTATTAAATTGTGGAAATGATCTGGTTACATTGATTATGACGAGAGTCATAATAAAAGCATTGGACTGATGAAAATCATGGGTATATGAAGTATTAGTGAGTGTTATGATGAGTTATGTTGGTTATTATGTGAAAACATGAAAGTTTCTTAGAAATCACAAATGGTTGAAAAATCAGATTTTGGTGAAAATGGAACATGAAATTCAATTAACCATATCTCCTATTATATTTTGAATTTTTAAGTGTGGTCAAGTTCTAGAGTTAGATCTATGAGTTTCCTAACTTATCCAAGTGGAATCACTGGAAAAGGTGTTGTAGATTTTCGTGTGGACTGATTTTAGCAAAGCACTAAAAAGTAAAATGGGAAAAAAGCTCATCGCCTGATTTTTAAAAGGGCATTTTTGGTCACTTAATTTGTGAAAAAAATTCTGGCCTTTTGGGACATGAAAATATATGGTATAAAGTACCTCCTGTCCAAAAATGAGCTCATTTCGACTTAAAATGAGCAAGTTATGACCATTTCAATATTTATGTTTTTTCCGACGAAAAACGTTATAACCGGAGTTCTATAACTCCGATGACCATGAAATTTAAACTGAAAGCTCACGTTAACGTGTAAGATCCTGCCAAGATTTGGGAATTTCTGAAGTTAAACTTGAGGTAGCTAATTTCTTAAGGAATTAATTAGAAATTGATTTTTGAAAAATAGTAAATAAATTTTAAAAAATATCGAGAAAAATATATGTTCAATATGGGACTATATTATGTTAAATCCTAGAAAAGAATAATTTTTGGGACTGATTTGGTATTTTTCATGAAAATAGTTTAGTTACGAACATATGAGTTAAATATGTTATGTGAAGTTGAAGAGTTGGTAAATAGGATTTTAGGGCTTGAAAATCCTATATAAAGTATGTACAGATTTTTGATGAGTAATTTGATTATTGGTGATGAAATTTTATGAGTATGGTATTTTTGAATGATTAAATGCATTATTTGGAAAAGTGTAAACAATTAAATGAAATTGTTTATAAGTTTAAGAAGTGATTAAAATATTGTTATAATATTAACAATATTAGATTATGATTTTATTAAGTAATTGATAATGTTTGGATAAATTTGAAGTCTTTAATATTTATCCTTGATTTAGTTTGATTAATGCTTATAATATTTTCGTCATCCTCATATTTATTTTATGTTAAAAGTCATCTGTGGCCTGTAGTGCATAGATGGACTTGGTATAATTATGACTGTGGATTATTCAGATAATAATCACCGTAATATAATGTTACAAATGATGTGGAAAAGTCATCATTGGCCCATATTGCATTGATGGACAGTTTTTGGTATGATTATGGCTATGGATTCTCTTCAGCCAAGGGTGCAAAGATGAATTGTTTTATGGCATGATCAGGACCGTTGATGAAAACACAATTATCTTTGGCACGTAGTGCATGGATAATTCGTGGTCGTAATACTAAAGAATATCCTTGGCCTGTAGTGCAGGGATGATTCGATGATATGGATTAATTATTGAGCTAAGTCTCAGCAATGAAATATTAATTCATGGATGTGATAATAATAAATATCCTTGGCCGTAGTGTATGGATAATTCATGGATGTGATATTAACGAATATCCTTGGCCGTAGTGCAGGGGTGATTTGATGATGTGGATTATTTATTAAGCTGAGTCTCAGCATTATTGGTTTTATAGTTGTATATCTTTGGTCGTAGTGCAAAGATGAATTTAATTAGTATGATTATGAGCAGGAATTGTGATTTGGTATAACCATGATTTTTGATGTTTCAGGTGAAGATAGGTGATTAAAATTATCTTCGTCTTGGGTGTGAAAAGGAATTTAGAATCACAATTATGATTATGAGTTATTCATATGATTGTGGACAGGAATTGTTGATTGATGTTACAGGGATAAAACATTATCGGTGGACTGTTAACATAGAGAAGATAATTGATCTGATGGTCTATTTGACTCTTCTAATGGATTGCTCATTCCGCTGCAACTATGGTTGAAAAGTTTTATCATCTACCATATGTTCTAAATCTCTGATTTATTATTGATGAAAGCTATTGATAATGTAGTTATCTTTAGTCATGATATTCTTTACTGGGCTAGTTGTGCTCACCCTTTTGCTTCACAATTCCTTTCGTGTAATAAAGAGTATAAATTTGGGTCGAAAGCGGGGATAACAGGGAAATAGTGTGATGGTCTGAGAATGTCGAAGTTTCTCAATACATTATAAAACGGCATGACATACAATATATAATTGTATTGAGGACCTAAGATGCGGATGTCGTATTTTATACGTCACTTAATAATTGATTTTGGTGAACAACAATAGGGTGATGAGAACCCGACTTTGAAAGCGTCAAGAGTGCACCTCATTAGAATGAATATGATAGTAATCTTTTCGTTCTTCTTTGGGGTCTTGAAATATTTGCTGCTGTATTTTATATGGCATTGTAATAATTTGAGTTTGGATACTGTCTATGAGACTATATTGTATTAAAACTCACAATTAACGGTGGTCGTATTCTATACGACAATTCAACAGTTGTATAAATGAAGTTTATATTTGATTTTTATAATGTGATATCTGGCGACTCAGAATGAGTCGTGTGGACCTATTTTGGGGGCATCACAGCTACTCCATTAACTCAACTGACTCGAAAAGATACAAAGTTCAGTTGGAGTGAGGAATGTGAGAAGAGTTTTTAAGAACTCAAGAGAAGACTCATTTCAGCACCTATTCTGACAATACCATCTGGCTCGAAGGGATTTGTCATCTACAATGATGTTTCAGGCAAAGGGTTAGGATGTATTCTCATGCAACATGGGAAACTCATAGCCTATGACTCATGATAACTCAAAGAATATGAGAGGAATTATCCTACTCATGATCTAGAGTCAGCGTGCAATGCTTTTTAAGCTTTAAGATTTGGAGGCATTACCTGTATGGAGAGAAGGTGGAGATCTATACGGATCATAAAAGCCTCAAATATTTCTTCACTCAAAAGGAACTCAACATGCGGCAACGATGATAGCTTGAGTTGTTGAAAGATTATGATCATACCATCCAATACCATCCTGGAAAAGTGAACGTAGTAGCTGACGCATTGAGTAGAAGATCATATGCGGGCACGAGTGCATTATTGTCAATGCAAAGGCCCATTGTGTATGACTTGGAAAGGATGGAAATAGAGTTAAAGACTCCAGGGACCCATGTGATGATGGCAAATATACTAGTGAAACCGACTTTAATCGATAAAGTTAAAGCTGCTCAAGCTACAAACCTGGAGCTGATACGTATGAGAAAGAAAGTACAAGAAGGTGCTATTTTGGAAGCAAGAATCGATGAAGAATGAATACTTCGAGTCAACTCTAGACTTTGTGTTCCTAATGATTCTGACTTTAAGTATAAAATCATGATGGAGGCGCACAACACACCATTTTCAATCCATCCTGGGAGTACCAAAATGTAACATGATCTTCGACATACATTTTGGTGGAGCAATATGAAGAGAGAGGTAGCGGGGTTTATCTCAAGGTGTCTAACTTGTCAACGAGTCAAAGCGGAGCATAAGTGCCAAAAGGTCCATTGCAACCACTTGAAATTCTAGAATGGAAGTGGGAGCACATTACCATGGATTTCGTTACTGGTCTTTCCAAGGTTTCTCAAGGCATAGATGCAATTTGGGTCATTGTTGATAGATTGACCAAGTCTGCTCATTTCTTACCAATACGAAAAACTTATATACTTGAACGTCTTGCTAGTATATACATAAACGAGATTGTAAGATTGTATGGTATGCCAGTATCCATAGTTTCTGATCGAGACCCAAGATTCACTTCAAGATTTTGGGTTAGTTTGCAAAAAGCTATAGGCACGGATTTACGATTTAGTTTGGCATATCATCCTCAAACGGATGGGCAGTCAGAAAGGACTATTCAAACTCTTAAAGATTTATTAAGACTCTATGTCCTTAACTTCAAGGGAAGTTGGGACAAGTTCTTACCATTGGTGGAGTTTTCCTACAACAATAGTTATCAAGCAAGTATTGGCATGGCTCCATTCGAAGCATTGTATGGAAAAAAGTGTCGCTTCTCTCGAAAGATATCTTTGGGATGAGGTGGGGTGAAGCAACGTTGTTGGGACCGAGTTGGTACGCGTGACTACAAAAAATATTCAAACGATCCGACAACGATAAAAAACCTCACGAGATCGACAAAAGAGTTATGCCGATCTTCATCGAAAGGACGTGGAATTCAATATTGAGATCATGTGTTGTTACGTGTTGCTCCATGGAAAGGAGTTACAAGATTTGGAAATAGAGGAAAGCTCAATCCTCGATACATTGGCCCATTTTAATCCTCGATCAAGTAGGAATCATGGCCTATGTATCTACTTACCGCCAAGTATGTATCGTGTTCATAACGCTTTTCACATATCTATGTTACATAAATATGTGAAAGACCCAACCATATTATTGAACTAGAACCGCATTTGAGATAGAGGAAGATTTAACATATGAAGAGTTACCTATTAAAATCATGGATAAGAAGGATCATATTCTACGCTCCAAGGTTATACCTCAAGTCAAAGTTTTGTGGAGAAACCACGATGTGGAGGAAATGACCTAGGAGTTAAAATCTGAGATGAAGTCAAGATATCCTCACCTCTTCGATATACCAGGTACGTACCCTAATTTCGAGGATGAAATTTCATAAGAAGGGGAGGTTGTAAGACCCCAACTTTTATAAATAAAGAATAATTTTCTTGAAATATATTTTTGAATATTATGGTGTGGATTTGATATAATGTTATAGTTGTGGGTAATATTTATAAATTTTGCAAAGTAAGCATGTGATTATATAATATTCGAATTGTCGGGGAATATTTATTTTAACAAGGAATATTCGTACGACGGCATAATCATTGGTCGACCCCACAACAGAAGTATTGTCGTAGTTAGAAAACGACAGAATTATCATTTTATAAAAATAACGGCGAAAGTGTTACCGTTAAAACTGTTGAACTACCCGGTAGTAAAAGTACAGTAATACACGTTGTTGAATACTAGCACACGGTATTGATTATTGATGCTTACGTGAGAAGTCACTCAGTTATACTCAATTATTGCTACAATGAATTGCTACATCATATCTCTCATATTATTGATTCAATTATTGTCACAAGATCATCTCGTGATAATATGTTATATTATTAAATCAATAATTGAGAAGACAAAGTTATTCATATTATTAAATTACAATATTTACAATGTCTAGAAGTTCATCAAGGAGAGGTTTGGTCATCTAATCATGCTTGCCGCAATAAGGAGAAATCCTTATCTGAAAGCCCTTCTTTCCGGAATGACCTCGTTTGTTAAATATTGTGAGTTATAATATTAATGATGAATAAGTTCGTGTTGATTAAAGATGAAATTGATAGTTCCATTGTGTTGGAATTGTTAGTGTTGGTGGAAATCGATATTTATTCTGATATTAATTGATGTCTGGAAGTTATATTGACCAGCCGGATAATTAATCGGATAAATGAGCAATTAATGTTATTAATTCACATGATTATAACTATTTGTTCACATGTGTGTACTATTGATTCACATTCTTATACTATTAGGGGAGTTGGTGCAAGATTGATAATACTTGCATGACTAAGATAAAAATGGAGGTATAGATGGAGGTACTATACTGTAATTCATATTTTCACAAGATTATTAATATTGTTTCACATGATTGAACTACTGATTCACATTATTTACTATTAGGGGAGGTGGTGCAAGTTTGATAATACTTGCAGGACTAAATTAAAAATGAAGAAAAAGAGGAAGGTATTATACTGTAATATTTTGAGCCCCAAAACGTGCAATTATTGAAACTATATTTTTATATAAATAGTAGCTCATTCTTCCTTCATTTCTCACGCATTCACAAAAGCTATAGAGTAATTATTATAGAGAGAAATTATAGAGAGAAAGAAGAAGAAAAATTTGCTACCTCACTATTCCAGTATCCAGTTTTTTCTAAGGTAAGGGGTATTATTCTTTCGTATTCATGAAGAGAGTTATTTTCTTTCAATACTCCTCAAGGTTGTTATTCCATTCTTTATTATTAGGTTGGAATAACCTATCTATGCGAAGTACCGCATACATAGTGAAATTCTTCTGTTATTCCATTCCTTATTATTACATTGGAATAACTTTTATGCATCTGTGATCTATCGCATGCACGTGAATTCATTGTTATTCCTTTCTTTATTATTACATTGGAATATCATATACATCGTATGCGATTACGCATGACTGGTTCTCGCTCTTTATTATTCATTGGAATATCACATGCATGCAGATTACGCATGACCTGGTTCCATTCTTTATTATTCTCTTGGAATAACCTTTCTATGTGGACTACCGCATGCATGGTGAATTATCCTTCGTATTCATTCCTTATTAAATTGTGGAAATGATCTGTCTATGTGGATTACCGCATGGCGGGCGTAAATCCATTTGTAGTTTCATATATTCTATTATACTCAGTTGGTTAAAGTCTTGGCTTTTATACTACATGAAATTAGTGGAATATCCTTGATATTTGCGCTTCATCCAGTATCTTTTCATGGAAATATTCTTCTGAGCATTCTTGAATTTTACCCCACAAAGTAGTATCATGTTGACAATTTGGACGTTATTGATTCCTGGATAAATTAAATTATAAATCTTTAAAATTTATTCTTGAACTTGTTTTATTGAATTATTATGTCATTGTCATCATCCTCATGCTTATATTGTGATGAAAGTCATCTTTGGCTTACGTGCATAGATGGACTTGGTATGATTATGACCAAAGATTATTCGGTATAATCATGACTATAATGTGACGAATATGTTGTGAAAGTCCTCATTGGCCTGTAGTTCATTCATGGACAAATTGTTGAATACGATTATGACCGGTGATTATTCTAAGATAATCATGACCATTGATGATTACATGAATATCCTCGGCGCGTAGGTGCGAGGATGATTTAATTTTATTTATTAAGCTAAGTCTCGCCGATAAAGTTGATGAAAAACTTTTTAAATCATAGAAGATAGTAGATTTTATGCTCTACTGACTTTCTTCTAATGGATTGCTTGTTCATACAGCAGCTTAAACTTGTTGTCTATTATATTCTATCAGTTTAACATTATTGAAGGCTAATGATAATTTATTTTGCATTATCTTAGTCATAATATTTCTTACTGGGCTAGTTGAGCTCGCCCTTTTGCTTTCATTGTTCTCTTCAGGAAATGAGAACGTAGCCGGAACTAGTTGGGGAATGGAGTGATGGTCCGAGATGGTGTCATATTAGTCCTCACTATTCTATAAAATAGTGTGAAATAAATATAATGAGGACTCCATTGAGTGTGGATATTGTCTAGATGACAATATTTGTATTAAAACTCACAGCATATGTTTTGTCGTATTTTACACGACAGTTGTATAATTAAGTTTTTATTTGTATTTTATACCATGTATTTGGCGACTCAAGATGGGTGATGTATACCTATTTTAGGGGCGTCACACCTAACATCAAAGAATAGATCTAAAACATAACATACACATAACACCTAACAAACACCGATCTAGAAGCCCTGAAATTTGTGACGCCCCCAAAATAGGTATACATCACCTATTTTGAGTCGCCAAATACATGGTACAGAATACAAATACAATCTTAAATATATAACATGAGCTGTGAGTTTTAATACAAATATTGTCTTCTAGACAGTATTCAAACTCAAAATAAGCCTTCAATACATTTATTATCACACTATTTCATAGAATAGTGAGGACTACTAATGCTATCATTTGACCGCCACTGCTCCCCAAAGACTAGTCCCTCGCCACGCTCTCATTTCAAGAGAACAATGAAAGCAAAAGGGTGAGATCAACTAGCCCAGTAAGAAATATTATGACTAAGATAATGTAGAATAAATTATCGTTAGCCTTCAACAGTGTTAAACTGATACAATATAACAAACATCAAGTTTAACTGCAGCGGAATAAGCAATCCATTAGAAAAGTCAAGTAGAGAATAAAATCTACTATCTTCTATGATTTAAAAGGTTTTTCATCACTTTTATCGCTTAGACTCAGCTCAATAAATAATCCACATCATCCCTGCACTACGGCCAAGGATATTCATTAAGTATCACAACCACAAATTATCCATGCACTACGGGCCAAGGATATTCGTGTTTTCATCAATGGTCACGATCATGCCAACAACTCGCATCAATGCACTACGCCAATGAGGACTTTTACCACATCATTTATAACATTACTACCATGATTATACCGAATAATTCCTCGTCATAATCATACCAAGTCCATCTATGCACTACAAAATACGTATGACTTTCAACATAATATAAACATGAAGATGATGACAATGACATAATAATTCAATAAAACAAGTTCAAGAATAAATTTTGAAGATTTATAAATTAATTTATCCAGGAACCAATAACGTCCAAATTGTCAACATGATACTGCTTTGTGGAGTAAAAATTCAAGAATGCTCAGAAGAATAATTCCATGAAAAGATACTGGATGAAACGCAAATATCCAGGATATTCTACTAATTTCATGGAGTATAAAAGCCAAAACTTTAACCAACTGAGTATAATAGAATATATGAAACTGCAAATGGATTTTCACCCGCCATGCGATAATCCACATAGACAGATCATTTCCATAAGTTAATAATGAATGAATACAAAGGATCATTCACCATGCATGCGGTAATCCACATAAACAAGTTATTCCAACAGAGTAATAAAGAATGGAACCAGATCATGCGAATCGCATGCATGTGATATTCCAATGTAATAATAAAGAATGAAACCAGTCGCGAGTAATCCGCATGTATAGGATGTTGCAACAGTAATAATAAAGAATGGAACCAGTCATCAGAATCCGCAAAGACAGGATGTTCCAAATGTAATAATAAAGAATGGAATAACAACAGAATTCACCGTATGCGATAGATCGCAAGCATGTAGTTTATTCCAAAGTAATAATAAAAATGGAATAATAGAAGAATTTCACCACGTATGCGATACTTGAGATGCATGAAAGTTATTCCAACATAATAATAAAATGAATGGAATAACAACCCTTACGAGTATTGAAAGAAAATAGCTCTCTTCATGAATACGGAAGAATAATACCCCTTACCTTAAAAAGAAGAGTATTCCGACGGGTAGGGTGGGGATATACTTGAAGAAAACTTGCATTATTTTCTATGTTCAAAGCTTTCTTAAACTCTAAAGAAATACGCTCAAGATTATAGAAGAAGAATTCTCTGAATTTATGGTGTGTTTTTCAATTCTAACTAAGCATCCTATTTATAGGAGAATGAAAAGGATACTATACAATAAAATATAATATATTCTATTTATAATTATATAATAAAACAAAATTTATAATATATATATATTATTTAAATCTAATAAAACAAATAACTTTATAAAAGTATTTTGTTTTATATAAAAAAGATTTTACTATACAAATACTATGCAGCACTATGCAAACACTATGCATAATAAAATATAATATATTCTATTTATAATCAAATAAAACAAAACTTTATAAAAAGTATTATGTTTTATATAAAAGTTTTTATTTTATTATATTTATAATAATAATAAAACAAAATTTATATATATAATATAAATATATATAAACTTCCGTTACTTCCCAGATTCCCCCCCCCCCTCCATTTTTCTTTCGTGGGCCCCATATGTCGCCCCCACATGTGGGCCCACCTTTTAAGAACTTTCTACCAATTATTTTGAAAAATGGGCAAATGGGGGTCCATAAAATAAATAAAACTTCATTAAAAGCACCTTAATAATTTTAACAACATTTATCACCTTTATTATAATTCACAATATTAATCGACCAGGTCGTTCCTAGGAAAGAGGGGGCTTTCCAATAAGGATTTCTCCTATTCGCCAAGCAATTAGGTGACTAAACCTCTCCTCGATGTAACTTCTAGACATCGTTAATATTGCAAATAATAATATTAATAACTTTGTCGCCTCAATTATTGAATTAATAATATATAAAATATTGACAATAATTGAATCAAATAACGTGAGATACTATGCAAAGAATTATCGTAGCAATAATTGAACAAAACTGAGTGATTTCTCACGTAAGCATCAATAATCAATACTGTGTGCTACTATGCAACCACGCGTATTACTGTACTTTTAACACTGGATGTTTCAACAGTTAACGATAAAACTTCTGTCGTTATTTTTATAAAATATTTTTGTCATTTTCTCAATCCGACAATAATTCGGTTGTGGGGTCCACCAATTATTGTGTCGTTGTACGAATATTCCCTGTTAAAACGAATATTTCCCGACTAATCGAATATTATATAACAACTTGCGTACTTTGAAAAATTTATAAATATTACCCACAACTATAACATTATATCAAATTCACTCCATAATATTCAAAAATGATATTCATAGAAAAATCATCTTTATTCATAAAAGTTGGGGTCTTACAACATTTGCTTGTCAGTCAACATTTTCTAACTTTTCCAGATTTCTAAAAACATCAATTTCAAGCATCTAAGTGTTATGGATCAGTGATATTACAACCCAGATCACTAATATAAACTACAAACAATATATTTAAACACTTAATCATAACATCTAACATCAAACACATGGATCTTCAAGTTTAGGGTTTTATACCTCCTTTTTGAGCTTGATCTTGATTCTGACCTTGATGTTTGTTCTTGGGAAGCTAAAGGCTAACATTGGCTTAACTTATCACTCACTCTCACTATACATTTTCGAATTTTTAGAGAGAGAAGGTATTGGCTAGGTTAAAAAGTAAAGTAAGTGAATTTCCTTACTTTTATGTTTTCAATCCTTGGTGCAATGAATATAATCTAGCAAGTTGAATGATTAAAGTGATTACTAGACCACATGGCTAGCTAGAGTTGGTCACCAACTCCTTACTAGGGCTAGATCTACACTCCACCTCATTAAAATAATAAGATGGGTAATTTGATCATTTGACTCAAAGTGAATGGCAACTTGGTAACTTCTCACAATCATTAGGTTTTAACCCTTAGGGTTTAACCCTAAGGTTACACAAATTTATATTCTAGGCTTTTCTAATTAAGTTTTAAAAATAGAAAATTAAGATTTCTAAATTATAATTAGGATTTTCTAATTACATTAACATTTCCTAATCACATTCAAGCTTGCTAATTAAGGTTAATACTTCCTTAATTAAAATTGCTAATTTAGCATTTAGGTTCTGTAATTGTACATTAGAGTTTCCAGTTGAACAATTAAGATTTTTTAATAATCAATTAGGGTTATCCCTAATTAAATAAATAACATAAAAACTTTATACTTATCTTCAAGCTTCCCAATTAGGGTTTTAATATTTTGAATTAGGGTTACGGACTCCCAAAACTGAAATTAGGGTTTCCATAGCTGGTAATAGGGTTTCTTATCAATCGTTAGGGTTTTCTAACTAAATGTCGAGGTTTTAAAATATTATTAGGGTTTGTGACTGATATAGTTTATCTGGTCAACCCTTGACCCTTAACCACATATTGCACACACATATGACCATATACACAAATACTCTTAACACTATAAACCTTCACCAAGAGTTTTTAAATTCACAAAAATTATTCCCAAAAATGTCAAATACATACACTTATTTCTGTCTAGGTTTATTATTTAACCTCTATTCAATCTTTTAAGATTTTATAAAATTGTCTAAATTCTCGGGTTGTCACATTTTTTATGTTTAAAACATAGCTTAATGAGAATAAGAAGTAAAAGAATTTAGGAATGTTTTCATTTGGTTGAAATCATGAGAAAATGAAGAAATAAGAATTAGAAGTTTATTTTATAAATTTCTTAAGGAAGTATAAGATTCGTAATAAATTTGAACGATCTAAATGAATCATATGAACGATTCGGTGAAATAAGTAAGGAATAGTGTTCTATAACATTAAATTCTAAGAAAAAGTGAAATCGTAATCAAAATATCGATTAAAAATGAAGAACTAATAAAGAACGCGAAGAACACGCGAAAAACGCGAAGAACGTTGTTGATTGACAAATTTAAAACCATCGTAGTGTAATTATTGTTGATGGACAAGTTTAAAACCATCCCGTATAAGTTAGATGCTTATTGCTTGGTTAGGAACGGTAGAAACGTTCATGAAGAACGGATTAAAACTGAGCTATAACGAAGTTATGGCAAAAATTTCGTAAAAGATGAACGAGAATTAAAAAGTTAGTAAATGAACCCGAACATATAGGGTTTCATAAGAATGTAAGAGAAAGTAGATAACGTGAGTTGTGGACTCAACAATGAATGAATTTTAAGTTCAGATGACAGAATTACGGACGAACGAACGAAGAACGTTAAAAACGTAAAATGAATGAAGGACGAAGATTAAGCCAATTAAATAGCATGTTAATGGATTCAGAACAAAGTTATGTCTTAGGGGGATTCAAGTACGTAAGATAAGGAAGAGAATGGTTTTGGAACGACCTCGTTCTGAGCTATAACGAAGAAGATATGAGATTTCAAAGTAAGCGTCTTAAATAATTTCCAAACTTAGAAAAAATTTGGAGATGTTGAGCCTAGCGCCGCAGCGCCAGCCAAGCCTTGGGAGGCGGCACCACAGCACCAGACCAGGCCATCAGCTATTGCTGAGTGGCGCTGCGATATGAAGGAGAAGGAAGGAGCCGATACCGCAGCGCCGGTGCAGGGTAAGGCACATTAATGAGCTTTTTGTTGCTCAAATACTACGGGGAAGTGTAAGGGAAGATAATGAACATGTAGTTCATGTAAGGTAACACTTAAACAAGGGATTTAAACCCTTAGTAAAGGTTGAACGGAAAGATTAAATGAGATTAAAAGACAAAGAATGTGAACACGGGTTACGAAACTGATATTCGGGGACCGTAGTCGCGATAAAACGAACGTGGGGTATTGCTAGATTGTGATTCCTTAGACATTGAGTGATGAGGTTAATATATAACATTTCGATGCTATGACATGGTAATAAGAGATGAATGTACAGTGTATAGACGATGTGAACGCAATGCTATTACGATGAGCGATCGGTCTTAGCATACAACGAATCGTATAGCTTCGACATTAAGAAAGAATAATGAACATGGGGTTCAGGTGTTGAGTAATGAACGAAAGCAATTAAAAGCTTAAGTAAGGGTTGAATGAGAGATTAAGAGATGAACAACGTGAATGTGGATTACGTAAATGATCATCGTGAATCGTATTTGCATCGAGCGAACGTTCTAAGTGTACATTGGTTGTGTAATGCCCAAGAAAATTGGATTTATATGAGAATTAATTTTTATTTGATTATGTGAATTAAATGAATTTAATTGATTCTTTATGTGGCTAAGCTATGTGAAGGTCGTTCTATGACCTAGAATGTGCGGATGTGGTTAGGATTCTGGCTATGTGCTAAAATTAATTGTTTTGAATTTCCAAAACGAAAATAAAAGTTTTCTGAGAAATTTCTATAAAAACACTATTCATCCATTTCTGCTCGGGAATTAAGTTTGAAATTCTGAGAAATGTGTAATGATAGAATACGAAGATGAAATGGAATATCCAATAATATTTCAGTTATGGCAAACAAAGTTTTTTGCCTGCGGACTTAAAACCTAAGGGTTAGGAAAAAATGACTTCTGAGAAGGAAATGAAATACGTATAATGATTAAGATTATTATGCGTACGATATACGAGTATGATACTATTTAGTACACGAGTATAGTATGAAGATTTAATACGACGTACAATACGAATATCGTACGAATACTATACGAAGAGAATACGTAAGTTATAGGCATAGAATATGATTGGTTCTTAATGGACTTAGAGTTTAAGGACTTTGTATAATCCAATTGGACTTGGATTATATAAAGCCCAATGAATTATGTAATCAAGCCCAGGTTAAGGCCCGATGTTAAGTTTAGTTAAGCCCGATCCAAGAAATCGAACCGTGGATCGAACCGATGGGTCAATACCAGATGGGTAAAACCCATGGGGGCAACCCATGGGGATAACCCATGGACCTTGTGTGCCGGCCACTTGGCCACCAAGTAAAGTGATTACTTGGTGGCTAAGACTTGAATAGTAAGGAGATTTGGAAAGATGACCATAATGCCCTCCATTTGGTTTTCCTATAAAAGAAAGCTTAGGATGTTCATTAGTTGTTTTACAAACTTTGTCCAACTTATATTGAGAGAGAGAGAGAAAGAGCTAGAAACAAGTAATCATCCTACTTTGAAGCAAAACATAAGGAGTTTTATCAAGAACGTGAAGAACGAAGAGGTAAAATTTCGTAAGCGTTAACTTTCCATCTTTTCGATTCCTTTTTCATAGAGAATCATAGATTGGTGGAGCATGCCTCTTATGGAGGTATAAGGATGATTTATATTGATTAAAACATTGGTAAGTAGAAATCGTAAAGGTTTACATAAATTTGAATCGTAGAAATCATTGATTGTTAACATGGTTGTTGATGGTCAAATTGAACACCGTCTTAGATAGGGTATGTGCATCTTGGTTGGTTAGGATGTAGATAAAGAATCAATGGAGTTATTCCATTTGATTTGGCATATAGAACACAAGTAACGAAGTTACGGCGAATTTTACGGAATAAGACGTTAAACGTCGAAAACGTAGAAATCTCGGATTTATAATCAAAAGTTGTCGTGTGACTTAGAAACGTTGGTTTTCAATGTCAACATGTGAGATAAGGTATTCAAGAGTTGTGGACTCAAGAATCGTCGAGTTCCAACTTAGAACGAAGAAAACGAGTATTGACCGCTCATTAATGATAAATGAACGCTCGATAATGAACTTAAAAGTGAATTCCGAGTTAACAGATTCAGAAATGTAAAATTCTTGCATGAACACTTAGAGTATATAAAATAGGATCTAAGGGATTTTGAATATACCAATTCGGACTTATAACGAAGAAGTTATGAGCCCGGGAAGTTCATCAAAATTTTTATCTGTCAAAAATTTTCTGGGACTGAGGTCTGGCGCCGTAGCGCCAGACAGAGTTATACATACCACGCCGCAGTGCCATGTACAATATGGGTAGTCACTGAATAGTGGCGCCAGAGCGCCACTCATACGTATAAGTTCCGCGCCACAGTGTCGGGACGAGGTTTTGGCTACTGTGAACTGGCGCCGCATCGCCATTGTTGCAAGGAAGGGCTGCGCCACAGCGCCAACTATGGGAATGAGTTGACCAAGTTTGTTTTGTAATTCCAATTCATTGGTAACAAATAGTAGAATGTCTATGTACTTAATTTACACGTAAACGCTCAGTCTTAAATCACTTATATAGTGATAAAGTTATAAAATTAAGTATGGTTTAAATAGAAATTAGACTAAGAAAGCAACATGGAAGTAATTAAATCGTAAACGGTATTTGACGTTGGTACTTCACCAATAGTAATCGAGTCTCGGTTAATAACGTACAAACGTTAACAAGCCGTGATGAAGGGGTAGTAAGTCGGATTGACATTATTAATAAACTAATTTCAATTAAGATATAGAAGAGAAAGAAGTTGGTAATAACAATGTGATGAGATTGTTTAGTTGCTAATTACAGTGTGCTATGTGAATATATCATGTAGATACTATAAAGACTGAGAACTGTTGAATATTTTATTCGAAGACGCTTGAAGGCAAGTTTTCTTAACGCTTGTCTAACCTTCGTGTTAGCCGAGTTTTCTGTGATTCATGTGATGAGTTGGATGAATGATTTTAAAGAAAGGGTCAATGCCAGTTTTAACTCGGCTAGACTATTCTCAAAAGTTAGATTAATTTTGTGTACAAGTCTTTCTATATAGAAATAATAACGCTATCCTATGCAAAGTATTTGGTATGAATTCAAAGGTAAGTTTGTCTATGAACAAACAAAAGTATTTTTCATCGTTTATTCGATGGGCACTCGAGTTTGCCAAATCTTAAATATAAATACGTTTAATGGATGAATGTTGATCAACATAGAGTACTATAGGCTGATCACCTAGAAGTGCTCATAAGAAATGTCGAATGTACGACCTTAGTGCTGTGATGTCCTTTTCATGTATGAAAACAAAAAGAGTATTCATGGTCTTTCAACCGGTTCAGAATTCCTAAGCTATTATATACTTTGGAATTGATGTTGTAAATTTATAAGTACTAGTCAATGTTTCGTAGTATTCGTCACTATTTATTCAGTTATGGAAGATAATCATATAATTCTTGAATGTGGTATTGATATTATCCTTTGTTAAAACTTGTTGAGCTAGTTATGCTCACTTCTTCCTTGAATTATATGCATTGCAGCTAAGGTCGAACGTACTGAGAGTTCTAAGAAAGATAAAGACAAGGCTACAATGGATAGTTAAATATCTTGTAATAGACTAGAATGGTTGTATGTATTATACTTATGAACAACAAATGATGTAATCGGTTTATGAACCTGGGAAGGATTTTACTATGATTGTAATAAGAAGATAGTTAATGCATTCATTGTATTATGGTTTCAATGGAATGATTGTATGAATATGAGTACCGTGTAGCACCATATGTCGGGTTGTAAGATACCCGGATTTAGGTGTGTCACAGGTTGTATAACTTAGACGTTGACGAAGGTAGTAAGTAAGATATAATTTATCAAGAAAGCCGTAGCGAATGGTAATAAGAGTAATGAAAGCCGAATGGGAGTCGGATAGAGAATGCTAGAATGAAATGTAAGCGTTAAACACTTTAACCGATGTGAAGGTTGAGTGTACGCAAATACTAAATGGATAGAACCTACTCCCCCTGTATGGTTTGACCATAAGATAATGGAGACCAATGAGTAAACCATGAATGGTGAAGAAGCTGAATTAAAGACAAGTACGCATAACATAACGAAGCTGAGTTAATGATTAACTTCAATGATCGTTCTGAGTATACAAAAGACTATATGACTTAGACGATAAAGAATGAATCCTGAGGTATGGCATTTAGTTTCCAGGAAGCCATAAGGAATGAGGAAATGACTTAGCGAACGTTATAGTTTTAATGGTTCGGATAAGTTAAGATAAGTTTAGGTTGTGGTACAATCGTTACCTTTGATGTTTGACGTATGGGAGTTGGGCTAAACAATTCCTTTAGAGAGCGAAGGCATATAAGAAACTGGCAACCGATCTAACTCACTATTATGGGCAGTGTAGATGAGACGGGAACTTGTTTGTTGGTTGTTTGTGGGAAACCACTCAAAGTACCATATGGACTACTAGCAGAGACACGATGTGTGTTGAGTCCTAGGAAGGTATAAAAAGAAGATAAGAATGCAAATCATCAAAGATGATGATCATATAAGTAAGACATCTCCGAATGTCATGAAGTTGTAAACCGGTAAAGAAAGTTGGTCGTGTAAACTTAGTTTGTAAGAACGCGAGCCCTAAGAAGTAAAGTTAAGTAAACCAATGTGTAAGTCAAGTATGTGACTAATTGGTGTATGTATTGTATTCCTTATGTGTTATATAGGAATTGGAATGAGTAGTTCAGCCTAAACTTTAAGTTGTAGTTATGCATAAGGAAAGTTTTCTAACTTCATTCATATTCTAAATGAATGTTAGTTTCTTAAACTTTCTCAAATGTTGAACTTGAGAAGTTTTGTCTATGTGCAAATGTGTGATATTTGTATAAGGTGGGAGAATGTATGAGGTCTTGTGCCATAATTTGAATACTTTGGTGTTTCTATGAGATGAATTGTTCTGTGATTGAATTGCTCAATAAGAGAATGTTCTGTTTATACATGAACCATTATTGTTAAGTTTGTGCTAAAGATTCTAGACAGACAGGATGTGTATGAAAGAGAGTAGAGAATGAAAGTATTTCAAAGTGAATGTGACTAATGTTTTAAAATGATAGGAATCGAGATTATTCCTATTATTCAAGCTACTTCATAACCTTTGTTCGGTTATTGAAGTCTTAAAAGAATGTTTAAATTCTTGAAGTTAGTTTCTACAAAGGTATGAATCTGATCTCCATCTTTTTTCTATTGAATTGATAATTGAGCATAAAGTATGATCATGGTGATGGTTTGTATGAAAAATGTTTAAATCTGTTTTATTGCGCTTTTGCTACTTTATGTGATTTGATTGCATGATCGCGCTATATACAAACCTAACACATAGGTGCTTTACTTCTTAGCCCAAAAGAACTACTTCCTTCAGTACTTCATATAGGTTTATGAAAATTTGAAGTAAATTTATTCTTTTTGTAAATTGTCTCAATAGTACTCTCTTGTACTCTAGCTATTGTAATAAGCTCAGTCAATTTTTGAGGCTTAAGAAGCTTAACAAATCCCCTTATCTCCTCTTTCAATACTCCCACAAAACATTTAACAAAATATACCTCATCCAATCCTGGATTTTTAGCCTCAACAAGTGATCTAAGGAACTCAAATCTCTTCTAATAATGGGCTACTGAAAAGGTTTATTATAACCTATTAAATTCAACTAAGGCATTATTATAAGAAGTTTCCCCAAATCTAATTTCTACATCTTCCACAAACTGCTTCCATGACAAATTGGAATTAGACTTAAAATAGGCAAGAAACCAAGGTCCAACCTCTCCCTCAAGATGTAGAGCCACACTTCTAAACCTCATCAATTCATTTATAGGATAAAATTGGAAGAAATATTCACATTTCATTACCCAATTTTTAATATCCAATCCATTGAAAACAAAAAAATCAAAGTGAAGAGTTCTTTAACTCGAATTTCCCATAGCATAATTATGAACAGGCTTATGATCCCCATTTCATATAGTAGTATGAGTTAAATCTACAAAAGATTCAATAGGTTTTTCAAAAGAAATTCTTTACCTTTAAGATTGTGATGGAATTCAGCCATCATAAGTTCCATAGTACTCTGCATATTGTTAAATTTATCTCAAATTTCATCCACTAAACATTATAGCTGGTGATGACTATTCATCAATTCATGTATGCGAGAATAAGTGTTGCATAATTCCTTTAAACATGTTCCGACCGCCATGAATGGAAGCTAGTGCCAAGGACATGTGGCTCTAATGCCATTTGTTATGAGTGTGATTAAATTGGAAACAAAAGAACAGAGAAATGGCAAGTAAAATAAAAATATGTAAGACAAGAAATGAATTGATTGATTGAAATGAGAAAAAAAGTTACAAGATTAGAAGTTAAGCTAACAAGAAGCAACTAATTACAATATCAAATGGATCTCTCCTCCACCTCTCTAGTACATTTATACTGATAGAAATTCACCATGTATATTCTCGTTCATTTGGTGAAATATATACATGAGTACATAAGTTTTAGTAGGCTACAATTGAGGTAACTGTTATTTACATTCTAATAATAAAAGATACATTCTTATACTAAAAGATTTATACAAAGATTATTTCCATAATCTAACACACCCCCGCAGTCGAAGCGGGAGGTTGGCGTATGTTGAGGTTGTCTCGAAAACCATCAAAGAGTATACACGGAAGTCCTTTAGTGAAGATGTCGACAATCTGATAATGGGATGGAACATGAAGAACACGAACCTGTCCACGTGCAACTTTCTCGCATACGAAGTGAATATCCATTTCAATGTGTTTAGTGCGCTGATGTTGAACGGGATTGCCTGAGAGATATATTGCGCTTACATTATCACAATAAACCAATGTAGCCTTATGGACCGGACAATGTAGTTCCAAGAGAAGGTTCCAGATCCAACAGGACTCGAAGACAACGTTAGCTACCCCTCTGTACTCAGCTTCAGCACTAGATCGAGACAAAGTAGGTTGACGGTTAGAGGACCAAGAGATCAAGTTGTTTCCAAGAAAAACACAGTATCCAGAAGTGGAGCGTCTGGTATCAGGGCATCCACCCCAATCAGCATCAGTGTAAGATATGAGATCAGAAACTTAAGACTTGGAAAGATGTAAGCAATAGTCAAGAGTGCCTTGAATGTATCACAGAATTCGTTTGAGAGCATTCATATGTTCATCCTTCGGGTCATGCATATGTAAATAAACATGTTGCACAGCATAGGATATATCTGGTCTCGTGAATGTAAGGTATTGCAATGCTCCCGCTAAACTATGATAATGTGTTGGATCTGCATAGGGAGATCCCGAAGAGACACTCAGTTTAGCCTTAGTATCCATTGGCGTGGTTGCAGGCTTACAAGAGGTCATACCGGCTCGTTCAATAATTTCCTCTATATATTTGCTTTGACAAAGAAATAATCCATCGACATGGCGTGTAACTGCAATGCCCAAGAAATAGCTCAGAGGGCCCAAGTCCTTCATAGCAAATTCAGAAGTAAAGAGTGACATAATAGACTGACGAAGAGCGTCAGATGACACAGTGAGAATGATGTCATCAAAATAAAGAAGAATGTATGCCATGGCATTGCTTTGTCGATAAATAAATAGAGAATGATCAGATGGATCGAGATGGGGCTTGTCTTGTTTGGTTCTGCTGTGGACTAGGTAGAAAGGCTGACTTTGTGGTTGTTGTATGTGGACTGAGCCGTGGGGAAGTATTGTTGGACGCAGGCTGAGATGTGGGTTGAGAAGAGGCTGGTGCTGAAATTGGTTGGGAAGGTTGAGCTACAATGAGCTCTGGTTCGTGCTGGTGGACTAGAGTAGGTTGCCTTTGAAGATGATGGTGCAAAAAGGGAGGTAAATCTTCACTCAACAAATCATAGGTTTGGGAAGGAGTATGCAGCTTGGCAAACGGGAATTGGGACTCATCAAAAATGACATGTCTAGAGATAATTATTTTTCGACTGGACAAATCATAACACTTATATCCTCGATGATTAGGCGGATATCCCAAAAAAACACATGGGGTGGAACGGGCTTGTAGCTTATTTATTGAGGTGGAGGGAAAAAGGGGATAACATAAACACCCGAAAACCCGTAAATGGGTGTAAGAAGGATCCCGATGGTAAAGAAATTGAGTTGTGGAATAATTGGATAGTAGCTTGCTAGGGAGAATGTTTAGGAGCTATGTGCCATTTGGAGCGCATGATGCCAAAATGATGGTGGCCTAGACGAGTGAGCAAGAAGAGTTCGGATCAAGTTATTGATTGCTCGAATTTTACGTTCGGCTTTGCCATTTTGTGGAGAAGTGTGAGGGCAAGAAAAATAAAACACCATACCATTAGTGTGACAAAATTTCTTAAAGGACTCGTAATCAAATTCCCTCCCATTATCACACTGAAAACATTTAATAGTTTTCTCAAATTAGGTTTGAATGAGTGCACTAAAAGAAAAGAAAATGGAATGAACTTGTGATTTTTGTCCAATAGGGAATGTCCATAAGAAATTAGTGTAATCATCCAAGTGAAGAATATAATACTTATGAAATGTCAAATTTTAAATTGGTGATGTCCACAAATCACTATGTATTATATCAAAAGGCTTTGTAGTGGAAGAATTCAAAACAGAAAAAGGCAACTTAACATGTTCCCCAAAAATGCAAGATTGACAAACACTAGAACATGAAGTTTTTTTACAGTCAATAAACTTATTATTCCTAAGGGAGCGTAAAACAGGTGCTCCCGAGTGACCCAAACGGTTATACCATAAAACAGGATAGAGAGCTGCAAAGTTGGATGGAGAGGTGGAGTGATGTCTGGTGGTTGTGGTGATAGGATATAGATCCCCGGTGCTATCACATCTCATTAGCGGCATCCCCGTCTGAAAGTCCTTCACAGAAAACCCAAAAGGATAAAACTCAATGGAAACATTATTGTCAATGGTGAAACGACGCACATACATCAAGTTTTTAATGAGTTTAGGGGCATGTAGGACATTGTTTAAAGTTAGAGGTGGGTGAGGTGGGGAAAGGAATGTTTGTCCATAACCAAGAATTGGAATTTTTTGTTTGTGACAACCCGAAAAATTGAATTGTCCAGAAATTAAGATTTAAAGAATTAGCTATTAATAAAATAGATTTTTATTAATACTATTTTGTGCTATGTGTTTATTAATCGTTCTAGAACCTAGGATGATTATTAATCCAAAGGATTTTGGCTACGAGCTAGACTAAACGAGTAAGAATTTCAAGGCAAAAATAAAAATTTTCGGGAATAAAATATTTCTAGGGAAAAAGATGAAATAGACACTATTCACGCGATAAAACTCTAAGGGTTAGGGTTTGAATAACCTAAGCCTTTCTGAGAGTTCGGTATGTCGAAATGACATTCCGTCAAAAGATTTGACGATAATATATCGTGAAAAGTTAAGTAAGCCGAAAAAAGTTTTTCTCAAAAAACATGTAGAAATTGGACGAAATAAAAACGATAAAAAGTATTGTTATGTACTTTTCAGTCGTTTAACTACGTTAAGGGAAAACGTGAAGGAAAATTCTTATCGTGGAAAAGTGTTTTTTAGTTTTTCGGAGATCCAAAGAATGCGTAAAAGTTAATCGGTAAAGGAAAGACGAAATATCCAAAAATATTTGATTCCAAGAATTGCAGTTTTTAAAACTGTCGGACGAAACCCGAAAGACGGAAGCACGAAGCTTCCAAGGGAAGCTACGTGAATAATAAGAAGGTGGGACTAGTAAGGAGGTGTGAATAGTAAGGCAGTTTGGCCAAATAACCAAAATGCCCCTAGCCTTGAAAACCTATATAATGAAAGTGTTAGTTGATTTGTTTCAAAATCAACCAACACTTTGGAAGAAAGAGAGAGTTTGAGATCTTGGAAAATAAGAAGAAGGAAGAGATTGAGCATGAAGGATCGGATCGGAGAGGATCGTGAAATAGAAAAGCTAGCGAAACGTCGGCTTTGTCTAAAGGAAGAAAGGTAATCTGAAACCTAACTTCAAAGTTAGTTTTTCTTTAAGCTTTTATGTTCAAAAATATAGCTTAATGAGAATAAGAAGTAAATGATGTTAGGAATGATTTCATATGGTTGAAATCATTGATAAAAGAAGAAATAAGAATTAGAAATTTATTTTATAAATTTCTTAAGTATAAGATTCATAATAAATTTGAACGATCCGAATGAATCATATGAATGATTCGGTGAAATAAGTAAGGAATGGTGTTTTATAACACTGAATTCCAAGAAAAAGTGAAATCGTAATCCAAATATCGATTAAAAATGAAGAACGAACAAAGAACGCGAAGAACATTCGAAGAACGCGAAGAACGTTGTTGATGGACAAATTTAAAACCATCGTAGTGTAATTGTTGTTGATGGACAAGTTTAAAACCATCTTGTATAATTTAGATTCTTATTGCTTGGTTAGGAACGGTAGAAACGTTCATGAAGAACTGATTAAAACTGAGCTATAACGAAGTTATGGCAAAAATTTTGTAAAAGACGAACAAGAATTAAAAAGTTAATAAATGAAACCAAATGTGTAGGGTTTCATAAGAATGTAAGAGAATGTAGAAAATGTGAGTCGTGGACGCAAGAACGAATGAATTCCGAGTTTAGATGACCGAATTACGGATGAACGAACGAAGAACGTTAAAAACGTAAAACAAACGAAGGGTGAAGATTAAGCCGGTCCAATGGTATGTTAATAGATTTAGAATGAATTTTTATCCAAGGGGGATTGAAGTACGTAAGATAAGGAAGAGAATGGCTTTAGAACGACCTCGTTCCTAGCTATAACGAAGAAGATATGAGATTTCAAAGTAAGCATCTTAAACAATTTCCAGACTTGGAAAAATTTTGGGGATTTTAAGCCTGGCGCTGCAGCGCCAGCCAAGCCTTGGGAGGCGGTGCCAGCAGCTGACCCGGCCATCACCATCGCCGAGTGGCGTCAAGCAGCATGAAGAAGAAGGAGGAGCCTGTGTCGCAGTCACGGTAGTGTAGTAAAAAAACCCAATGTGAGCTTTTAACTGCTCAAAACCTAGGGGAAGTGTACCGAACGCTAATAAACGTGTAGTTCATCGAATGTAACACTTAATCAAGTGTTTTAAACCTTTAATGAAGGTTAAATGAAAAGATTAAATGAGATTAAAAGACAAAGAATGTGAACGCGGGTTACAGAACCGATATCCGGGGACCGTAGTTGCGATAAACAAACGTGGCGGATTTCTATGATTGTGATTCCTTAGACGTTGAGTGACGAAGGTAATGAATAACATTTCAATGTTATGTTGTGGTAATAAGGGATAAGTGTAAAGAGTATAAATGCCATGAACGCAACGCTGTTGCGAAGAAAGATTGGTCTTAGCATATAGCAAACTGTATGGCTTCGACATTAAGAAAGAATAATTAACATGGGATTCATGTAATGGATAACAAAAGATAGTAAGTAAGATATGAATTATCAAGAAATCCGTAATGAACGGTAATAAGATTAATGAAAGCTGAATGTGAGTCGGATGGAGAATGTTAGAATGAAATGTAAGCGGTGAACACTTTAACTGACGTGAAGGTTAAGTGTACGTGAATATTAAACGGGTAAAACCTACACCCCGTGTATGGTTTGACCGTAAGATAATGAAGACCAATAATTAAATCTTGAATGGTAAAGAAGTTGAATTAAAGATAATGACGTTTAACGTAAAGAAGTCGAGTTAATGATTAACTTGAATGATCGTTCTGAGTATACAAAAGACTGTATGACTTAGACGATAAGAATGAATCCTGAGGTATGACATTTAGTTGCCAAAAAGCCATAAGGAATAAGAAATTAACTTAACGAATATTATAGTTTAATAGTTCGGATAAGTTAAGATAAGTTTAGGTTTTAGTACAATCGTAACCTTTGATGGTTGACATATGGGAGTTGGGCTAAACAATTCCTTCAGAGAACGAAGGTATATACGAAACTGGCAACCGATCTAACTCACTGTGATGGCAGTGTAGATGAGACGGGAACTTGTTTGTTGGTTGTTTATGGGAAACCACTTAGAGTACCATATGGACTACTAGCAGAGAAGCGAGGTGTGCTGAGTCCTAGAGAAGTTATAAGAAGAAGATAAGAATGTAAATCATCAAAGATGATGAATGTATGAGTAAGACATCTACGTATGTCATAAAGCCGTAAACCGATAATGAAAGTTGGTTGCGTAAACTTAGGTTAAAAGAACGTGAACCCTAAGAAGTAAAGTTAAGTAAACCAATGTGTAAGTCAAGTATATGACTAATTAGTGTATATGTTATTTCCTTATGTGTTATAGGGATTGGAATGAGCAGTTCAACGTAAGTTGTAGCTGTGCGTAAGGCTAGTTTCCTAACTTCATTCATTTTCTAAATGAATGCCAGTTTCTAAAACTTCTCAGATGTTGAACTTGAGAAGTCTTGTCTATGTGCAAATGTGTGATATTTGTATAATGTGGTAGAACGTATGAGGCCTTGTGCCACAATTTGAACACTTTGGTGTTTTTATGATATGAACTATTTTGTGATTGAATTGTTCAATAAGAGAATGTTCTATTTATACATGAACCGTTATTGTTAAGTATGTGATATTGATTCAAGCCAGACAGAATGTGTATGAAAGAGAGTAGAGAATGAAAGTATTTCAAAGTAAATGTGACTAATGTTTTAAAATGATAGGAATCGAGATTATTCCTATTATTCAAGATGCTTCATAACCTTTGTTCGATTATCGAAGTTATTAAGGAATGTTGAATTCTTAAAGTTGTTTGTTCAACTGTTATGACTTACTGGACAATTGAATGCTCACACTTGTTTTAAATGAAAAACATTTTCAGCGTACGATGTTAGAAGAACTTAAGGATCCCGTAAAGATCAAGCTGATCCGTATTCAGAAGAAGTGCCACTCATTAGATGAATAAATGTGAAGATCAAGTGAAGACTTGTAATATAGAATGATGTAATTAAACTATAGAATAGTTTAATGAACGGTTATGTATCCTTGGTGGGGGATAAAAGTCACTTGTGTAAGATGTAAAGAATAATGTAATTAATATTATTCGTAATGAAAGAGGTTATAAGGTTTTAGAACTTGGGAATTGAGAATGTATGTTATTATATTTCAGTATATAATGATGTATGTTTGGAAAGAAGTGGAACCGTGATGTACGGAATCCGGGTATGAAGATAGACCGAATTTTGGGGCGTTACACTATCCACTGCCAACAATAATATTTTTGTTATTTCTCATATTAGAATAAGATGAGAGAGTACCTTGAGATGCAGTCATGTGGGAGGTTGTCAGGCGCAGATCAATGTACCGGTTTGCATCGTGAACAAAGAAGAGACAAATCAGGCATCGTCAATCGCATCAATGTCGATAGGTGCATAGCTCGAAGGAGGGGGCATTTGGGCACTGTATGCCCGTGGGGGACGATTGCCTAGAATTCTGGGATAGGGAGCATGAGGTGGACGAGCCCAGGATGAGGTGGGGTAAGGACAAGGCGGAGCAGTCCATGCTTGTTGTCCACAAGACCCCCACGGTGGGTATAGTATCCACTGGTATGGCTATTGCTGTTGCTGCTGCCACGGACACTATTGTGGTTGATGGCCACCATGCTGCTGTCCACCGTCGTGGTTACTGCTACCCTGACCTTTTCCTCTACCGCCACCATTTTTCCCCCAATTATTGTTGCGGTTTGGACCACGTTTCTGACCATTAGTGTTGCGGTTTGATGTATTACCAGAACCTGAAAGCAAACTTCGACCATAGCCAGATGCATCATCGTTGGAACTGTTGGCGGTGAAGAGGGCCGTTTCGGCGGCGGCGACCTGTTTAGCCTTGCGGGTTTCTTCAAGGATTAACTTCGATCGTGCCTCGTAAAAAGGCGGTAAAAGATCACTCTGTTGAATGAATGTAGCAACACCATCGTAATTCTCATTTAAACTCGCAATTAACTGAAGAACTAACCTTTGATTTGAAACCGGTGCACCAACATTAGAAAGTTGATCAACAAGCATTTTGAGTTCTTGGAAATAGGCCGAGATGTTAGGATAATTATCCATATGAACGTGAGTGAATTGGTTTTCCAGGTAAATGACACGAGAATTTTTTTTATCCTGGAAAATGTTTTGCAATCGCTCGCATGCTTGCTGTGCAGTTGAATCCCGCTCCAGGATGGTGTGCAAAAGATCGTTAGAGATCGTACCATAAATCCATTGAAGGACTATTGCATCCAAGCGCGACCATAAATCGTTTGCAGCCTGTTCTTTTTCCTTCTCGGTTGGCTACGATTTGGGAGGGATAATATGATCAATGACTTGGTATGCTCGGCAATGGATTTTAAACAACTCCGCCTAGGAAGAATAGTGTCCCTTTTCCTTCTCTAGAGTAATGGGGATGAAGTTCTTGACATTAGTAACGGCAAGAGCAGGATGGAATTTGGTTTGTTCGGCCATTGATATGAGGAGAAGAAGAGAGAAGGACAGGAAAGGGAGGAGGAAGGAAGTGAGAGCTGACGGAGGTAGCTTGAACGGCTAGGTCTGTGAGACGTCTAGGGTTAAAACTAGGCTCTTGATACCATGTTAGAAATTCACCGTGTCTATTCTCATTCATATGGTGAAATATATACATGAGTACATGAGTGTTAGTAGGCAACAATTGAGGTAACTGTTATTTACATTCTAATAATAAAAGATACAATCTAATACTAAAAGATTTATACAGAGATTATTTCCATAATCTAACATATACAGCTGGAATTCTACACCTAGAAAATAACAGATTTACCCAACTTTCCCTCCAATTTCTGTTATTATTTTGAATTGCATAACAACTTCTGATGTCATCTGCTATGCTGTCAATCCGACCTCTACTAATTGTGTTGGTTTCCATCACATAACATCTTGGTGAGAGAGAGGAAGAATAGGGACAGAAAATATAGGCAAACTAAACCAGAACAAGGCACAAAGAGAGCTCATGTCTTTATCCCAGGGGAATTTCCAAGAGTTCAGGACCAAAAGGAGGGAGGAGAGAGCAATTGTTTGATTTTTGCTGTTTTGTTCTTGGCCTTGACAAAGACTAAAACTAGGAATACATGAAAAAAAAATTAAATTAAATACTTGCAGCCAAATTCATTCTCCATCATTATCTTCTCTCATGTACACAATTCTCCTCTGCATACAACAACTTTCGCTCTTTCTTAGAATTTTGAATTGGGTATATATCGGAGAAGGGGATATATTAATAATAAAGGTTTCTGATGGTGTTGGAGATGGAGGATGATGATGGTGTTAGAGATGGAGAATGATGGGTTTATGATGGTGGGTTTCATCTAATTTATCAGCTATGAAGACTAATACATGCCCAATGTTGGAGATGTTGAGCATGCGAGAGGCACATGCCCTCTTAACTGAGTCATGTCATTACCAACTCATCAATTTTGTGAAATAAAACTACAGAGAATAAAAAAAAACAATAATTCTAGGAGGGGCGTCCTTCTCCGATCAGTCTAGCGATTGGTCCAATTTTTATTTTTTTTTGTTGTTGTTGCCTCCCAAAAATGTATAGTATTACCATCCGTAAAACTGTTTGATATACGTATCCAAATTACACCTAAAACACTAAATTCTGTAAAAATTTCAGTTGAAATAAATACTATATATTTTTTGAAAAACAATAGTAAAAAAAAATTAGACCGGTCGATAGACCGGAGAAGGACTGTCGCTGGAGAATGACTTAAAAAAATCCAGGTGTACACCTTTTTAAACGTCTGCTAACTGAAACAGTAAATTACAAGCAAAAAATTAGTTTTAAGGCTGTAACTACATTAAAATTTAGATGAAGAACCCAAGTTCAAAAAGTTAAGTGCAAAAAAATTAATTTACCCAATGCAAAAATGATAAATTCCCAGTTTACATTCACACACAGCCTGTCTGAGAGGAGTGTAGTATTAAAATATCAAATATCACCTTTAACAACAAACCAAATAAAAATAGAAGCAGATCAGAATACATAGACTTGTAGAAGAGGGGAAAAAACAAGGAAACGATGTCACTAGTATCTTCTCCCCGGCAGATTTGGTATTATAATTAAGAGAGTCAAATGGAACAACGGGAGAAGGTCCATAGACTTTTTCTTTTTCTTTTTCTGATCGAGATGTGCAGAAGCAATGGACAAAGACGCGAAATCACTCCAGATCCTTTCATTTCTTGCTAGGAGAAGATAACCGGTGCTTTGACCATTCATCCAAGGCTTCGCGGTGGAGCGCATTCATTCTAATACAAGGGCGTTTTTCATGGATTAACTTCTCAGCATTTTTCCAATCTTCAGCCACACCTAGAGCTACTAACAGTGCACACATCACTGCAACACTTCTACCATGACCTGGAGGAAGCAACATACATGAAGTGAGAAAACAAATACCACAGATTCTAATTTTCATCAGTAAATAAAATAAAATGCATGTTATTGGAAATGCCATGTATACATTCATTTAAAAAATTCTGGAACAGAGAGACAAATCAAATCTGCAAAAAAGAAATAAAAAAAATCCAGAAATAACTTCAAAAGCAGCCAGGCTATGGAATGGTTTTCATCATTGTTTACAGTGTTATATTCAGTCTGTTCAAAGATACGTTATTGCTTTGCCTTTTGTCCCAATGTTTTAAAATGAGAACTCAATAGTTATATAATAGAATTTTAAGATAATTTTTCCCCTAAATTACTCCTTTGAACTTGTTGTATTAAACAAAAGAAAATCCCACAAAATTTGCATTCACCAATAACTTGCATAGGCACACAACCTAGGCTTTGCAGGGCTGGTAACACCTAGTCCTGCAGCTGTGAGGTAAAACTAATAGAGGCTGAATTGAGCTCTCACCATTGGTTCACAAGATACAAGTAGTGGAAATATCATGAATAATAAGGTTTCAACAAATACATCAAGTTTCAGTGGCATCCCTTTTATTAGATTGCTCTTTGTTTGTTTTCTTCAAGTACTCCACCTTATTTTCGCAGACGTCAAAAGAGATTTAATTTTAATTAAACAAGCAGATGTGACTGGTAATGATTGAACTTCAGCTGTAATATTTGGTTTGAAATTGGGCTCAAGCTGAGTTCATACTATAGTTTCCTTACTAGTTTCAATTTCAGCTAGTTTCAACCATCTCATAATAAAATGTTATGCAGCATATGCCATCCCGAAGTCTCATTGTGCCAGAATCACTTTCCAACCAGAATTCCCAAGTGGGTGAAGCTTTTGCATGATGGAAGAATGCAATTCATGTAAATAGAAAAAGCCGAGAAAAGGTATTGAAAATATATCTTTGTATAATGGGGGTCAACATGTATAATACCATCAAATGAGATAATTGTCAACAACCACAACTTTCTTTATATTTCGTTTCTAGGAATTGAAACTTCACGTGGGCCGAAAATCACGATTCACATGTCTCCATTAAAGCAAAGTTGTTCAAGTAAAATATACCTAAAGAACAAAACTTTAAGTTTGTATGGATAGCAATCACCAGTACTGGAAAAAGAAGAATTCAATTCAGAATCTTTAAAAAAAAAATTGTTTATAGTTAATTTAAACAAAAAGGAAAAGATACTAAAGGAATGTAATAAAAACACTGTAACGACTGAGAAATTCGGATCCTTCGTAAAATAATTTTATTTAATAAAATAATGAATAAAATAATATTAATTGTTATTATTGTGTTAGAAAGATGAATGTTGTTCTATAACCTAGAAACGTTGGAACATCGTAGTATTTTAACTACATGAAGGAATTAAAGTGTTTGAATTTCCAAGACGAAAACAAAAGTTTTCCGAGAAATTTTCCGAAAAACACTATTCATCGATTTTCCCTCAGGAATTATTTTTGAACTTCTGAGAAATACGTAACGTTATAATATCGAGGTGAGATGGATTATGTAATAATAATCTAAGTATGAAAAACGTAATATTTTGCATGCGGACTTAAATTAAGAACGTTAAGGATTAAAAGACAAAAGGAATGGAATGGTGGATTTTGTATGAAGTGCAAGCCCAATATGCATTAAGGGACAAGCCCAAGATGTATTAATGATTAAGTTAAGTGTTGGTTTAATTAAAAGCCCAAAGTAAATTAATGCAAGCCCAATATGAATAAGCTAAGTTAGTTAACTTAAGTCCAATGTAATGATTCAATGGGTTAAGCTTGATCCATGGAGCAACCAATGTTGATATGGGTTATCTTGGTGGGCAAGATCTTTGTGTGATAGCCAAGAACTTTAAGTAATGACCAAGTAAATGATAAGTGTTGTGCTTAGCAAGTAATGAATAATAATTAATAAATTTTGATAAAAATATAAATAAAATTAATAAAAATTGAAGGGTATAAATAAAAATATTAAAAAATCGGACCGGGTGATGGCCGCCCCGGGCCATGCTTTAGTTCCGCCAGTACATTCACTTGTTAAAAGATACCTCAACAGTTTTGATTTTCTTGAGAAAGTGAATTTCAACATCATGAGAGCTGCAACTCTGCGTTGCATAAATCCTTCCCTCTCTCGGTACTTAAACTTTTTGAGGAACTGCATTTGCTACTGTGGACATCCTTTTCTTTTTCTTTGATGAGCCTATAATGGTCATTTTTGATACTCTGTAGGGCCCTGCTACTGATGTATATAACACTTATTACGGAACACTTAAGACTCTAAGAATATGTTAGAAACATATTAGCAAGAAAAGATGCATCTATTAATTTTTAAAGAAAGTAATGAGCTTAACTATATCGTTGTCATTAATCAATTTAGTGGAACAAAATGCCAAATTCAGAGACTGCATGTCATCAATCTCCAACTCATCAAGGTTAGATTATTATTAGCCAACTTTTTGTTCAATTTCCTGGGGAGTATCATTCTCATCAGGACAAGTCAAGGGAATGGCCCCCTGACCTCTGATGTCCAGCCTATTCCCTTAGGTTAGCAGGATCCTAGCTTCTCTCAACCAGTTGAGGAGCTCCTTGCCTTTCAAGCAGCACTTTCAACTGCCGGCTGAGCCAGAACATTCAATTGAAAGGTCTGGCCCGGGGCCTTGATCGAGGGATCAATTGACTCTGGAACATAAAGTAAAAAGACAAGACAAGGATATACCCTAAGAAAGCCTTCCCAATATACTCTTTCTTGTTCAGTGATGCAAGGACATTACTTGTTGTAAACATTAAGTCTCAATTGTTCCTTTGGGTGGATTTCTATCTTGAATATACAGAGGGACCGGAGGGGCTGCCTTACTACAAGGGTTTTGTAATTTAAGGATTTTTCAACCTCCTCTACTTTTGTAATTTTGTATGCTCTCCCTATTCAAATCAATTCTTCATCTATTTCCATAAATTAAAAATAATTCCCAATTACTTGTTATTCCTATTATGCGTTCTGATAATTATAGTTAAAACTGAAGTATGTCCTTTAACTCACTATTTGATTCTACTCAGGCTAGGAGAACATAGAAAAGAAAATATGATTGGTATGCAACAAATTTTATCGGTGTCGATAAATAGAGTGGGAGTTATACACACCATATAGTCTAAAATTATTTCATCCAACCAATTTTTATAGATAACTGGCGATGGAAGAATAGACAGTCGTGGGGCAATGAAATTTCTATTGCATAGCATGTCGGTAGACGAGTACTTAAGGACCCATGTAGCCAATAATTCAACTAGACAATTTTGTGCAAGAGAGAAGCTTTTTGTCCACGAGGATTCACAAACTCAATGAGCTCTTTCACCCTCTGAGCTCCTCAGCCGAACAGAGCTAGTTATACTGCTATAGGGAACAACAAATTGACTCTTTTAACTATATGGAACTACTCAGAATAAAGGTGTACCACAAGCAGGACTAAAACAAGTAAATAGAATCTACCTCTATTGTAATTAGGTTACATAAACAAAGTCCGAGGAATATGGTGTAAGAGCCAGATTCTAAAAGAAATCCTTTCATATATAGGTAATTTTGGCCCAATTACGAGGATTGGAACCAGAAACCTTGAGGTTTATATAGTGAATTATACAACAGACATCTAGACATAGAAAAACTTCCAAAGGGAATTAATTAAACTGCTGCTAATCTACCAACTGTAACTAGCCAAAATCATAATATACAAAATTCTGAGGGCCCGAGAAGAAAAAGAAACCTAAACTCATGACTATGTCCTGAAGAAATTGTTTGAAGTAGCGAGAGAAGACATTATCTGTATTAGTATGAGCCTAAACAAGAAGGTTCAATCATTTTAACCCAACAAAAAAATATAGAAGTATAAGATTAGGTAGAATAGAAATGGTTTAGTAAGTTCTCAATCCCAAGTTACGAAGTGTATAACATTTCATTCTTTTGTGAAAGTAGTTACTATGTATTGATATACAAATTCTAGTCTCAAGATTGAGTATAGAACTTAATTAGCTCTATGATAATTCCCATGTAAAAGCAGCTACAGCATCAGTCTCAACGAGGAGGATGCCAAAACAGAACCAGAAAAAAGTGGTCAAGGACAGTTAACTTAGAATGGAGTTTGTATCCAATATGTTTCCAACAATTTATCAACTACACTAATAGCATATGAAAACTACAAAATGAATTGTAAAGTTCAAAAATCATACCATAAGCACAGTGGACGAAAATTGGTGTTTTTTGAGTTCTTTTTCTACAAGCCCACCGAACAGCGGATTCAATCTCAGGTGGCTGTGGTGACCTTGTATCCCAAGTTGGAACACACATATAAGCATGACCTGTAAATTCCATTTTCCTTGGCAACTCACAGGTGCAATCAATAATGGCAGGATTACCAGGTGGCAATTTCTCCAAAGAAGAAGGCCACCCTCCAACATACAAACCCTCACAAATCTTACTATAAGGAGCTTCCCCACTACTCAATCTTCGCAATGCCGAAAATCCCCGGACAAAAAACAAGTAGGGGCTAAACATAATCAATGACCAAATAGGGAAGCTCCCATCTGAGCTCTTCCCCAAAAGCATTGGAAGATTTATGGATGGGTGAGAAGCTATTGAGACCAAAAACGATACCAAAGATGCATATAAAAAGGGAATTGCTAACAAATTGAAGCCAAGGGTTCTAAGATATGCAAATAACATGAATAGAACTGTTGCTTTAATTGCTACCCGCACAGATAATCCCAAACCCAACATTTCTTGATTCAAAAGAGTATACAGAAAAACCTAGATAAAGTTCGAAATTTATGAACTTTTGACTTTGGTTTCTTAAATTCAAAAGGATATATATAGAAAAATTAAAATAAAGTTTGAATTTGACGAACTTTTGACTAGGAGTGAGCAAAAATCGGATAAAACCGAACTACTGAATCGAACCGAACCATTTTAACCGAATTATTTCGGTTTTCGGTTTTTTTTTTTGGAATTTCGGTTATATCCGAATTATTATTCAATATTCGGTTTGGTTAGGTTTTCAAAATGCATATTCGGTATCCGAATAACCGAATTGTAATATTTAAAAAAAAAATTATTAATTATTAATTATTTCGGTTCCGATTTTTTTTAATGTTTATGTTGGATGTTGTTTCATGCTTAATTTTAATCAAATGTCTATTCGGTTATTATCCGAATTACCGAATTGTGCATTCGGTAATTATTCTAAATTCTTGTTAGTTCTAAAATTAGGTTAGCATTTCGGATAGTTGTTTTGTCGATATTTTGGTTTTCGGTTATAACCGAATAGACATTTCGGTTCGGTTATAACCGAATGCTCACCCCTACTTTTGACTTGGGTTACTTCAATTCGTTCGAAAAAAGCAGATTAATCGGATTAATAGAGCGCGTCCACAAAAATTATAGAGAACATAAATCTTCAAGAGAAGGGAAAGAATCGTACAAGTGGAGCAAAGAAGGAGAAAGTACCAAACTGTTAACAAGTTAAAAGTGCAGACCCTCAATATATTGGTATAGGTTTAAATAAGTAAATCGAGTTATGTGTGATAAATTGATAGACCTTAGTAACCAAATTGGAACCAAAATCGCACTAAAAATCGTACGAACCGTACCAATTAAAATCGCACCATTGATTTCGGTGTATGTGGCGGTTTTAGATTGGGTTAAATAATCAAATTTACGGTTCCAGTTTGGTTACTAGCCAAAACCGCACGCATAAAACCGAAACCGCACGCATAAAATCGAAACCGCACCATGTGTGTAAGTATGTATTATGTCTAGTAAATTCTAAAGTTACTTTTCACTTGAGCACGCTCAGAGAAAACTCAGTCTTGCATTGTCATTTTTTCACCAATTGAAAGAAGATGGTTAGAGGTTATAGAGTCAAAAATTAAGTAATTGGGTTTTTTTTTTTTTGATGCGTTATTGGAGGGGCTTATAGCTAAGGGGCTAAATTCGTTGGTTTGAGCACTTGATGCATTGGTTAAGGTCAATGCTATAATAGTAATAGTCTAATAGATTATTTTTCAAATTAGGTATAGTTAGGATTATATTCTATAAGTCCTCTCTGCAATATATAAGATAGAATTTCATTCTATCTCCGGTATATATTTTTAATTTTTGGGGAACTAGATAAACCTTCTTGTTTGTTATTGAATATATGGTCTCCGTTATTTTATATAGCGTATATTTTAGTTTTAAAGCATCATTCCTTTATTATAAACTAAAACTATTTTACGTGTCTCACTGTTCTATGATTTGATGGTGAATTTGACATGTTTGACATAAGAAACTTTGGTTCTATGCTTGATATAATTTTCATTGCCGACTCTGTCACTAAGTTAATTGCTCGATGTAAGTTCTATGTTAAATTTTATTGAAGGCTTAGACTTTTTTGTTGTTTTAATTGGTTTTGGAACCGAAACCGCACCAATTAAAACCGCACCGCACACTTTAAAACCGCATCGCACCAATCACAAGCGATTTCGTGTGCGATTTTGAATTTTTCAAACCGCACCTAAGCGGTTTCGGGTGCAGTTTGGACTTCAAACCGCACCATGCTCACCCCTAATCTATAGTTGTTAGAAATCAAGTGAAAGGAAAGTAAAACCAAAATAAATTGTGGAAGGCTTTAAGTTGCTTTATACTCTGTTTCTGAGTTTTGAACAGAAAAGAAAATAATAGACTTGAAGTTTTCCTTTGTGTTGTTTCTGAGTTTTTAATAGAAAAGAATAGAAACTTTAAAATTGAGGACATGAGTTATAATTTAAAATTTATTATATTAAAAATTGAGGATAATATAGGAATTATAAAAATATTACTTATTCCAATTTATTTTTCGTCCAAATCAGGCCAATTTTGGACAAAAAACTTTGGCAGGAAAAGTGGCCAAGTTTTCTATTCATTTCATTTCTTTATCATTTATTAAAAAACTCAGAAAGAAGAATTAGAAAGAAAACTTAAATTTTTGGTCCATTTCTTTTCTTTTCTGTCCATTTTAAAACTCAGAAACAGAGCGTTAATGTAACTTAAGTTATTTTAATGTAAATATTAGTTTGTGATATAATATATATATATATATATATATATATATATATATATATATATATATTGTTTTGTGTTTAGATGCTCAAGACTACTACATGAATGGTGGGATTTATTTCAAATTAGAATCAACGAAAAATTTAAAATCAATTATATTTTGTTAGATAAATATAGGGTAATGATTCGTAGCATGTATTTGCTATGGATCAAAAACTAGCAAATAGTATACGTACCTTTAATTATAATTATGAATGGACCAAATTTAAAATATTGGACTCGTCGTCCGCTAGAACTTCTAGCGAACTGGAATAATATAAGTTGCTGACCATTATACCCCCAATCAAGCTAAGGTAAAATTCTAGCTAGCGGACTGTAATCAATCGCCAGCAACAATGAATTGGGGAAAAACAACAGCAACCCTAAGGTAAAAGCATACAGGTGTACGGCGATTCGAGGCGATTCCGAGCAAACCCTTCAATTGGCAAAAAAAACTTCAAAATTTTCATATAAGCGTATTTGATTTATGTTATCATCAACTTAATCAACGTTTAAGCGGTGAGTTTTTCGAATTAGAAGGTTAAGGGACATTGGTTGAAAGTTGTGACCTTCCTTGCTTTATAGTGTTAGAAGTATCCATTTGTGTAAAACTTGTGTGGTTCATATCATGATGCTTTTACCTCTTAGCTTTAAGGTTCTTGTATAAAAACAAAACCAAATTTCAAGCGATGTTACTGCCTCTTTCATGATCTAAAATTTTAAGATGTTTTTGCTTGAACAATCATTTATTTGCTATGAAGCATCTTAAAGGAAAAAAGAAATAATTTATCAATTCATGAGTGATGGAATGTGGAGTTGATGCATCCCTTAATTGGAGTTATTCAAGAGTAAATTATTTGCATGGAATGAACAATGTTACTATAATGAAATATTGAATGCTAATTTGAGATTAAAGAATTCTAAGAGGTTTACAATCTGATTGCCACATGACGTGTTGGAATTCAGACGATTGTGGCATATATTATTTATGGTTGCTAATGAGTTATTTGTGCAGGGGTTTCTAGCATACACTAGCAATTTTTGTGCAGTGGTTTCTAGCCTACACTAGTTGCATAAAGCGAGCACTTTGTACGAAATCCGTTAATGCCTAGTTGAATTGGATAAGTTTTAGCATACCAGAACCAACAAATAGAAATACATGTGTAGACACTCGAAATTTCGTTTTCCTGTTACTAACTATGCAGGAGGACAAAAACATCTTTTTCACACTCCAAAGATAACCCTGGTGGACCACAACATCAATTCCAACCCCGGAGATAGCCCCAGGAGATCCAGTTTCCAAACCCCGAAGATAACCCTGGGAAATCAGTTTCCAACCCCGAAGATAACCCCAGGAAAATCAGTGCCAACCCCGGAGATAACCCCGGGGGATCAAGTTCAAAGCCTGGAGATAACCCCATGAGGCCAAGCCAACCTCCGAGATAACCCTGAGGATAGTCAGAGTCAATAGCAGGACAACCTCAGAGATAACCCTAAGAAAAGACTACTATAACTGTGCAAAAATCGGAGATAACCCTGGGAGGGGCAAAATGGTTATTTTTCCAACTCAACTTTAACTCAAATCAAATCAACTCATTTAAATGCAAATTTCATCAAAAGATATCCCACAAGAACCATATCTTAACTTCTGAGCTCAAATTACGCAAAACGGCTCAACAGACTGCTTAACGGAAACCCTAAAAAGCCATTTTGGTCATGAACCCATCTTCCCGGAATCAAAAAAGGGCAAATCCTATGTCATGGTATAGCTCTTGGAAAGAGCTTTCCGGAATGGTATAGCACGCTTCCATCGGACTTCCGGATTGAAAGTTATGAAGGTTCGAGCGAACAACGCGTTGTCCGAGTGCACGTACTTCGAGATGGCAGGACCCACATTGCCCGGGGCACCATAAATAGAGGGTTTGGGGTGGCCATTTTAGGAAGAGGAAAGGCGAGGAAGCCCTATCCAATTTGCTCTGTACACACTATAAACTGAGTGCTTTCTCATTTTAAACACTTGTGAGCTTATATTTTGCTATATTTTACCGGTGAGAACCGAGTGTTCATCCATTTAAAGCTATTGAAGTCTTATTTGGCAGTCTACTATAAGCCTTCTTACATTTCTTAAAGCCTTTCTCCACTACTGTGCACACATAGTTATTCACATTGAGAGTTATTATTTAACGTCATGCAGGACTTCCTATCCAGTGGCTTTTATTTCTTTTTGTGTGTGTGTGTGTATATATATATATATATATATATATATATATATATATATATATATATATATATATTTGTACTAACATTATCGAGTTATATGCCTTGATTGAGCCTCGGACTCACGTCCTGAGCGTTTATTGCTTTTGTATATATATATTTATATATAAACTATTGTCGAACTCTGTTCAATGAGTCTGTACTCGCGTCCGGAGCGTTTATTGCTTTTATATATATATATTTATATATAAATTGTTTTCGAACTCTGTTCGATGAGCCTGGATTTATATCCGCTGCGTTTACTGCTTTTATATATATATATAAATACTTATATATATTATTACCATCAAACTATGTTTGATTGAGCCTGGATATAATATCCAAATTTACTATATATATATATATATATATTTATATTTCTGTCAGGCCTGGAGTTTACTTCGTGACCTTTTACTGCTTTATTTATATTTAGTCCCGTCTGGAGTTTACTTTGTGGCGGTTGATCGTCTTTACTACTTTATTTACATTTCCAATCCCCAATGGAGTTGCTTTCGTATGGTTTATCGTTTATATATATATATATATATATATATATATATATATATATTTACCGCTTTTATATATTCACATTTCCAATTCCCCACGAAGTTTACTTCGTGGTGGTCAATCGTTTGTATATATATATATAAATATATTTACAGCTTATATATATATAAAACTGCTTACAACTTTCATACAAACTGCGACATCATATGAGCCTAGGAATCATGTGATCACAGATTCAGCCTCCTGAATCTAGATTCGGTTCCCGTGATGGACATTTTCAGCTGTAATCAGTTTGTAAATTATTCACGGTGTTTGAATTTCCTTAGATGGCTCTCATGCCCATAAGGAGTTCGGCACTGCTTTGTACATTATTTTCTCGAAGATGCTTCGCATCTCAAAAATAAAAGCAATCAAGTTGAACACATAATAAAATGGAAGTATCAAAGGCCTCAATTACTATTGAGCATAAGGGTTTGAAAAACCTCTTTTATAAAACATCACTGCTATATCTTGTTAAAATTGAACTTTTATACAAAATTCAAACCCTTTGTATATAGGTGCGAACGAGGCATAACACTACTTCTAGATAATTGCACATTGACCCACACACACACATATGTTCATATAACAGTTTTAATTTAAAAGTGGCGGTCACCGTGGTAACACGGATGTCGGGGGGTGCCTAACACCTTCCCTCCGCATAATCAAGCCCCCGGACCCTAACGAATCTCGGTTTCACAGACCAGTTTAGCAGTATTACATCACTGGGTCAATGTGCAAACATTTTCTCGGTTGAGTTGGTGCAACCATTTAAAAATACCAACTAGCAACTCTTACAGTCCAATCGTCGACATATACAAGTTGGACCTTTTCACAACTTTTTTTTTCAAACAAATCTCACCTAACATGAGAGCACCAAAAGACAAGAATAGAAAAGAGACAAATAAAAATCCCGACGTCGACAGGTGGCGACTCTGCTGGGGACATCCAGTAAGAGGGCTTAATCCGCTAGTACAAACTTTTCAAAACTGTTATATGCTTGTTTGTGGATGTTGCATTTATATTTGAATTAATATGTACGAATGCATTTACTTACTGCACTTAATGCTTTACATTATATTAGTGCTTCGCACATGTCATCATTTTTATAATGGTGAGACACGTTGTATGTGAATGTATGTTGTGTGGTCCCTCCACCAGGAGGCTATCCTATCGGTGTTTGATTACTGCATGGACTCGTAGGGAGACTAATTCTAACGAGGCTTAGGAAAGGCACCACCCAGATTCGCTCCAATTGAAAGACCAGATTAACTTCACGTCGAGTAAATTGCGATGATCTGGGAACCTTCATGCCAATAATCCGCGAGAGTAACATAAGATAGGTTAGCCTCTGATAAACTAAATGCGGAGGAAGTCTCTTCATGCTTTCCATTTTCAATTACTTGTAAATGCAAATACTTGTAATTTCATTCCATGTCAATCTCTGTGTAATGGAAAATATGAAGGCATATGTGTACATACATATTAAAAATTAACATGCTATCCTACAAACAGCTAACATCTAATGTGCAGGATAATTTTCCTAAAATGGATACATTATATAGCATGTAACATTTATACATTTCCCTAAGACTAAACTATGTAAGTCTTTTGTAGGGAAGCCATTGATCCCGTTGCCCGTTCAAAATCCAAAAAGGCACTAAGCCCACCGTCAAACATGGCTACAAGTACCTCACCTGATCCTACTCCTGTCTCTTGAGAGGAGTTTGAAGGATTAAGGAATCAGATAGCAGAATTGGCTATTTTTCTAAAAGAATAAAGTAAAAACACTCGGGGCCAGACAATGCCTACTCAACTAGAGTCATTCACACCAGGGGGCAATCAGGGTATTGGTAAAAAGATGGAAACCCAGATACCGGAACCTCATTCCAATAAAGAAACCAACAAAATCCCTGAAATCACAAAACTCAGGGATGATCGAGAAACTGGGGATATAAGAAAGAAAGTCCAACAAATGGAGGAAACCATCCGGTTAATCAAAGGGACTGGAAACTATGGTAGTGTCACCTATTCAGATCTCTGCATATTCCCAGGGTCTCGATATTCTGAAAATTCAAAGTCCCAGAGTTTGAAAAGTACAATGGGACAGGCGATCCCTATACGCACCTAAAAGTATATATTGGCGAGTTAGGGTCTTATATTGAAGATGAAAGCCTCAGAATGTAGCTTTTCCAAAACAGTCTCACTGGAGAGGCTAAAGCCTGTTATGCTCGACTTGACAATGTCAAAATCCACAACTGGGAAGAATTGGCCCACGTCTTTCTAAATCAGTACAATTTTTAGTCACAAATGGCATCGGATCGATACCAAATGACTAAACTCAAAAAGCAAAGTACTGAATCTTTCCGAGAATATACCCAAAGGTGGAGACATCTAGTAGCGCAAGTCATTCCATCAATGACAGAAACTGAGATGGTAATGATGTTTATTGATATCTAAGAGGCTCCTTACTATGAGAGGATCCTAGCAGGCATAGGAAAGCCATTCTTGGAAATGATCAAACATGGCGAAATGGAAGAGATGGACCTGAAGACATGCAAGATTAAAGACTTCACTGCCTTGGAAGCAGTTGCCGGGCATATACAGACTGGCAAGTATGCAAGCGATCCCAAGAGGGTACTTGATAAAGGCAATGAAGATGTATCCCTTGTTTCACAAGGGCATGCTAGGAGACCAACCTATAGTCCCCCCATTTGGAAAAAGCAAGACAATCTGCCATTTCAACAACAGGCTGCATTCAACCAATGTCATGACAGACAAAGAAAATTTGAAAGAACGGAAAATCGGGTGTTCACTCCACTAGGCCATTCCCTTAAAAATGTATTGGCGATATTAATGGATCACAAGAAAATTATCGAACTGGCTCCACCTCTGGAACCAGGGAGCAATAGATACAATCCAAGCTAGAGATGTGTTTACCATTCAGGGTCTCCAGGACACGATACACAAGATTGTTGGCTCTTAAAGCATAAGATTCAAAATATGATCGAAAGTGGAAGTATTGTGGTCCAACAACCTGACCAACAAAATGTCAACACCAACATTTCGTTGCAGCATGATACAGAGGAAGTAAACATGATCGGGTCAGGAAGCACTAAAATGTATCCAAATCGTAAGTACATACGAAGGATTGAAGAATACCCCCAAAGGCACCGAACAAATGTCCTAGAGTTGGAAAACTCGGAGGAAGGTATGACAGTACTGTAAAAATTAGAGACGATCCAGAATCAAGTAAATCATAGCTAAGTCGATAAGCGCCAACATCGTGAAAACAAGGCGCTTTTTCACTCAACTATCGAAAAGCCAAGAGAAAAAAGAGGTTAACCATAATGCAAACCCATATCTCTCTAGGATGAGCCAGCTAAATGAAGAAGATCAAAGTAGGCTAAAAGGAAAAGAAAAGAGGGATGATAAAATTGCTAGAAGATCTCGACAACGAAAAAAATCACTCGGGGGAATCAAATTCTCAAAGAAGAAAGATCAAACAACCTCCACAAGAGTCCGAAAATTCACCCCTCTGAACAAATCAAATGAAGAAATGCTACACTTTCTAATAAGCGAATGAAGGATTATTGAGTTGATGCGTCTTATAAATCCCAAGATAAAGAGTTATGATTCCACCAAGATGTGTCTTTATCATTCTAACTCACTTGGACATGCGACTGAGGAATGCTGGTCTTTACGACATAAAATCCAGGATCTCATTGAAAAGGAAGAGCTGAAGATAGAATTCCTCATGACTAAAAAAGGCGAAAAAGAAATAAAAAGCTTAAGATGTCCACTCGAGACATGCAGTTCATAGGAGGTGAAGGCTATGAGCACCAATCCTGGAAGAACACAAGATGGACTGGTCCTAATGCAGGGAATGACAGAGGAGACAAGGGAATCCCCAAGGGAGATTCCTCTACCAACATCAAACATCCTGTGGTCAAAAGATAGCAACCACGTTCCTGATTTTATAACCTTGGATAATGCAGAGGAAATACTAATCATTTCCAAGGAAGAAAAGCCAAAAAGGAAATTTCCTTGCAAGAAATGCGACAACAGTTCAGGAGATTTCATGGTCGAATCCTCTCAAGCCCAAGAAAAAAGGTGAAGGAACAGATGAAGGAAAAGGTGGTGAGGTTATCGGGGAAACCAACCCATCAAAGAATCAAGAGTTCATACCTTTTTACGATGGGTCTAGTTCTAGCGTCCTTGAGGAAAGTATTGAATTAGGAAGCGATCAAGTTATGGCTATAAGTGAAGATATTCAGAACCAAGAGGTAACCTCTATCGCGAGCCTTGAAGGCAACATAACCACTGACAACTGGACTATCAGGCCTCAGCTAGCCAAGAAGATGTAGATCAAGAGGATAAAGTGGGGAGTTCTAGGAGATATTGGGACGATATCACTTTCTTCACAATATGCCTTTTATTTTTCCTGCATGTAAATATTGAAAAAAAAACAAAAAAAACAAAAACAAAAACAAAAAAAAGAAAAAAAGAAGAAAAAAATAAAAAATCAAATCAGTCATGTTTCAGCTCATCAGGTTTGAACTACGATAGACCTGATCTCCCTTCATCAATGGGAGTATGTAGGCAGCCATTTATGGTGCGGTCAAACTAAACAAATCCCCAAAAAAAAACCCAAACAAACATTCCTCAAACCGTTTATCTTATCAAGCAGGAACTACGTAGACCTGATCTCCCACATACACAGGAATGCGTAGATAGCCATTAGTGGTACGGTCTGACCCTCAAAAGAAACATCCAAGCCCAAACATTAATCCCAAGACACCAAAGAACAACCCTCCAATTCAGCGACCCATGTCGAGAAGACCCAACAACACTTCAATGTCATTCCATCAAATTTGGCAAAAATCCCAGAAAGGAAGAAATAGCGATACACTAAGATAACTAGAAGCGAGGACCTTCAAAGAGCCGACACCCTCAATCACAAGTCTTCATCAAATCTGAAGAAAACCATCAAAGCCGATTATGCGAAAAAGTTAAGAATAATGATTGAGGGCATCAAAGCCCAAAGCCACTACTTGTTCACCATCTAGTACAGAGGTAAAAGCCTCTTGCGATTTTAGCATCTTATCAGCCCATCTATCAAAGCAACTATCCCAAACAACAAGCAAGGCTGGAGCAATTTCAAAATTGGCGACAACTCGATATTGGGACCCTTACAACAAGACTGGGGCAATCTCGGAAATAGCGACAACTCAACACTGGGGCATTTATCAACCATCCTAAAGAGGAAAATGCACCAATCAGCACCATCAGCATGGTACATCATCATCAGAGCTTCCCTCACATTATCTCACTGGTGATTTGGTATGATCATTTGGTCTTTTCTAATCATACTGTTCTCAGAATGAATAAACCACATGTGAGGATATTATTCTCTAGCGACTTGGTCAACAAAGAGAGTTTCCCATATAAATCACCGAAAACAACATGCGAAAGGACTGGGGCACCTTCTAATTCCAAGAAAGGGAAGGAGTTTATGGCGAGATCAAACCTCTCATCAAAAGAAAGGGGAGAACTCCTAAAAGAAATCATGGCGACATAAGCTTGCCCCTACAAAAAAAGGGGAAAATTCTCAAGAAAGTCCTTAACTCAAAAGCAGAAGCTTAATGACAAAAGGTATAGCGAATGAAATCCTCATCATCAAATGTGCCAACCGGCGTCGAGTCTTCACAATTCGAGGCCTCTACACCAAAGTTCAAATTTGGGCAACGAAAGAACGAGCTGCACCCTCCAGGGATGTCAACAACATGCAGGTCATCAGTTCAGCCAGGTTGCGAATCAAACGCTCAAGGAAATGGGGCAAAAGCACCCAACAACGAAAGGAAACTCTAAATCACCTCAAAAAGGGTGAGGTAAAATTCTACTCCAAATAATTTACAATATGCATCAACCTAGGACAATAGACTCCTAAGGATAAATCTAGATCATGCACATGTGTAAATGCACTACATCAACGTACACCTCTATCATGGTTTAGCATGCATCTCTAGTAGATTTAAATATTCATGAAGTTAATTGCCTAGATTAGAGAAAAATTTCATCGTAGACATCTAGTGGTTATCATCAATCCAACGTAACATCAGGCAGAGTCTGATGAAGCAAACCTTTAAATATTACTTCAGCGAATGTATCAGAAGATCTGTAATTCAAAACCATTGGCATCAATTCAGCACAACATCAAGACAGTTCAGCGATGAAAGCTTTGTATACCAACGTTCGAGTGGGAACTGAAATAGTTTGGCGATGTCAGCATATTCAACTACCAGCAGGGTAGGATCCGTTGTCAAACTACTATCAGGATAAGCACCATTGTAAACTATCAAATGTATACATCGAGAAGGTTCGGTGATTTCAGAACGTCATCCCCAGTATAGATGTAGAAAACATCTCAATTTCTCTTCATTAAATAGGCATCGGTGACACCGACTGTGAGACCCCAGATTTTATGAATAAAGATTTAAATTTCTCGATTTTTTTTTATATATTATGGTGTGGATTTGATATAATGTTATAGTTGTGGGTAATATTTATAAATTTTGCAAAGTAAGCAAGTTGTTATAAAATATTCATTTGGCCGGGGAATATTCTTTTTGTCGGGGAATATCCGTACGACGACATAATTATTGGTGGACCCCACAACGGAAGTATTGTCGTATTTAGAAAACGACAGAATTATCATTTTATAAAAATAACTGCGAAAGTGTTACCATTAAAATTGTTGAACTACCTAGTATTAAAGTACAATAATACGCGTGGTTGCATAGTAGCACACGGTATTGATTATTGATGCTTACGTGATAAGTCACTCAGTTATACTCAATTATTGCTAACAGTAATTGTTGCATCATATCTCTCATATTATTGATTCAATTATTGTCACAGTATCATCTATATAATATGTTATATTATTAAATCAATAATTGAGATAACAAATTTATTCATATTATTATTTGCAATATTGACAATGTCTAGAAGTTTTGTCAAGGAGAGGTTTGGTCACCTAATTGCACGCCAATAAGGAGAAATCCTTATCGGAAAACCCCTCTTTCTCACAGGAGCGACACGGTTGTTAAATCATGAATTATAATATTAATGATGAATAAGTTCGTATTGATTAAAGATGAAATTGATAGTTCCATTATGTTGGAATTATTAGTGTTAGTGAAAATCGACATTTATTTAGATATTAATTGATGTCTGGAGGTTATATTGACCAATCGGGTAATTAATCAGATAAATGAGCAATTAATTGCTATTAATTCACATGCTTATAACTATGTGTTCACATTTGTGTACTATTGACTCACATGATTTACTATTAGGGGAGGTGGTGCAAGTTTGATAATACTTGCAGGACTAAATTAATAATGAAGGAAAAGAGGAAGATATTATACTGTAATATTTCAAGCCCCAAAAAGTGCAATTATCAAAACTATATTTTCCAATAAATAGAAGCTCATTCCTTCATTATTTTTCACCAATTCACTAAAGCTATAGAGCAATTATTATAGAGAGAAATTATAGAGAGAAATAAGAAGAGAAGTTTGCTACCTCACTATTCTAGTATCCAGTTTTCTTCTAAGGTAAGGGGTATTATTTCTTTCATATTCATGAAGAGAGCTATTGTTATTCCATTTATTTATTATTATGTTGGAATAACATGTCTATGTGAAGTACCGCATACATGGTGAAATTCTTCTGTTATTCCATTCTTTATTATTATGTTGGAATAACTACCATATCGGCAAGTCTGCATACACGGTGAAATTCTTCATTATTCCATTCTTTATTATTCCGTTGTAATATCCTCGTGCGTGCGATTACGCATGACCTGGTTCCATTCTTTATTATTCAGTTGGAATATCCTATCTGTACGTATTACGCATGACCTGGTTCCATTATTTATTATTCTGTTGGAATAACCTGTCTATGGGGCCTATCGCATGCCTGGTGAATTCTTCTATTATTCTATTCTTTATTATTCTGTTGGAATATCATGTCTATGTGGATTACCGCATGCATGGTGAATGATCCTTCGTATTCATTCTTTATTAAATTGTGGAAATGATCTATCTACGTGGATTAAGGCATGGCGGGTGAAAAATCCATTTGCAGTTTCGTATATTCGATTATACTCGTCTGAGATATCATTTCTTTTGTACTCGTCATGGAATATCATTTTATTTGGTATTTTTTTACAAGTTACTATTCACTAAGTTACTATTCACTCTAGTATTATTCACTCGGGTATTCGGGACACTTTTCGTGCCGGAGTACTATTCACGAGTTACTATTCACGGGTTATTATTCACCCGATTACTATTCACTTTAGTATCATTCACTCGGGTATTTGGGACACTTTTCGTGTCGGGGTACTATTCACAGGGTACTATTCCCGAAGTACTATTCACGGGGTACTATTCACCCAAAAAATATTTTTTTTCCTGTCCAAATTATTTTTGGTACATGAATATTATTATTGAATTTTACTCTACAAAGCAGTACCATGTTGACAATTTGGACGCTATTGATTTCTGGATAAATTAAATTATAAATCTTTAAAATTTATCATTGAACTTGTTTTTTTGAATTATTATGTCATTGTCATCATCCCCATGCTTATATTGTGATGAAAGTCATCTTTGGCTTACGTGCATAAATGTACTTGGTATGATTATGACCAGGGATTATTCAGTATAATCATGACCGTAATGTGACGAATGATGTGGTAAAAGTCCTCATTGGCTTGTAGTTCATTGATGGACAGTTGTTGGTATGATTATGACCAGGGATTATTCGGTATAATCATGACCATTGATGATTACATGAATATCCTTGGCTGTGGTGCAGGGATGATTTGATTTGATTTATTAAGATGAGTCTCAGCGATAAAGTTAATGAAAAACTTTTTAAATCATAGAAGATAGTAGATTTTATGCTCTATTTGACTCTTCTAATGGATTGCTTATTCCGCTGCAGTTGTTGATCTAAAACTTGTTATCTATTATATTCTATCAGTTGTTATCTTTGTTGAAGGCTAAGGATAATTTATTCGCATTATCTTAGTCATAATATTTCTTCTTGGGCTAGTTGAGCTCACCCTTTTCTTTAATTGTTCTCTTGTGAAATGAGAATATAAATTTGACGACGAGTCGGGAATGGAGTGATGATCCAAAGATAAGTGGCTTTAGTAGTCCTCACTATTCTATGGAATAGTGTGATAATAATTGTAATGAGGACTCCATTAAGTGTGGATATTGTCTAGATGACAATATTTGTATTAAAACTCACAACATATGTTTTGTCGTATTTTACACGACCGATGTATAATTAAGTTTTTATTTGTATTTTGTACCATGTATTTGGCGACTCATGATGGGTGATGTATACCTGTTTTGGGGGCGTCACACCGAGAAAAAGCCAAACCATTATAGTCAACACCAACATGGGCATTAGTAATAATCAATAAAGGTAAAGTGATTTGCGATTTGCGATTTGTGATTTGCGATATACAAAATACAATGTGCAAGTTGCGAAGTGCGATTGGCTAAAAGCGAAGTGCGAAATGCGATGTGCAATTTTTGAACTGCGATTTGCAAAAACATTTTAACATTCATCATAAAATTCATTACATTACAATTTGCATCATTAAAAATACCTTTTCATATTTCAAGTGTCTACTAATCTTTATCATGTCCATTCCATTACATTGCATAAACATGATAAAGAGGGGCATCTGTAGACACTCGAAATTTTATTTTGCTGTTACTAACTATGCAGGAGGACAAAAGCAACTTTTTCACACTCCAGAGATAACCCTGTAGGACCACAACATCAATTCCAACCCCAGAGATATCCCCGGGAGATCTAGTTTCAAAACCCCAGAGATAACCTCGGGAAATAAGTTTCCATTCCGGTAGATAACCCCGGGGGATCAAATTCAAAGCCTGAAGATAGCCCCATGAGGCCAAGCTAACCTCTGAGATAACTGACGATAGTCAGAGTCAACAATAGGCTAACCTTAGAGATAACCCTGAGAAAAGACTACTACAACTGTGCGAAAACCGGAGATAACCCCAGGAGGGACAAAATGGTCATTTTGCTAACTTAACTTTAAATCAAATCAAATTAACTCATTTAAATGCAAATTTCATCAAAAGATGTCCCACAAGAACCATATCTTATCTTCCGAGCATAAATTACACAAAACAGCTCAACGGACTGCTTGACGGAAACCCTGAAATGCCATTTCATTCATGAACTCATCTTCCCAGAATCAAAAAAGGGCAAATCCTATGTCATGGCATAGCTCTTGGAAAGAGCTTTTCGGAATGGTATGGCACACTTCTATCGGACTCCCGGATTGAAAGTTATGAAGGTTCGAGCGAACAACGGGTTATTCGAGTGCACATACTTCTAGATGGCAGGACCCACATTGCTGCTACTGCAGGTACACCTGCGGGCTCCCCCCTTTATAAATAAAGGGCTTGGGGTGGCCATTTTAGGAAGAGGAAAGGCGAGGAAGCCCTGTCCAATTTGCTCTGTACACACTATAAACTGAGTGTTTTCCCATTTTAAACACTTGTGAGATTATATTTTGCTATATTTTACCACTGGGAACTGAGTGTTCATCCATTTAAAGCTATTGAAGTCTTCTTTGGCAGTCTAATGTAAGCCTTCTTACATTTCTTAAAGCCTTTCTCCACTACTGTGCACACACAGTTGTTCACGTTGAGAGTCGTGTTGCGTGCGTATGCGAGGACTTCGGTCCGTGGATTTTTATTTCTTTTGTATATATATATACTTATATAAATTTGTACTAACATTATCGAGTTATGCCTTGATTGAGCCTGGACTCATGTCCGGAGCGTTTATTGCTTATATATATATATATATATATATAAACTGTTGTCGAACTCTGTTCGATGAGCCTGGACTCACGTCCGGAGTATTTATTTCTTATATATATATATATATATATATATTTATATATAAACTGTTGTCGAACTCTGTTCGATGAGCTTGAATTTTTATCTGGTGCATTTCTTTTATATATATATATATATTTCTTTTTTATATATATATATATTTCTTTTATATATATATATATATATATATATATATATATATATTACGACCATCAAACTCTGTTTGATTGAGCCTGAATATAATATCTGGTGCATTTACCGCTTATATATATTTATATTTCTTTCAGGTCTGGAGTTTACTTTGTGGCCTTTTACTATTTTATTTACATTTAGTCCTGCCTGAAGTTTACTTCGTGGCGGTTGATCGTTTTTATTGCTTTATTTATATTTCCAATCCCCCATGGAGTTGCTTCGTGGAGGTTGATCGTTTATATATATATATATATATATATATATATATATATTTTACCGCTTTTATATATTTATATTTCCAATCCCCCATGAAGTTTACTTCGTGGTGGTCGATCGTTTGTATATATATATATTTATCACTTTTATATATATAACTGCTTACAACTTTCATACAAACTTCAACATCATGTGAGCCTAGGAATCATGTGATCACAGATTCAGCCTCCTGAATCTAGATTCGGTTCCCGTGATGGACATTTTCAACTATAATCAGCTTGTAAATTATTCACGGTGTTTGAATGTCCTTATATGGCTCTCATGCCCATAAGGAGTTCAGTACTGCTTTGTACATTATTTTCTCGAAGATGCTTCGCATCTCAAAAATAAAAGCAATCAAGTCGAACACATAATAAAATGGAAGTATCAAAGGCCTCAATTACTATTGAGCATAAGGGTTTGAAAAACCTCTTTTATAAAACATCACTGCTATATCTTGTTAAAATTGAACTTTTATACAAAATTCAAACCCTTTGTATATAGGTGCGAACGAGGCATAACACTAATTCCAGATAATTGCACATTAACCCACACACACACACACACACACATTCATATAACAGTTTAAATTGAAAAGTGGCGGTCACCGTGGTAACACGGATGTCAGGGGGTGCCTAACACCTTCCCTCCTCATAATCAATCCCCCTGACCCTAACGAATCTCGGTTTCATAGACCAGTTTAGCAGTATTACATCACTGGGTCAATGTGCAAACCTTTTCTCGGTTGAGTTGGTGCAACCATTTAAAAATACCAACTGGCGACTCTTACAGTCCAATCGTCAACATATACATATCGGACCTTTTCACAACTTGTTTTTTTCGAACAAATCTCACCTAATATGAGAACACCAAAAGACAAAAACAGAAAAGAGACAAATAAAAATCCTGACGTCGACAACATGTTGGGTTAAAAAATATTTCCTGTTGGGTAAATGCAAATTGATAATCTGTAGTCTAGTCATTGAGTTTAATGAGCTTCCCAGTCTTAATTTATGGGATCATACCATTGTTGCTTGGTTGCTATTACCATTGTAGCAATGCTGATTCATTTTCGTTTCTTGAAAGCATCAACTTCAAAGACTTTAGTAGGTTTTCAATTAGTGTTGGAACTATTTGCTTGATTTTCATTCTGAAGAGAATGCTTATATAGTTGTTTTACTTTATTCATTTTCCCCTCTTTATGATAACAGAGGTTAAGTTCCACAAATTTTAATTTACTTAGCAGCAGGAGTTATACAAAGTATTATGGGCTTGATTCACATACATCCTCAAGAACTTGTTATATTACCTATAAATTTAATATTTTTAATTTTTGCTCATAGCAATTTATTAATTAGTTTGCTGCAATTTCAAGCATAATAGTAGCTAGTTGGAAGGCCTTGCACTGTAGAGTCATATACCAGCCTTCTAATATATTTTTAATTCCATAACCTTCTTTGCAGACAGTAGAGAGTAGTCCATGTGGTGAAAACAATGAAGGTAAAGCTGTTAATTTGTCACAGTTGGTATACTTCTGAGGATAACTATAATCTTATGCAGTTTACTTTCTAGAATTGTAGGCTCTTAATTGATAGATCTGGTTTTGTTCATTTTTATCACTTTTGTGCATGCTTCTTTAACTGTGATTAATTTTTTAATGGTGGTAATCTGTGTTTAATCTGCTATTTCTTTATATGCCCTATTTTGAAAGCCTCTTGTATTATTATCTTTATCTACATATTAGTAAAATGTTCGCTCCATATTAAACCATAACAGCTGAATACAGCTTGTTCAGGTTTAGAATAAACTAGATTGATCTTTATATTTGAACATGCCTTCTGAGTTCTGACCTTGTTAACCTTTTTCTTATTTTTGAGGTTTCTCCATATAAAATGAAAGTTAGTCTTTAATGGATGAACTGAATTCTATTGTACAAGTATTTGAAATACTATCATATTCCTTGAAATACTATCATATTGTCTTTCTTAATTTCTCATATCGTTTTGTTGTATGCTCTAATTTAAACTTCATTAATATTTGGATAGCTCCAAGGCAACATTTTCATTGGTTGCTTCAGTTGTTGGTCGAATGTCTAGATCAAAGAATGCTCTGATTCTAGGAAATACTGGGTATTGGTTATTTATAGACGCATATTTGAAACCAACAAGGTAACTCTTTTTCTTTTTAAGTTACTGTTGAAGTATCTACTCTTTTGAAGACTATTATTTAGTTTGCTTTTGTGATTTGTGAATTCTTGAGGTGAAAAGTAGTAAATTTTATTAATTGTCTTCGCTTCATGTCAGTTAGTGGCATGCGATTTGGATGCATAGTTGCTGAACTGGACTGCCACTGTTTCCCAGAGCATCAGAGTTTAATCTTCTCAGGAGGATGATAAAAATACTTGGGTATGACTTTAAAATTTGTATTGAAAGGGCTTGGATTTTCTGTGCATGAATTTTGGCAATATATTTGAAATTATATTCAACTGTTATACCTCTTATTTCTGGAAGTTTTTCCCAAAGTGAAGTTGTGTGTGTTCAAAATCATTATACATCACCCATCTTGAAATATAAATTCAATGAGTACAAAATTCAAATACAACTTAATTATACAACAGTCGTGTAAAATACGACAAAACATAATCTAAGAGTTTTAATACAAATATTGTCATCTAGACAATATCCACACTCAATGGAGTCCTCATTACATTCATCAACTTTATCATTTGAGACTCGGCTTTAATAAATAAAATCAAATCATCCTCGCACGCGGCGGATATATTCATGTAATCATCAATGGTCATGATTATCTACGAATAATCCCAGGTCATAATCATACCAACAATTGCCTCATCAATGAACTCCGTGCCAACGAAGACTTTTTTACCACATCATTCGTCACATTACTGTCCATGATTATCTTGAATAATCCCTCATTACATAATTATACCAAGTCCATCTACGCACGTAAGCCAAAGATGACTTTCATCACAATATAAGCGTGAGGATGATGTGATGGCGTAATAATTCAATAAAACAAGTTCAAGGATAAATTTTAAAGATTTATAATTTAATTTATCCGCAGATCAATAACGTCCAAATTGTCAACACGATAGTGCTTTGTAGAGTAAAATTCAAGAATAATATTCATGTCCCAAAAATAATTTGGACAGAAAAAGAAATATATTTTTCAATTGAATAGTATCCCGTGAATAGTACTTGAAAATAGTACCCGTGAATAGTACTTCCACACACACGAAAAAGTGTCCTAATACTCAGTGAATGATACTAGAGTGAATAGTAATCGGGTGAATAGTAACCTATGAATAGTAACTCGTGAATAGTACTCTGGCACGAAAAGTTCCCCGAATACCCGAGTGAATAATACTGGAGTGAATAGTAACTAGGTGAGTAATAACCCATGAATAGTAACTCGTAAAAGAAAAATACCAAAGAAAATGATATTCTATGACGAGTACAAAAGAAATGATATCTCATACGAGTATAATAGAATATACGAATCTGTAAATGGATTTTCACCCGCCATGCGGTAATCCACGTAGACAAATCATTTCCACAATTTAATAAGGAATGAATACGAAGGATCATTCACCATGCATGCGGTAATCCACATAGACAGGTTATTCCAACCGAATAATAAAGAATGGAATAACAGAAGAATTCACCATAAATGCGGTGAGTCCACGATATCTGAGTTATTCCAATGAATAATAAAGAATGGCATAATGGAAGAATTCACTGTGCATGCGATAGACCGCATGCATACGAGTTATTCCCAAATGTAATAATAAAGAATGGAATAATAGAAGAATTCACCAGGCATGTGATAGACCTCACAGACAGGTTATTCCCAACAAAATAATAAAGAATGGAATAACAGAAGAATTCACCAGGCATGCGATAGACCGCACAGACAGGTTATTCCCAACAGAATAATAAAGAATGGAATAACAGAAGAATTCACCAGGCATGCGATAGACCGCACAGACAGGTTATTCTAACAGAATAATAAAGAATGGTATAACAACCCTTACGAATATTGAAAGAAATAACTCTCTTCAGGAATACGAAAGAAATAATACCCCTTACCTTAGAAGAAAACTGGGTGCTGGAATAGTGAGGTAGCAGACTTCTCTTCTTCTTTCTCTTTATAATTTCTCTCTATAATAATTGCTCTATAACTTTAGTGAATTGGTGAAAAATAATGAAGGAATGAGCTTCTATTTATAGGAAAATATAGTTTCAATAATTGCACATTTTGGGGCATGAAATATTACAGTATAATACCTTCATCTTTTCCTTCATTTTTAATTTAGTGCTGCAAGTATTATCAAACTTGCACCACCTCCCCTAATAGTAAATCATGTGAATCAATAGTAAATCATGTGAATCAATGGTTCTAGACGTGTGAAAAAAATTAATTATAGTATATTACCTTCAACTATACCTCCATTTTTAACTTAGTCATGCAAGTATTATAAATCTTGCACCAACTCCCCTAATAGTAAATGAATGTGAATAAATAGTACACACATGTGAACAAATAGTTATAATCATGTGAATCAATAGCAATTAATTGCTCATTTATTCGGTTAATTACCCATTTGGTCAATATAACCTCTAGACATCAATTATTATCGAAATAAATGTCGATTTCCACCAACACTAATAATTCCCACACAATGGAACTATCAATTTCATCTTTAATCAACACGAACTTATTCATCATTAATATTATAATTCACAATATTTAACAACCAGGTCGTTCCTAGGAAAGAGGGGGCTTTCCGATAAGGATTTCTCCTTATTGGCGCCATGATTAGGTGACCAAACATCTCCTTGACAGAACTTCTAGACATTGTCAATATTGCAATTAATAATATGAATAACTTTGCCATCTCAATTATTGATTTAATAATATAACATATTATACAGATGATACTGTGACAATAATTGAATCAATTATATGAGAGATATGATGCAGCAATTACTGTAGCAATAATTGAGTATAACTGAATGACTTCTTACGTAAGCATCAATAATCAATATCGTGTGCTACTATGCAACCACATGTATTACTGTACTTTTACTACCGGGTAGTTCAACAGTTTTAACGGTAACATTCACCGTTATTTTTATAAACAGATAATTTCGTCATTTTCTAACTACGATAATACTTCCGTTGTGGGGTTCACCAATGATTGTGCTGTTATACGTATATTCCCGACAAAAAGAATATTCCCCGACTAAAAGAATATTCCCCGACTAAACAAATATTTTATAACAACTTGCTTACTTTGCAAAATTTTCACTTATCACCCTTAACTTTAACCTTTTATCAATTTAACCATTTAGAAAATAAAATAATAATTATAATAAAATTGAATACTTTCATTTCATAAAATTTGGGGTCTTACAATCTTCCATCCTTATGAAATTTCGCCCTCAAAATTTACGTACGTACCTGGTATGCTGAATAGGTGAGGATACCTTGACTTCATTTCATATTCTAACTCTTGAGGTATAACCTTTGAGTGTCGAATATGATCCTTCTTATCCAAGATTTTAACACGTATCTCCTTATACGTTAAATCTTCTGCAATATCATCTAGTTCTAATTCAATAATGTGGTTTGGGTTGTCCACATATTTACGTAACATCGAAACGTAAAAAATGTTATGAACACGCGACATACTTGGCGGTAAAACGAGTCTATAGGCCACAGTTCCTACTCGATCGAGGATTTCAAATGGGCCAATTAAATCGAGGGTTGAGATAACGCCTTCTTGAACCTTCTTCTTCATGTTCATCAGATTCGGGTGTGTAGCTTGAGCGGCTTTAACTTTATCGATTAAAGTCGATTCTACTCGTATATTCACTATCTTCACCTGGGTCCCTAGGGTCTTTAACTCTATCTTCATCATTTGTAAGTTATACGAAATGGGTTTTTGTGTTAACAATATCGCACCCATAAACGCATACGATCTTCTACTCAATGCGTCAGCTACAACGTTCGCTCTTCCACGATGATATTGAATGGTATGGTCGTAATCTTCAACAGCTCGAGCCAACATCTTTGGCACATTATACGTTCATTTTGGTTGAAGACATATTTAAGGGTTGAAGAAATGGGTTTTGTACCGGGGTCAATACAAAATTTGATTTCATGCTCTGGGGGTAAGCCATGAAGTTCTTCGAGAATACGTCAGGAAATTTATTAACGATAGAAATATCATTTAAAAACTGTGACTCTCATCCAAGACTTGGATAACACATGAAATGATGGTTTCTCCTAACGGAGTTTCAACCGATAAGTCAAAGTCTAACTTCTCTAGAGTTAAATTTAAACGTTGAGCGCAAGCAAGAGAGATAAAAGAATGGGTAGAACCGGTATCTAATAAGGTATAGACTTCACAAGAATTTATAATTAACTAACCCATGCTAACTTCTTTCGGGTTACTCGCTTTTTGAGAAGTCGCAAAAAAACTCTCTTCTTGAAACCACAGACTTTGTTTTGTCCGTATCCGCCTTTGGTGCCACCGTCCCAGCTGGACTTGACTCTGGTGCACGATAAAATTGGGCTAGGTGACCTTCTTTTCCACAATTGTAACATGCTTTGGACGGCTGCGTACAATTTTAACTGATGTGTCTTTCCCCTCCGCATTTGAAACATACGACCGGTGGTCGTTCTCCTTCCTTAACAACAAGTACTGGTGCTGACGTCTTTCCATTATTATTGAATCTCCTCTTCTTGAAATTTCCACTTCTATTATCCTGGCCATGATTACCATCGAAGTGGTTACCATTCTTGGCATGATAATTTCCTCCACGATGGTTATCATTGTTCCGATGGCCGTTGCCACTGGTATGATTATTATTGTGTTGTTGGTCGTTATCTTTTGGTTATGTTGACTCATTATTGCGCTCCAATAACTGAGCCCTATTCACAACATCTGAATATAAACATAGTTTGTGAGAAATAAGGTATTGACGTATTTCGGGTTTCAAACCTCTTAGAAACAATCGCGTCATTCTCTCCTCATTATCAACCAAGTGGGACGCAAACCGGGATAACTTCGCAAATTTTGCCTCGTATTGCGACACGGTCATAATTTTGACGCCCCCAAAACAGGTATACACCACCCATATTGGGTCGCCAAATACATGGTATAAAATACAAATAAAAACTTAATTATACAATTGCCGTGTAAAATACGACAAAACATATGCTATGAGTTTCAATACAAATATTGTCATTTAGACAATATCCACACTCAAAGGAGTCCTCATTACATTTATTGTCACACTATTTAACAGAATAGTAAGGACTACTAATGCTATCATCCGGATCATCACTCTCATTCTCGACTCTTCCCAAATATATTCTCATTTCACGAAGAGAACAAAGAAAGAAAGGGTGAGCTCAACTAGCCCAAAGAAGAAATATTATGACTAAGATAATGCGAGAATAAATTATCATTAGCCTTCAACAATGTTAAACTGATAAAATACAATAGACATCAAGTTTAACTGCAGCGGAATAAGCAATCCATTAGAAGAGTCAAGTAGAGCATGATATCTACTATCTTCTATGATTTAAAATGTTTTCATCAATTTTTATCGCCGAGACTCAGCTTAATAAATAATCCACATCATTGAATCACCCTTGCACTACAGCCAAGGATATTCTTTAGTATCACGACCATAAATCATCCATGCACTACGGGCCAAAGATATTCGTGTATTCATTAATGGTCATGATCATGCCAACAATTGTCCATCAATGCACTACGGGCAAATGAGGACTTTTACCACATCATTTGTAACATTACGGTCAAGATTATACCGAATGATCCCTGGTCATAATCATACCAAGTCCATCTATGCACTACAGGCCACAGATGACTTTCAATAGAATATAAACATGAGAATGATGACAATGATATAGGAATTCAATAAAACAAGTTCAAGAATAAATTTTTAAAGATTTATAATCTAATTTATCCAGAAATCAATAATGTCCAAATTGTCAACATGATACTTCTTTGTAGAGTAAAATTCAAGAATGCTCAGAAGAATAATTCCATGAAAAGATACTAGATGAAGCGCAAATATCAAGGATATTCCACTAATTTCATGGAGTATAGAATCTAAAACTTTAACCAACTGAGTATAATAGAATATATGAATCAAGAATAGATTTTTAAATCATACCATGCAGAATCCACATAGACAGATCATTTCCACAATTTAATAAGGAATGAATACGAAGGATCATACCATGCATGTGGTAAATCCACATAGATAGGTTATTCCAACAGAATAATAAATAATGGAATAACAGAAGAATTTTACCATGTATGCGGAACTTCGCATAGACAGGTTATTCTAATATAATATTAAAGAATGGAACCAGGTCATGCGTAATCCGTACAGACAGGATATTCTAATAGAATAATAAAGAATGGAACCAGGTCATGCATAATCCGCATGCATGCGGGATATTCCAATGAATAATAAAGAATGGAATAACAACGAAATTTTACGGGCGTGCGATGAGCCTTACGCATGCATGTTTATTCCAACGTAATAATCAATAATGGAACCGAGTCATGCATAATACGCACGCATGTGATATTCCAAATGAATAATAAAGAAGGGAATAACAAAAGAATTTCACCATGTATGCGGTAGATTGCATAGATGAGTTTATTCCAACATAATAATAAAGAATGGAATAATGTAATAATTTTACCATGTATGCAAGATTGCTTGACATGATGGCAGTTATTCCAACATAATAATAAAGAATGGAATAACAGAAGCTCTCTTCATAAATACGAAAGAAATAATACCCCTTACCTCAAAAGAAGACTGAATACTGGAATAGTGAGGTAGCAGACTTCTCTTCTTTTTTCTCTCTATAATTTCTTTCTATAATAATTGCTCTATAGGTTTAGTGAATTGGTGAGAAATTAAGGAATGAGCTTTTATTTATAAGAAAATATAGTTTCAATAATTGCACATTTTAGGGCTCAGAATATTACAGTATAATACCTTCCTCTTTTTCTTCTTTTTTAATTTAGTCCTGCAAGTATTATCAAACTTGCACCACCTCCCCTAATAGAAAATCATGTGAATCAATAGTTCTAGACATGTGAAAATACAAATTACAGTATAATACCTCCATCTATACCTCCATTTTTAACTTAGTCATGCAAATATTATCAATCTTGCACCAACTCCCCTAATAGTACAAGAATGTGAATCAATAGTACCCACATGTGAACAAATAGTTATAATCATGTGAATTAATAGCAATTAAAATCTCATTTATCTGGTTAATTACCCGATTGGTCGTTCCCAGGAAAGAGGGGGTTTTCCGATAATTGGCGCGCAATTAGGTGAACAAACCTCTCCTTGACAGAACTTCTAGAAATTGTCAATATTGCAAATAATAATATGAATAACTTTGCCGTCTCAATTATTGATTTAATAATATAACATATTATACAGATGATACCGTGAAAATAATTGAATCAATAATATGAGAGATATGATGCAGCAATTACTTTAGCAATAATGGAGTGACTTCTTACGTAAGCATCAATAATCAATATCGTGTGCTACTATGCAACCACGCATATTACTGTACTTTTACTACCGAGTAGTTCAACAGTTTTAACGGTAATACTCTCGTCGTTATTTTTATAAAATGATAATTCTGTCGTTTTCTAACTACGATAATACTTCCGTTGTGGGGTCCACCAATGATTGTGCCATCGTACGAATATTCCCCGACCAATCGAATATTATATAACAACTTGCATACTTTGCAAAATTTGTAAATATTACCCACAACTATAACATTATATCAAATCCACACCATAATATTAAAAAAAATATTTCGAGAAATTTAAATCTTTATTCATAAAATCTGGGGTCTCACAATATTGTTTTGCTCCAACTTGATAAACTCCACCTCCTTCATGTGACGAATACTTTTGGGAAAGTACTTGTCATTGAACAGCTCTTGGAACTTCGCCCAAGACATCTTGAGTGCGTCAGGCTGGGTACGTTTAACAGATTCCCACTAGTAATCTGCCTCTTCACGCAACATAAAGGTGGCAAATGGAACCTTTTGCTCCACGGAGCATCCCAAGACATCAAATATCTTGGTGATCTGCTTTAACCACGTCTCTGCCTTAAGTGGTTATGGCTTTCTAAAAAACTTCGGCGGTCCCAGCTCCATGAACTGCTTAGCAGTGACCATCCGAGAGTTGCCAGTGTTTCCACCTGCATTTTGAATAGGAGTCTCTCTCGCCTGATGTTGCATGAATTGCATAAAGCCTCTGAACATCCCATCGTTCATCATTTGACCGGTGTTGTTATTTACCTGAGGATTATTGTCTTCCTATTACACATTATCCTGGGTATTGATCGTTGGAGACTCAACGGTCTCATGTGCTTCATTGCTGATCTCAATATTTTTAGATGCCATTTTCAAACACTGTCATAAAACAAGGGTTAATTGACATATCACATATTATCCCTATACTCTGACCGACCAATTAAACACTAAATAAACTTAGGTAGGTCATACTAGCGAAGGAATTCCCCGTCTCTCCCCTCCTAGTTCTTATCTCACATCTCAATCAGGGATAAAAATTCCAAAGCTTTGATACCAACTGTGACGCCCCCAAAACATGTATACATCACCCATCTTGAGTCGCCAAATACATGGTACAAAATTCAGATACAACTTAATTATACAATAGTCGTGTAAAATATGACAAAACATAATCTAAGAGTTTTAATACAAATATTGTCATCTAGACAATATCCACACTCAATAGAGTCCTCATTACAATTATTATCACACTATTTCATAGAATAGTGAGGACTACTAAAGCCACTTATACTGGATCATCACTCCATTCCCCGACTCATCCCAGTTATATTCTCATTTCCTGAAGAGAACAATGAAAGAAAGGGTGAGCTCAACTAGCCTAGTAAGGAATATTATGACTAAGATAATACATAATAAATTATCCTTAGCCTTTAACAGTATAACAACTGATAGAATATAATAGACAACAAGTTCTAGATCAACAACTGCAGCGGAATAAGCAATCCATTAGAAGAGTCAAGTAGAGCATAAAATCTAATATCTTCTATGATTTAAAAAGTTTTTCATCAACTTTATTGCTGAGACTGAGCTTAATAAATAAAATCAAATCATCCCTGCACCACGGTCAAGGATATTCTTGTAATCATCAATGGTCATGATTATACCGAATAATCCCTGGTCATAATCATACCAACAACTGTCCATCAATGAACTACAGGACAATTAAGACTTTTACCACATCATTCGTCACATTACGGTCATGATTATACCGAATAATCCCTTGTCATAATCATACCAAGTCCATCTATGCACGTAAGCCAAAGATGACTTTCATCACAATATAAGCATGAGGATGATGACAATGACATAATAATTCAATAAAACAAGTTCAAGGATAAATTTTAAAGATTTATAATTTAATTTATCCAGAGATCAATAACGTCCAAATTGTCAACATGATACTGCTTTGTAGAGTAAAATTCAAGAATAATATTCATGTACCAAAAATAATTTGGACAGAAAAAAAAAATATTTTTCAGGTGAATAGTACCCCGACACGAAAAGTGTCCCGAATACCCGAGTAAATGATACTAGAGTGAATAGTAATCGGGTGAATAATAACCCGTGAATAGTAACACGTGAATAGTACTCCGACATAAAAAGTGCCCCGAATACCCGAGTGAATAATATTAGAGTGAATAGTAACCGGGTGAATAGTTACCCATGAATAGTAACTCATAAAAGAAAAATACCAAAGAAAATGATATTCCATGACGAGTACAAAAGAAATGATATCTCATACGAGTATAATAGAATATATGAAACTGCAAATGGATTTTCACCCGCCATGCGATAATCCACGTAGACAGATCATTTTCAAAATTTAATAAGGAATAAATAGGAAGGATCATTCACCATGCATGCGGTAATCCACATAGGCAGGTTTTTCCAACAGAATATTAAAGAATGGAATAACAGAAGAATTCACCATGCATGCGGTGAGTCCGTTGCGTAGAGCAAGTTATTCCAACGAATAATAATAAAGAATGGAATAATGAAAGAATTCACCGAGCATGCGATAGACCACACGCAAAAGTTATTCCCAATGTAATAATAAAGAATGGAATAACGTAAGAATTCACCGTGCATGCGATGAATCAAGACAGATGAGTTATTCCTAACAGAATAATAAAGAATGGAATAATAGAAGAATTCACCAGGCATGTGATAGACCACACAGATAGGTTATTCCCAACAGAATAATAAAGAATGGAATAACAGAAGAATTCACTAGGCATGCGATGGACTGCACAGACAGGTTATTTCGAACAAAATAATAAAGAATGGAATAATAGAAGAATTCACCAGGCATGCGATAGACCGCACAAAAAGGTTATTCCAACAGAATAATAAAGAATGGTATAACAACCAAAGAAATAACTATCTTCAGGAATACGAAAGAAATAATACCCCTTATCTTAAAAGAAAATTGGATACCGGAATAGTGAGGTAGCAGATTTCTCTTCTTCTTTCTCTCTATAATTTCTCTCTATAATAATTGCCCTATAGCTTTAGTGAATTGGTGAAAAATAATGAAGGAATGAGCTTCTATTTAGAGAAAAATATAATTTCAATAATTGTACGTTTTGGGGCTTGAAATATTATAGTATAATACCTTCATCTTTTCCTTCATTTTTAATTTAGTCCTGCAAGTATTATCAAACTTACACCACCTCCCCTAATAGTAAATCATGTGAATCAATAGTAAATCATGTGAATCAATAGTTCTAGACATGTGAAAAAATTAATTATAGTATAGTACCTTCAACTATACCTCCATTTTTAACTTAGTCATGCAAGAATTATCAATCTTGCACCAACTCCCCTAATAGTAAATGAATGTGAATCAATAGTACACACATGTGAACAAATAGTTATAATCATATGAATCAATAGAAATTAATTGCTTATTTATCCGGTTAATTACCCGATTGGTCAATATAACTTCCAGACATCAATTATTATCGAAATAAATATCGATTTCCACCAACACTAATAATTCCCACACCATGGAACTATTAATTTCATCTTTAATTAACACGAACTTATTCATCATTAATATTATAATTCACAATATTTAACAACTAGGTCGTTTTCAGGAAAGAGGGGGCTTTCCGATAAGGATTTCTCCTTATTGGCGCACAATTAGGTGACCAAACCTCTCCTTGACAGAACTTCTAGACATTGTAAATATTGGAAATAATAATATGAATAACTTTTCCGTCTCAATTATTGATTTAATAGTATAACATATTATACAGATGATACTGTGACAATAATTGAATCAATAATATGAGAGATATGATCAAAGTGAAATTACTATGCAAAGAATAATTGAGTATAACTGAGTGACTTCTTATGTAAGCATCAATAATCAATACCGTGTGCTACTATGTAATCACGCGTATTACTGTACTTTTACTACCGGGTAGTTCAACAGTTTTAACGGTAACACTTCCGTTGTGGGGTCCACCAATGATTGTGCTGTTGTACGGATATTCCCGACAAAAAGAATATTCCCCGACTAAATGAATATTTTATAACAACTTGCTTACTTTGCAAAATTTTCACATATCACCCTTAACTTTAACCTTTTATCAATTTAACCATTTACGAAATAAAATAATAATTATAAGAAAATTGAATACTTTCATTTCATAAAATTCGGGGTCTTACAGAAGTGATTGGTTATGAAATGAAATAAATAATAAAAAAATGTGTACTATACCATTGAGAATTTGAAGTTGTGATGTATGCATTTATGGAATTTAAGATGAATTACTTTCCTATACTTGGATATTCAGTTTCTTTTCTCGTTTGTAAATGGGCACTGTCTACATTCTTATGGCAATATATTGTTCTCCTTAAGCAAACAAACTTTCTTTCTTTGCTTCTGTGTTTTAGTTATATTACAATATAAATTGTCTCTTGCTTAACCATATTCATGTTTGAATTCTACAGGGGACAACCTCCTTGATTATGTGCTTAAAGAGGCCAAGAATGTCAACAAGTTCTTCAAGTGTACTGGGAACATCAATCATGAAGACAATGTTACTAGCGGACTGTGTCTACTGAAGTGGATCCGAATTACTAGCGGACATTTAAATCAAAGTTTGTGTAACACTAATACAATGTTATTGTTACACTAATACAATATTATACTTGTAATAACCCGGAATTTCGAATAATCCAAATTTTACGAATAATTTTTTTTATTATAATTAATATTGATATTGATTATCAATATTGTGCTATGTATCGGTGATACGAGTTTTGAGAATTAGTCAATTTGTGTGTTGACTGAGAAATAAGAATAGAGTTATGCTTAACTTAGAATTTAAAACCCTAACCCTTTGTTCGGATAGGGATTCGATAAAAATCACAATTATAATAAAAGTATATGTGAGTACGCGTTTCTACTATATAGAATTATTGATCAATGATTGATCGGATAAGGTTTAAAATTAGTAAACCCCAATAAGGGATTAGAAACCCTAATCTTAGGTTTAGAAACCCTAATGTATAGTTAAGAACCCTAAACGAATGCCAAAAGCCCTAATTTTTAATTCAAGAACTCTAAACCCTAATTAGGAAACCCTAATCCTAATTAGTAAACCCTAAAGTAATTAGTAAACTTTAATATAATTAGAAAACACTAATTATATTTTAGTTATCTTAATTTACTATTTAAAAAACCCTAATTAAAAAATCTTAGAAACTAAAGTTGTAAAACCTAAGGGCTAGAACCTTAAGGTTAAACCCTAAGGGTTGGATCAATAGTCAAGAATGCCATTAAAATTAGAAGGAAAAAGACCAAAATACCCTTTTTGCAATACTTTAATATTTAACTTTTCAATCTTGCCATATTTGGAGTTGTTCACCAACTTTTACTTTTCTTATGACTTAAAATATCATCAAATCAGCCAATAAAATTCATTGCATCTAAGTATTATAAGAGATAAAGAGAGAAAAAGTCCACAAAATTGCTCATTTGCTAACTTACCTCAACCAACTCTCTCTCACCACAACCTCCGAAAATATCAAGTGATTCAGTCACTAGTGAAGCCCTTACCAACTATAAGATCAGATTGGAGAGCTAAGATCAAAGATTGGAACTAGAAGGTATTAACCCTAACTCACTTTTTGATCTTGTATGCTTAGTCAGAAACTGTGTTTATGTGTTTAGATTCACGCTAGAGGATGTTTTATGATGATCTATGATGATACATCATAGATTTATAGCATCAGAAGGCCTTAAAATGATGTTTTTCAAAACCTGTTCTTAAGCTGCAAAGTGGTCTGATAACCATATATCAGTGGCCTTAGATCTCTGCCTTTATATGATTTTTGTTGTTTTATGTTTTAGATCTATAGTTTGATATGAGATCTTTGATCTGGATGTGGAATCATAGCCATTCCATGTTTAGATTTCATGTTATTCTTGGTCAAAACCCGTTGACTGGGCATGACCAGATGATTTCTGGGTAACCCAGAAATCAAATATCAGTGTCTGACAACATTTTTAATCACCTTGATCTGTCAGATGATAAGACATATGATGATGATGTTGTAACCAGTTTGTAGCCTGTCATATGTACTTTATATTTGTGGCTTTAGATCGTTTAAATAGTCAATAGATCAAACGGAGTAGATGGTCAAAGTAGGCCATTCGGCCATGACTTAGAATTTCTGGAATTTCCAGAAGTTGTTTGCATGAACTTTTTGATTGGGTTTGACCATATCAAATCTGGTCATTATTTTGTACTCGGACTGATTTGTTGATTCCTATGTGTTCCTTGACATATGGACTATAGATTTGAACCTTAAGAACACTAATTGGATGACCAGAACGTGTGGATAATTGAGCCACAAAGTGGGTAGTCAAAGCTGTCTGGGTTTCTGGGTAACCCAGAAAGCCCAGAAAGCTTCTGACAGCTACTTTGAAGCTCTTGATCGTGCAGATATTTAATGGTATGACATAGATGATGATTGATTTGTACAGTGTTACATAAACACTACATGATCAATGTTTAACATGATCCAGAAACACTTTGAGATGAGAATTAAACGTGGTCAAACCTGGCATGTTGGTAACTGTCTGTCAGTGTTCTTGAGGCTTAAGAACACCAACAGCGACAGTTACTGTCGCTATAGGCTATAGCGACGGTTTCTAATAATTTTATTTTCTTAATTTCCGGAAAATGATTAAAAAATAGAAAATAAATTCTAAAAATTACAAAAATGGTTTTAAAAATTATTTTAAATTATGAAAAAAAACTTTTGATAATTTGGGATATTTTTCATTATTATTTATAATTATTTGAATATTAATGGTATTTAATTTATTTAATTAGTATATTAAATAAATTAGAGAAACATTATTTTAATATTATAAAAATTATTTTAAATAAGAATAAAATGTTTAAAAATATTTTGAGTTATAAAATGTAACTTTTAATATTTTTGGAGAATTTTCATTAATAATTTAATATTAATGATATTAGATTTATTTAATTATTATATTAAATAAATGAATTAAAAATGGTTTTATTGATTTAAAAAAATTATTTAAAAAATAAGAAAAATGATTTAAAAATATTTTAAGTTATAATTAATGACTTTTAATATTTGTCGATGTCGGGATTTTTTGAGTGTCCCTTTTCGTTACTTGTTCTTTGGTGTTCTCATGTTAATGTGAGATTTGTTTGAAAAAATAAGTGAAAAAGGTCCGACATGTATAATGTCGACGATTTAACTTTAAGAGTCGCTAGTTGGTGTATTTAACTGGTTGCACCAACGCAACCGAAAAGGTTTGCACATTGACCCAATGTTTTGACACTGCTAGACGGGTCTGTGAAACCGAGATTCATTTTGGGTCCGGGGGCTTGATTATGCGAAGAGAAGGTGTTAGGCACCCCCAGATATTCGTGTTACCACGGTGACCGTCACTTTTCAAAGAAATTGTCATATGAATGTGTGTGTGTGTGTGGATCAGTGTGCAATTATTTGAAAGTAGTGCAAGGCCTCGTTCGTACATATATACACAAGGTTTGAATTTTATAAAAAAATTCAGTTTTAACCAAGATGTAGCAATGACGTTTTGTAAAAGAGGTTTTTCAAACCCTGTGCTCAATAAGAATTGAGACCTTTTCAACTTCCATTTTATTATTAAATGTTCTACTTGTTTTGCTTTTATTTTCGAGATGCTGAAGCATTCTCAAGAAAATAATATACAGTGATCTGTCGAACTCCTCATGGGCATGACAAACCATCCAAGGAAATTCGAACAATCAGAAAAATAATGTACAAGTGCCATACAGTTGAAAAATGTCCATCATGGGAACCAATCTAGATTCATAGAATCAACACACGTGATCACATGAATCCTAGGCTCACATGATAACTGTAATTTGTATGGCAAGCAAGAAGCGCTATATATATATATATATATATAAAAAAGTCAGAATATATATATATATATATATATATATATATATATATATATATAGACATGATCAACCACCACGAAGCAACTCCATGGGGATCGTAAATGTAAATATATAAAAGTGGTATATATATATATATATATATATATATATATATATATATATATATATATCAACCACCACCACGAAGTAAACTCCAGGTGGGACGAAATGTAAATAAAGCTATAAAAGCAATCAACTGCCACGAAGTAAACTCCAGGCATGACAAAATATAAATAAAGCTGTAAAAGGCCACAAAGTAAACTCTAAGCCGGATAGGAATGTAAATATATATATATATATATATAGTAAACGCATGGGATGTGAATCCGGGCTCATCGGATATGTCCGATAACAATTATATATATATATATATATATATATATATATATAAAGCAATTAAACGCATAAATCCAGGATATAAAATCCAGGCTCATCGATGAGTCGACCACGCTTTATATATATATATATATATAAAAGCAATTAAATGCTCCGCATCAAAAATCTAGGCTCAATCGAGGCATAACTCGATAATGTTAGTCCATATTTGAAATATATACATATATATAAGTATATATATACAAATAGAAATGAAAACTACGGACCGAAGTCCGGGAAAACACACTCACACGACTCTTAACGTGTACAACAATGTGTGCTAATTTGAGAAGAAGTCTTTATAGAATATAAGAAGGCTTATAGTGGGCTGCCAAAGTAGACTTCTATGACTTTAAATGTATAAATAGTCAGCTCCCGCCGGATAAAAGATAGCTATATGTGAGCTAACTAGTGTTTAGAAGTGAGGAAACACTCAAAAGATGTGTATGTAAAGTAAAATGAACAGGGCTTCCTCGTCTTTTTCCCTCCCTCTCCTTCTCAAATGGCTGACCCCAAGGCTTGTATATATAGATGGATGGCCCCAGGTACACCTGCGGTAGCCGCAGTTGTACCTGCGGCTGGTCGTGATGCATCCGAGCCTCGCGGGTCCCGTCGTCTCGTAGTACATACACTCATGCACTTTAATGTCCACTCAAACTTGCAGAACTTCAATTCGAGCATCCGAAAGAGGTATATCTGACCTTCTTCGGACCGCTTGTGTCGAGAGTTATGCAATGGCATGGATTAGAGGTTGTACAAAGTCAGGAAGAGGGGTGGCCCATGGTCTTCAAGCTTCAAATTCTATCCAAAGTACTGCCATGCATAATAGTCACTTAGGATTGTCAATCCTCGACTCTTGTGGGACATTGTTGGATGTATGTATGTATGGAGTGTTGAGACGACGCGCAGGTGTTGAAAGAACAAGATGACGTTTGACTCCTCACTGGGGTTATAGCCGGTTTAAGCGAAAAGTAGACGTTGCTCAGGGTTACAGCTGAGATTGGACTACTTGTTGGTACGCCGTGATATCATCTTGTTGAGATGGTAAGATGATGTTGTGACTCCTCATCGGGGTTATCGCCGGTTTAAGTGGAAAGCAGATGTTGCTCAGGGTTACATCTGAGATTGGACTGCTGCTTGTTTGTATATATCTCTATCATCTGTGGATGTTCCTGTCTGCCCGTTGTCAACTCCGGGTCTGAGGTGTGTGTGCCTCGACAGGATATCTAATTTTGAAGCTGATTGCATATGTTTGAAACAAGCATTTCCAAGGTTATCGTCGGAACTGCAATGGCATCTCTTAGGGCTATCACCAAGGATGGGGTTGCTACTCCCAGTGTTGTCTCTGGGACTGGAACTGAGCATCGCGGTGTTATCGCCGAGACAGAACTGTCCTCTCCGGTGTTATTGTCGGTCTTTTGATCTGCATATCTCGAGGTTATCTCTGAGATTGGAAATAACATTCCCGATGTGTGTTCTGGGTTTAAGATGATGTTCCTGGTTTGTGTTCTGGGTTGGAACTGAACTTCCGGTAGTATCCGAAATGGATGTAAGCTGTCTTTCAGGGTTATCTCCAAAAGACAAATCTACCCTCCTGCAATGTTAGTAATAGGAGTGCAAAAAATTTCGAGTGTCTACAGATGCCCCTCTTTATCATATTTATGCAGTGCAAGGCATGGATAGGATAAAGAATCCTAGACACTTGAAATGCAAGTAAGATAAACATGATGCTATATGCAGCAACATGATGCAAATGCATGTAGAATACATGAATGATTGTCAGGTAATCCTGTTGGGATGACAATCAGTGATGGCTTGGACATGCGATCCAAGTTTCCAAGGATGTTGACGTTGGGGCTATCACCAAAGTCTTGAATCCTAGACACTGGCTTATATTCCATAGAGGTACCTCTTGTGTGTAAGAGATCTGTGGGGATAAAGCTTTGTCTGTTTTGAGGATGTGTATAACATATTCCCTCATTCTGTCGGAGTTGCTGCCAACAGTTTGTTGTTATCAGGGTTGCCTGATCTTCGCTGATGTGTGTATCACCGGATAAATCCCTGTTGGATGCATTATCAAGGCTACTTGACCTTCATTGATGTATGTGTCAATGGTAGCATTGCGTTGTAGCTCCCGCCGGGGAAGGTTGCTTCGATGGGTTTACTTGCCATCGGCTGACATGACGTCAAGGCTGCTTGACCTTCATTGATGTGTGTATCAATGGTTGCATTGCATTGTAACCCCCGCCGGGGATACGTAGATGCTTGATAACTTTGGCGTTGTAACCCCCATCGGGGAGGTTTGATATATTGTGTTTTTGCGTTATAACCCCCGCCGGGGATGTTTGATATTTTGTGGTTTTGCATTGTAACCACCGTCGGGGAGGTTTAGGGTTGTGACCCTGCAAATGACGACATCGGACCTTTTTGGGGTATTGCCGAGCATGATTTATGAAAGCTGAGCTCATTAGTATAGTATACCCTGCATTCAGGCGAATACCTTTGAGATGACGGGAGTTTAACTCTGACCGTCGAGAAACCAGGATTTCAGGCTATTCCGCTTAATCGTGTAGCACTTTTATTCCTGATTTGGCCTTTTCAGCTTGCGAGACCTCCTTTGCAACTCTAACTGGAGCGAGCCGAAGGTGTGGGACCCATGTAGGAGTGCCACAGTGCCGCTGCAGGAGCCGCAGTTTAGTTCTGCAATGACCAACCGTCGTTTATGTATAAAGGTGGTTGCTTTCATAAGTCATTTTCAAGTTGCACAGCGAAGGAAATCCGAGAGCTTTTCTTCAGATCTGCTGAGTTCGGGCAACTTTTTGCATATTCTGCCACCGTACAAGCGTTCTTCACTGTCCTGGTAACACATGCATGTATTTTTTTCCAATTTCTGTCCGTTGGAAAATGACTTATCGCATGAAATGCATTTAGACACATAGTAGTGAATATGCATGCTGATATGACTTGATAAAAAATATTCAACATAGCAAATGTTAGTATTAAACCATGCTGAACATAATGATGTGAAAAAATTTGACTTTTGAAACAGTCAAATTGGCACCTTTTTACTGTCATTTCTTATCCTATATGAGGACAAATGAGTAAAGGTAGATAAGCAAAATAATCCTGGTAATTAGACTACACTTATAGATTTTTTACTGCAATGTATTGATGCATACAGGATGTATATGACTGTGTATAGGTGTGCTACTGAATGGCCACCTAGTCATGCCTATGTGCATGTGGATAGTCACATTTACAAAGGGGCTATGGCAAAATTTTCCCAAAATGTAGGTATTGGGTAGTCATGCATTTTTAACTCTCTTCAGAGATGTATGTTAAAGCAATGCATGTATGCATGTAATCATAGAATGCATTTTGAAAAGACTCCAGGTAAGAAATTACCACACCCTTTCTGAGGTGATTTGGAGACTTGCTGTCCAGATATCACGGATCCGGATCAGCCAAGTAGTTCCCGCAGGACCACTTCTGGTGTACGGAGGAGGGCTTTTGAAGAGCTTCAGCGCCGTTCTGTTAGACAACCTCATCACTTGGCGGAGGTGGTGGTACGTCCTATTCGGGTTGAAGTGTCGAATGTTGAGGACGAGGAGGAGGATGCACCGATCGAGGTTCCTGCTCCTGCTGTACGTGTTCCCTGTAGGGAATTGCCAGGTATTCAAGTGGCGAACCCAGATCTTCTGGGTGACTTGAGTAGGCATGCTTCAATATACCTGCACGCAAACGAGGTATGAAGTTAGATCTTTAATCTTCCTTATTTCCTATTGATGAGGAGTCAAGGAGTCTGATGTTGATCTGCATTTGATGTAGGTTCCCGACTTCAAACAACCTCGAGGGAACTGGTTTAGCATCCACTTTATGTATCAGGCTTTGCATGATGACTACAGAGCGATCGTCCATGGCTGGAGATTCGAAAGGTTCTTCTCCATTCTACCCCGTTGTTGTCCCTGGGGTTACCTTAGGGCATTGTCTGAGCGGTGGTTTCACCAGACTTAGTCACTCCATTTGCTAGACTGCGAGGTGATGATGACGCCGATGGATTGGCGGTTTATCACAGGTATGGAGTTTGGAGGGGAGCCGGTTCTTTGCACGACGGATATCACCCCTACTGCCGTCAGATCCTTGTTGCGAGTTCCGGCGGAGGCGCTCAAGGGCAGGACTATTCGTACAGGTCCTTTGAGCGTAGATGCTATGAGCGGGCTGTTAAGTGAGCCCATACCCAATGATGTGAGAGTCAGGGATCGCATTCTCCGGCGATTGTTCCTGATGATCATTAGGGGGTGCTTCATAGCAGATAACTCTTCTACGGTGTCCTTTGCTTTGATCAGTGCCACTCGACACGTGGACCGTATAGGAGAGTATGATTGGGGTTCCTACACCTTTGCCTACTTCCTCAGGGGAATGCGCATGCGATCGCAGGGCTTGACCGAGGCGTTGTTAGGATTCTACCCATTTCTACTGGTGAGTGTTTCTCTTGTCTTTTCCCATGTATAGGTTAAGAATGTTAACTGACAGCAGATGTTTGCCTTTGTGTTGGCAGTTTTGGGCCTATGAGAGGCTTCCTTGTTTGCGTCCTGTGAGCGTGTTAGGTTTAGATACCTATCCACGAGGACAGAGATGGCATCATTCCATCTTGGTGGAGGTCCCTATTGCTTGAGGGTTTCACTCATTTATCAGCCTCTGATTGGAGTTATTGACAGCCGATGTCATCACATGGATTCCCTACTCTAGAGAGCATTTGGGAGTTGGTTTTGAGGATGGGTACCCGACTGGAGTAGAGTACGTCATTTCCTCCCGCATGATTCCTCTATTCACAAATGGAGGATGGGAGCTCTATTTAGGAGAGCGTGCTATTAGGAGCACTACAGGAGAGATACATATGCCGATCTTGCCTCCTTCTAGGCGTTATTGGCCTGTTTTACAGTCACCTATCATTGACATCCTATTGATGGGGATTGACGGCTTTACATTGTCAGAGGGCCCCTGTTCTCAGGAGATGTTCCAGCATTGGTGAATCCCTCGTACGATTGGAGCTTAGACTCACGCCACACAGTTTATGGGGGATATGGTTCCAGGATCTGTGATGATGATGGATTGGCTAGCATGTGTCAGAGATCCGACTCATGTGATACAGATTGACAGATTGACTCGGCAGCTGGACCGGTCACATCTTTTCATTTGGAATTTGGGCAGAGATCCTGCAGAGGTAGATACTTTTGATCCTTCCACTCTGGCTGCGCTTGGTCCCTCGGTGACCCATATGGTTTTTTTGGGCGCATCCTCCTCCTGTATCGCCTGACATCCCTGTAGATAGAGATCCAGTGACTCAAGAGGAGTTACATCAGGTGGACAAGATCGATGATGTAGACATCGACACTCATGACTTTTTTTGATGTATTTCTCGCTATCTCTTTTTTGATAGGCCTCACATTGTATGTTGGGTAGCCGCCCCATTTCCTCATATTTTAGTTGTCAGAGAGATGTATTAGATGATGATATACTTAGGAATGTATGTACGCTTTTTCATTCCTATATCATATTGCCATATATTGTATCATGCATGTTATTATGTTATGCATATGTATGTATGTCTAGAGATATTCAAAGATTGACCCTGGATGGTCTTATGACACGGCCGTCATGAGATGTCTTCTTCGATAGTTAGTCAGTATTAATCATACCCCACCATTTGTGGTGGTAGGTGAGTATCTTGCTCATGGTATGATAGTATATCACCATCGAACGTGGTGATCGTAGATGATTTGTTGCAGCATATACTATGACCTGTTGATGTTTCGAGTTCCTATAGGATTTGTAGAGGGAATGCTAGAGTCTTTGGGTATCGGAGGCGGGTTTTTTCCGATTTGGGACCCGAGAGTTGACTCTACTTTTGAGGAGTATGCACGGTTGATGATCTTTGCCTTTGGATGAACCTTGCGTGCATATGGCTATTAGGAAACATGAGCGACGATTCATGACCCTCACCGGATTGAGACGTAGAGTGGTCCAGGACGAGATTACATCCAGCCACGTGATATCCAAGCGTTTCCTGTTTGACAGGTTTGGCTCTGAGGATAGCTATACACGGCATTCCGAGGATTTCACCATGCTGGAAGATCATTGGCGTTCAGCTAAAGTAGATGTACTGTTTCTATGCGTATTGTCATACATCTTCATTCCACGATACATGGATGAGCCAAATATCGGCGTCATTATGGCAGTGAGAGCTCTCAGGGAGGGTCGTACCATTGTCTGGAATGATTATCGCAGAGACTAAAGGTCGACTACATCTTCTTTGCACTTATCCGCAGACGAGTGTTTACAGTAGCTTCGGTTATCTTTGTATGTGTGGTTTATGTCACACTTGAGATCGATTGGCACACTTAGACGGCAGGGGTTTTGTTTCACCCATGAGATAACCATGTCGTACTCCTTTCAAATTTCTGGAGTGCACGATCTTTGCATCATGGTCGACTTTCACGGCGAGGATTAGTGATCCGTTTGCCATATTGCCATGTTCAGGGCTTAGTTCACCCTACAGCTTAATTACTCATGATCCGGGCATGGATTATCTCCCCTTGGCTAGATTGAGGGGCATGATTACTTACCACCCACTGGCCGTGATGTGTCAGTTTGATCAGTTCTAGGATTTTCATCCGTATGAGGGGGTAGTGAGTCAGTTCTTCGCGTCGCACCGTCGTCACGAGGACGAGATCCGGGTTGTATATGCTGTTGGGATCGATGAGAGAGTGGTGAGTTTTCGTCGATCATCCGGTTGTTTTGCGAGTATTCCGCATGGATGGAGACGAGAGATCGCATCGGCTGCGTAGATATCGACAATGCAGGGGATTGATTACGACGATGAGGCCTATAGGAGGTCATTATTTCCACCGATGATTTGATTCTTTGGGTGCCCGGCATTTGTGATGGATTCTCCCACCCCGAAAAGCCTGCATTATTTTCGATTCTTGACATAACATTTAGAAGCAGAGCTTACATCTGATGACCTATGAGAGAGATCAGGCTAGGGCTGCGATGTTGATAGCTCTTGATGAGAGAGATACCGCTCTGTTAGAGAGGGATGAGGCCAGATCAGCCAGGGATGCATTGATAGTGGAGCGGGGTGCCGCCTTATCTGCTAGGGATGTGGCCATTGCAGACAACACTTCAGTGAGATCCCAGATGACTGTCAGTCTTGCCGACATGAGTGATTACATTGATGAGCACTATTCCACCATGCAGTTAGCCTCTGATCTACTAGCTCATGTAGATACCCTTGGGCAGGAGCTTGTATTGCTTCCTCCATCTTCAGAGATGGATGCTATGTTAGATCTGATAGTCCGCATACACATAGATGTATAGATAACTTTGTATTTTCTTGTACAGATTAGCTTAGCCATTTTGTCATGTACAACACAGATGTATATATCAAACAGTATTATATATGGCAAGGAAATATATTTTGATTCACTTCCCTTTTAGTTATGCCTCGATACTTGCTTGATGTTTGCCTGTTTCTCTAGGGCCTTATGATCTTGATGCATTTTGAACTTATCCTTAATAGATGGACATTGAGACGTCACAAGATCTCTTAGAATGGATCATTGATTTCTGTAAATCCCTACCATCTTTGGTGTCTTAGGACTGGTATCTGTATGGAATAGTGGAGAGGAGGATGGTTTCTTCCTCTCTGTGATTGACCGCACCATAAATGGTCGCCAGTACTTCTATTTGTGAGAAGCCTAGTTAATTCCATCTCTTATGGGTTGGTATTTCTCTTTGAGGCACGATCACAACTTGGATGGTCACTGAATCTTCTATTTGTGAGAAGAGGTTGGGTAATTCCATCCCTTTGATCTGAAACCGATGAAATGGGGCGAATTGAAGATTGATCCCAGTACCGTGTGATAAGTATGTTGTTCTGGTAGGGGTTAGACTGCACCATGAATGGATGCCTATGTACTCCTATTGAAGAGGAGATCAAGTCTGCGTAGTTTGAACCTAGTGTAGGAGGTTCAACACTGAATGCGGAAGGCAGATGGGTGTAGAAGTATTTTTGTTTTTTTTGTTGTTTTGTAGAGAAGGTAGAAATGTTTTTGTTATTTTTCTTTATTGCGACCGGGCCATAGAGAATATGGTTTCCTACGTACCCCCGGGTATCAGGGAGATCAGGTCGACGTAGTTCGCCCATCAGGACGAATTGAAGGCGAAGAGAAGCTTAAATCCCATGTGCAGGCTATACTGCGGGGAGAGGAAAGTTTGATCCCATAATGGGGACAAATTGCAAGTGTGTAAAAAGTTTGATCCCGTCCTCAGGACAAACTGCAGGCGTAGAAAAGTTTAATCCCGTCTTCAGGATAAACTGCAGGCGTAGAAAAGTTTAATCCCGTCTTCAGGATAAACTACAAGTGTGAAAGGTTCAATCCCATCTTCAAGAAAACCAAAATTGTGAAAGGTTAAATCTCGTCTTCAGGATAACCGAGGTTGTGAAAGATTTGAATTGAGGTAAAACAAGGCTGCTGGCTTGAAGTGTATGTTTCCTTGAGGGGCAGAAGAGTATTCAAAAGAAAGGGTTCAAAATCGGAATGACTGGTGATTTGATGATCAACACCAGGATGTTTGTTTGATGGTAACTTCAGACATAGTACCGTTTCATGGTGTCCGAGTTGATAAGCTGTGGAAATTCATCGCCATCCATTTCCTGTAATCTAAGAGCACCTCCTGTCAATACTTTCTTGACAACAAACGGGCCTTCCCAGTTAGGAGCAAATTTTCCCTTAGATTGATCTTGGTTGTCAATGATCTTCTTCAAAACCAAGTCATATTGTTTGAATTGCCGTAGTCAGACTTTTCTGTTGTTGGATCGTGCAATCCTTTGCTGATATAACTGACCATGGAAGATAGCCGCGGTTCGCCTTTCGTCTATTAGAGACAATTGGTGATACCTGTCTTGTACCCACTGGTCTTTATCCAACTGAGCATCCATCAATACTTTGAGAGATTCCATTTTCACTTCTATGGGGAGCACTGCTTCCATCCCATAGACTAGTGAGTAGGGGGTTGCCCTAGTGGAAGTTCGCATGGAAGTTTTGTAGGCTAATAAAGTCAGAGGCAAGAGGTCAGACCATCCTTTATGATTGGCAGACATTTTCTGCATGATCTTTTTGATGTTTTTATTAGCTGCTTCTACAGTACCATTCATCTTTGGACGGAGATGACGGAGTTGAGATGTTTGATGTTGAATTTTCTGCATAACTCCTTCATCATTTTGTTGTTGAGGTTCTTAGAATTGTCTGACACAATGACCTCTGGTTGTCCATATCGATAAACAACATTATTTCTGATGAAAGCAATGATGACTTCTTTAGTAACCCTGGGGAAGGATGCTGCTTCTACCCATTTGGTGAAGTAGTCGATCATGGTGAATATGAATCGATGTCCATTACTGGCTTTGGGCTCGATGGGCCCGATCACGTCCATTCCCCACATTGAGAAGGGCCATGGCAAACTCATATTGTGGAGTTCCCTTGGAGGGGCGTGGATAGCATTCCTATGAATCTGGCATTGATAGCACCTCTTGACGTGATCATCACAGTCAACTTTGAGTGTAAGCCAATAATGTCCCGTTCTGAGAATTTTCTTGACAAGTAAGGGGCCGCTCATGTGTGGGCCACATACTCCACCATGGATCTCATCCATGAGTCTCTGAGCTTGGTCTTTATCCAGACATCTGAGGAGACTAAATCCAACATCTCTTTTATAGAGTGCATCTCCGCTCAGGTAGAATTTCATAGCAAATCCATGAATCCGCCTCTTCTCAGTTAGGCTCGCCTCAGCAGGTGTAGATCCATCTCGTAGATACTCCTTGATGCATTGATACCAAGGGTTGTGGATGGGAGGTAGCTCATCCGATACTTCTCTAACGTAATTCCCATAAACTGGGGCTTTTTGCAGAGTAAACGTGATGCTTGACATGTTTTCCTTGTCAGGTATGTAAACCAAGTAAGCCAACATTGCTAATGCATCTGCAAAATCATTCCTATTGTGAGGAATGTGTAGAAAGGAGATTTCTTCAAACTCCAAAACCATCTGTAAAACTTGCCGATGGTAAGGCAGTAAATGTAATTCTTTGGTTTGATAGATTCCTGTGGATTTCTTGATTACCAATTCAGAATCCCCAAAGACGATTAACCTTTGATGCCCATTGAGCAGGAAAGTTTTAGCCCCATGATATGACCTTCATACTCACCATATGTTGTTGGTCTTTGATAAAACTAATTTAATGGCTGACGACGATCTTGCTCCCGTCTTCGGATATTAAAAGCGCTCCAGCTCGAGCCTTAATAATTAACACTCCATCAAAATACATTCTCCACGTCATTTACGTATGTATCGTCTCGATGTTGTAGTAATTGTCATTACCCCTTCATTGGGAAAGTATGTTTCTAAGGGTTTGTAATCCCCTGCAGGTGTGGCAGCCAGTTGATATGCAATTCCTTGACCTTCGACAGACTTTTGCATCACATAGACGATGTCAAATTGCTGTAGGATCAACTGCCATCTGGACAGTCGAAAATTCAGTATGGGCTTACTGAACACATACTTGAGAGGATCCATTCTGGATATGAGATGGGTTGTGTGACCATGGCGGTAATGCTGTAACCTCATGGAAGCCCATGCTAAAGCACAACAAGTCTTTTCAATCAGAGTGTACTTGTGTTCACCGATCTTTGAATCTTTTGCTAAGGTAATAGATAGCTCGTTCTTGGCCTCTCGTTGTCTTTTTCTTTCAAAGATCTGACCCTATGGCATTGTCATTTATGGACAGTACATGAACAGGGGAACATCATCCCCAGGAGGTACCAAAACAGGGCGTTAATCGATTTGCTCTTTAATGGTAAGGAAGGCTTTTGACACTCATCGTTCCGCTTTCATGGAGGAGTTCTTCCTTAACAGCTTGAAGATAGGCTCACAGGTTGCTGTGAGTTGAGAAATGAATCTGCTAATTAAATTGATTCTTCCAAAAAATCCCCGTATTTCCTTCTCTGTCTGAGGAATGGGCATTTCCTTGATGGCCTGGATTTTGGTAGGATCCAGTTCAATCCCTTTGTGGTTTACTAGGAAACCTAACAACTTGCATGACTTAACATCAAAGGTGCACTTGGCGGGATTCAACTTCAAGTTATACTTACGCAACCTGTTGAAAAGTTTTGTGAGATGGTCTAAGTGGTCATCCTCCTTCCAGGATTTGACGATGATGTCATCCATGTAGATCTCTATCTCTTTGTGCATTAAATCTTGGAAAAGAGTCATCATAGCTTTCAGATAGGTTGCCCCGGCGTTGATGAGGCCGAATGACAACCGTCTGTAGCAAAAGGTTCCCCAAGGTATGATGAAAGCAGTTTTCTCACGATCTTCCTCAACGACCATAATTTGATGGTACCCCATAAAGCAATCAGTAAAGGACCACATGCCGTATTGAGCAGTATTGTCAATAAGAATGCGGATAAAGGGCACAAGAAAGCTATCTTTAAGGCAAGCTTTGTTCAAATCTCGGTAATCCACGCAAACTCGCACCTTTCCCCTAGTTTAGGCATGGGAACAATGTTGGATATCCACTCTGGATATGTAGACACCATGATGATGCCAGCTTGAAATTGTTTCACAATTTCCTCTTTGACTTTTAAACTCCATTCGTGTTTTCAATTGCTCGAGCTTTTTAACCGGCTTGAATCCTTCTTTGATGGGAAGCGATGAAGAACAATGTCGGTGGACAAACCCATCATGTCTTCATGAGACCATGCAA
>CM035154.1:117189815-117295593 GCA_020205615.1 Panax quinquefolius | reverse complement strand
ATATTGCCATCTAGACAATATCCACACATAAATAAATCTCCATCATAATTATTGACACATTATTTTACAAAATGGTGAGGACTACTAAACAACTCTCTCTAGAACCTTCATTCCATACCCGAGCTAGTACTCGTACATTCTCGCCTCACGAGAAGAAAAATGGAACAAAAAGGAAAAGGGTGAGCTCAACTAGCCCGGTAAAGAATATTATGACTAAGATAATATACAACAAATTATCGTTAGTCTCCAGCAGGGAAAAATCTAATAGAATACAATATAACTGACCGGTTTTAAATCAACAAGCTGCTGGTGAAACAACAATTCATTAGAAGAGTTAAGTAGAGAATGCAAACTACTATCTTCTATGTATGAATTTAAAGTTCATAAATCTATCTTTTATCCTGTAACATCAATCAATATATATCTGGAATCAAATATTCATCTTTGCACTACTGGGCCGAAGATATTCATCGATTGGTCATGTTCATCTAAACACTGTTCATCTTTGCACTACGGGCCAAAGATATTCTTGAAATCATTCATCTTCGCACTTCTGGGCCAAAGATATTCCATAATATCATCATTTAAACCGAAGATGATGAAAATATTTTAAAGAAAGCGAATCCGATTGAAACAAAATGACAAGGATTAAGGATTAAGGATTCGTACTTTGTTTTATCCACGTCAAAAATACCTCAAAAATAATCACGGTGGTGTAAAATTCAAGAATGATCAAAACATGGATACAATCAAAGCTAGTATCCGAATAGATATTTTGATGAAGAGAAAATTTTCATTTTTGATGAATAGTCTTTAGTATTCGTGAATAGTAATAAATACTGCGTGAGTAGTCTTGAGTATCGTGAATAGTAACTCGACACCAAAAGTTTCAAATTTGATAAAAACTTTAGATCAATATTTCGAAGATAATGATATTGAAGAAATAATATCATTACGAAAAAAAAATATCCCTTACCTCGAAAGATTAGTACTTCTAAATTTGGAATAAAGATTATAGTCTTTGAAGGAACTTACCATAATCTAACAATACTCAAAGTATACTCAAAATACTCACAAGAATAAGCTCGATAATATAGAGAGAAAACTTGAGTTTTGGTGTGATTTTCAATTCTAACCTAAGCACCTATTTATAGGAAAATGTTTAGAACACAAAGCGAAGAAAATTTAATAAAATATTAATATATATTATAAATTTTCTTAGCCCATCTTTGAAGATCTGATTTCAGCAATTAATATCACATGTTAGCCCACTTAAATGCAAAAAATGTTTTCTTTAAAATAATAATTAAAACTTCCAAAAATCAATTATTTTGGAGCTTGAACTTCAATAATTCACAATAAATAGCCCTTTTATCAGAAAATTGAATCTCGCGATTTGTTATAGGAAATTCAATTCTCTAAAACTTTCTGGAAGAAAGTTTTCCAAATTCAAGCAAGAAATTGACCAAGAAATCCACAAGCAAAGCGATTTTACAGTTTTATAATCAAATTTCGATCGATAAATGGGGTCCAATAGGCATGTTTAACATGTTTTAAACATTTATTGCAACAAAAATACTCTTCCTCCTTGTATACTCATATATCCCACATTCGTTGTAAAAATATCACCATTATTATATATTTAAAATATAATAATACATTTAAATGAATTATCTTATCGAGGAAAAGATAAAATTTCAATTTTCAACAATTGTAACATTAAAATTTTCTCCATCTATATCCACATAAAATCAATATTTTTCTCATCATATGAATCAATAATTAATTATTCATAAATAATATTACAGAATCACAATATTGACAACGAGGCGGTTCCCGGAAAGAGGGGCTTTCAATAAGAATTTCTCTCTTCTTGGCGTATGATTAGGTGACCAAACCTCTCTTTAGACAGAACTTTCTAGACATTGCCAATAATGTTATCTAATAATATTATTCGAGATAATATGAATTATTGCATCGATAATGAAAAAAAGCGTAATGACAATTATTGAAACAATGACAATATAAAATATCAACATGCGACAATTATTAAATCAATAAAATCTTTGAGCGATAATTCTCTGTAACCATTATTAAGTAGTGCCTTCTTCACGTAAGAATCAATAATTGGTGCAATCTGGTAATCTTCGTGTTTTAACCATAGAGTATTTTAACGGTATTAATGGTAACAACTACTATTTTGTTATTTTTTAAACAACTTATATTTGTCGTTTTATTCATCCAATCGCTTTCAGTTATGGGGCCCACACATGGTTGCTGGCAGGTAAATGCGAATATTCACGACGGTAGGAATATTCAACGACCAAACGAATATTCCCAAACAACAATGAATATTTTATAACCACTTGCTTATTTTGAAATATTTGCGTATTTTACCCTAACTATCCACATTAATTAAATCAAACCTTACTATTTCAAAATAATAAATAGAGAAAATTAAATTTCATTAATAATAAGTTGGGGTCTTACAACCTCCCTCCTTATGAAATTTCGTCCCAGAAATTGACGTGACGTACCTGGTGTTTCGAAAAGATGAGAATACCTCGCTTTCATTTCCGTTTCCAACTCCCAGGTCATTTCCCCAATTGCATGGTTTCTCCATAAAACCTTGACTTGTGGTATAACCTCGGTACATAGGACATGTTCTTTCCTATCTAAGATCTTGGCAGGTACCTCCTCGACGTTAAGTCTCTTGGCTATCTAAATGGTTCTAACTTCGATGACATGGTTCGAATCGTCCACATATTTACATAACATCGATCGTGAAAAGCGTTATGAACACGCGTCATACTTGGCAGAAAGCGAGTCTATAGGCCACGGTTCCTATTCGATCGAGAATTTCAAATGGATTAATAAATCGAAGGTTTGAGCTTTCCTCACCTCACCGATTCTTGCTTTTGAAATAACAACTTCTTGCACCTCCTTCTTCAAATTCATTCCCTCGGTGTGTAGCTTGAAGCGACTTTAACTTTATCGATTAAAGTCGATTATACTCGTATATCATCACGTGGGTACCTAGAGTTTTCATCTCCATCTCTATTATTTGTAAATTATACGAAATGAGTCTTTGACAATATCGTATTGCCGTACTTGTATCGATCTTCTACTCAACACGTCGGCTACCACGTTCGCTTTTTTCGAGGATGACATGGTCGTAACATGTCTTTGAAATGAGTCTCCTCTTGAGTTCTTGAAGCTCTTCCCACATTCCTTGCTCCATTCGAATTTTGTATCTCTACGAGTCAATTTGCGTTAATGGAATAGCGATTCGAGAATATCGTTCAACGAATCTCGATAATAACCAACTAAGCCTGAAAGCTACGTATTTAGATTCTGAGCTTAGGTTGTTCTCAATGTGACTCATATCCCAACCTTGGATAAGCACGTTACAATGACACCTATCGGTTTAATATCGCATACGAATATGGTGTCCTCTACGGAGAGTCCGCTCAAGAGTGCATTCCACAAAGGAAGTCACCGAGATAAAGGCTCGGTACCAAATTCTACGTTGAATTTTAACTCACGAAGTTCAATAGGAGCCATTCGATATGAGATTTTAGAAATGAGTTTTGTCTGGGTTCAAAGTCGATACAAAATTTAATATCGATCTTTGGGAGTAAGCCGAGAAATTCTTGAAATACATCGGGAAAATCAATAACAATGTGAATATTATTCAAATCGGCGTGTCTTTATTCAAATCCATAACATGGACTAAGAAAACTTGACATCAAGTAATAAGCGAATGACTTCATGGCTTGATATGAAAATGTTTGATTATAATGGTTTGATTGCTTGAATTGAATAACGGGTTGCTTAGGAATATGAAAACTAACAACCTTACGAAAGTAATCAATTTCGGCATGATGAGTAGTTAACCTTAAAATCACATCAAAAGCAAATATCTCAATAGAAATAAGGTTAACGGGTAATGTGATAGTGCCAACTGAATCAAGCAAGATTTCTAAACAACGGATGTAATGAAAGTTTCTCTAACAGAGTCTCCATAAATAGGTCAAAGTCTAATTTCTCAGTAGTCAAGTTCAAGCGTTGGCCGCAAGCAAAGAGATAAAAGAATGGGTAGAACCGGTATCTAGTAAGGTATAAATTTCACAAGAATTTATAATTAACTAACTTGATGCTAACCGTTCGGGTTCCTCGCATTTTGACCAAGCGCTCTTCCATGAGCTATTGACTTTGACCTTTACGGGACATCCTTTTGAGTCACCATTCCGCTTGGACCGGGTTTTGATCTGTATAATCTCGAGCAATATGTCCTTCTAATCCACAATTATAGCATACCTTAAAGCGTGGTAGGCGGTTTGGTGATATATCCCTCTTTCGCATTTATAACATACGTAGGTGGTCTTTCTCCTCCTTGGAACCGGTTACTCTTTGGTGGCGAGCGTCTTCACATGGTCGTTGTTGAATCTCCTCTTTTAAAATCTCCTCCCAGGCTCGCTTCTTCTATTTTCATGGCCACGATTACCACCGAGTTGTAAGACCCCAACTTATTATTAATGAAATTTAATTTTCTCTATTTATTATTTTGAAATAGTAAGGGTTGATTTGATTAATGTGGATAGTTAGGGTTAAATCATAAATATTTCAAAATAAGCAAGTGGTTATAAAATATTCATTGTTGTCGGGGAATATTCGTTTGGTCGTGGAATATTAAATGCTTGTCGGGGAATATTAAATGCGACGAAGTAGCGACCATGTGTGGGCTCCATAACGGAAAGCGATTGGATGAAGAAAGCGACAAATATAAGTTGGTTAAAAATAACGGCGTAGTTATTCTGAATTAAGATTGTTGGAATACCCGATTGGTTAAAATCTGATGTCTGGCGTGGTTGCAGATAAGTAGCACACGGTATTGCATGATATTGTTGAATTATTGATCCTTACGTGAAGGCACTACTCAATAATTTTTACGATGAATTCTTGTTCAATATTTTATTTTATTGATTGATAATTGCTGCGTTGATATTTTATATTATTGTTGTTCAATAATTGTCACGTACGTTATCTCCATTATCGGATCAATAATTCATATTATCCGAATAATATTATTAGATAACATTATTGGCAATGTCTAGAAAGTTACATCTAAGGAGAGGTTTGGTCACCTAATTGTATGCGCCCGATGAAGAAATTCTTATTGGAAAGCCCCTCTTTCTAAGAGCGGCTGGTTGTCATAATTGTGATTACGTAATATTATTTGTGAATAATTAATTATTGATTTATATGATAAGAAAATATTTATTTGATGTGGATATAAATGATGGATTTATTTATTTTATGTGGTTATAATTGAATGATTTAATGTTGAGGTGTTTTATCGGTAATTTTTGTCGGAATGGAGGAATTAAAAATCAAATCGGTATTTTTACGATATATTGCGTGAGTTATAATTTTAATCAAATAGTTGGATCGTTGTAATTTTTGGATATGTTATACATACATAAGTTGAGTATATGTCCACAAATTTTGAGCCGTTTAAAATGAACGAATGATTTGTTATGAATTTTAAGAGGTGGTGATTTGGAAATTAGGTTTATAATTGATTTTGGTGGAAAATTCTAGAATTGAGTGGGCCCCACTTGTGGTTAGTGAAGAAATGTGCTGAATTTTATTTCAAATGTGGTGGGTGGCAATAGTAGTAGTAGGTAAAGCCATCGTGTAGCAGTCAAAGTCCTTGTGCGGGCTAACATTTTCCTATAAATAGAAGGCTAAGTTAGAATTAAAAATCACACCAGAAACAAAGTTTTCTCTCTTTCTCTCTCTATATTATTGAGCGTATTTTGTGAGTATTTAGATACTTTGAGAGTTCTTTGTTCAATACAAGTTTCATCATTGGCATCACTTAGATCTTCCTTCCTTAGAAATCTTGATTCTTTGTGGTAAGGGATATTATTTTTTCGTAATGATATTATTTCTTCAATATTATTATCTTTGAAATGTTGATATGAAGTTTTTATCAAATTTGGAACTTTTTCATGTCGGGGTTACTATTCATGAGTTACTATTCACGAGTTACTATTCATGAGAGTTACTATTCACGAGTTCTTATTCACAGTACTTATTCATGAAGCGTGAAAATGTTTTTTGTGGAATTTCTATCTTTTGATGTTGAGTTACTATTCACGTATCTCTTGACTATTCACGTATCTGACGGCACTATTCACGATATCTCGGCACTATTCATCGAAAAATAAAAATTTTTCTTTTAAGTCCAAAATATCTATTACGGATACTAGCTTTGATTGTATCCATGTTTTGATCATTCTTGAATTTTACACCACTTTGTGATTATTTTTGAGTTATTTTTGGGCGTGGATAAAATAAAGTACGAATCCTTAATCCTTAATCCTTGTCATTTTGTTTCCTTTGGATTCGTTTCTTTAAAATATATTTTCATCATCCTCGGTCTTAAATGATGATATTATTGAATATCTTTGATGCGTAGTGCGAAAGATGAATGATTTCTGAAGAATATCTTTGGCACATAGTGCAAAGATGAGCAGTGTTTAAATGAACATGATTGAGTGATGAATATCTTTAGCCTTTAGTGCAAAGATGAGCAGGTGTTGAGATGAACATGACCGATTGATGAATATCTTTTGGCTGTAGTGCAAAGATGAATATTTGATTTGAGATGAATATTGATTGATGTTACGAGGATAAAATATTGATGATGGATTATTAAATTCATAGATTATAGTAGATTTCATTCTCTACGTAACTCTTTTATGAATTATTATTTCAATTGCGAATATTGATCTCGAAACTTGTTGTCTATTGTATTCTATCAGATTTTTTCCTGTTGGAGACTAACGATAATTTGTTGTATATTATCTTAGTCATAATATTCTTTCTTGGGCTAGTTGAGCTCACCCTTTTCCTTGTTGTTCCATTTTTCTTCTCGGGAGGCGAGAATGTAAGCGAGTACTAGTCGGGGTATGGAATGAAGGTTCTAGAGAGAGTTGTTTAGTAGTCCTCACCATTTTGTAAAATAATGTATTAATAATTATGATGGGGATTTATTTGCGTGTGGATATTGTCTAGAAGACAATATTATATTTAAACTCACGGTATATATATTGTCGTATTTCACCACGACATTTGTATTATTGAAGTTGTAGTTTGCTTCTTGTACCATGTATTTGGCGATTTCGAGAATGGGTGTTGTGTATACCTATTTTGGGGGCGTCACGGTTAATATCGAGCTTAGGGATATGATCTCTGGCGGAGATCGGGGAATAGAACTAGGAGGGAGAGGCGAGTAAATCCTTCGCTAGTGTGTCCTACCTAAGCTTATTTGTTAGTTGGTCGGGTATATAGGGATATTATGTGATATATTTCTTTAATTAACCCTTATTTTATGACAGTATTTGAGAATGTCAATTGAGAATATTAATGATGGAGTAAATGAGACCGTGGAGATGCCTGTACTCACCAACGAGGAGAGCGTGCAGCCCAGGTGGCAATGTTCCTCTGTGAACAACACCACCTGGCGAGATGAGGAGCGAGGGGATGTTTAGAAGCTTTTTGCAGTTCATGCAAAATCGCACGAGGAGACTTCGTGTTCAAAATCTGAGGAGGAAATGATAGCAATTCACGGGTGGTCACTGGCCAAGCGAGTTCAAAGAGTTGGGACCACGAATTTAAAGGAAAGCGAGATCCGATCATGGCGGAAACATGGGTCAAACAAATTACCAAGATATTCGATGTCTTGGGATGCGGAGGAACGAAGGTTCCATTCGCCACCTTTATGTTAAAAGTGGGCGAGGCGGACTCTTTGAGTGCGAATCGTAAGCGTACCCATCCAAATTTTCGGCGATGTCATGGGAGAGCGTTTGAAGCAGTTCAATGACAAGTACTTCCACGAAAGTATTAAATATATGAAGGAAGTGGAGTTTATTAGGCGGAGGCGAGAATAACATGGCGGTGTCGATGCGGTAGAAGTTCGCGGAGTTATCGAGTTTGCACCTCATTTGGTGGAGAATGAGGCACGATGACGCGGATGTTTCGAGAGGTTTGAAACCGAGATACGTCGATATCTCATTTCTCATAAATTTTTCTCTATTAGGATGTTGTCAGCGAGGCTCGATTGTTAGAAGCGAGATAACGAGTACGTTCAACCGAGGGACCATAACCGAGTTCATCTGAAGATAGTAGTCAACAAAATAACGATAACCGGCGGAGAAAGAAGAATACGGACAAAGGCGGTAACCACTACGGTGGTAATCGTGGCCATGAAAAAATAGAAGAAGCGAGTCGGGAGGAGATTTTAAAAGAGGAGATTCAACAACGACCATGTGAAGGCGGCGCCCGATGTAGCTGGTTCCAAGGAGGAGAAAGACCATCGGTCGTATGTTACAAATGCGGGAAGAGGACATATCACCCAAAGCGCCTAGCAGTTTAAGGTATGCTATAATTGTGGAAAAGAAGGACATATCGCTCGAGATTATGCGATATCGAAACCCGATCCGGTAGAGAATGGTGACTCAAAAGGATGTCGAGAAAAGTCAAAGTCAAGCGGTTCTGGAAGAGCGTTTGTCGTGGCCGGTCAAAATGAGGAACCCGAACGAAGTTAGCACAGGTTAGTTAATTATAAATTCTTGCGAAGTTTATACCTTACTAGAATCTGGGTTCTACCCATTCTTTTATCTCTCTTGCTTGCGCTCAACGTTTGAACTTGACTACGGAGAAATTAGACTTTGACCTATTTGTGGAAACTCCGTTAGGAGAAACTTTCATTACATCCGTTGTTTAGAAATCTTGCTTGATTCAGGTTGGCACTATCACATTACTTGTTAACCTTATTTCTATAGAGATATTTGCTTTTGATGTGATTTTAAGGTTAACTACTCATCATGCCAAATTGATTGCTTTTGTAAGGTTGTTAGTTTTCATATTCCTAAGCAACTTGTTATTCGAATTCAAGCAACCAAACCATTGAAGTCAAACTCTTTCATATTAAGCCATAAAGCCATTCGTTTATTGAAAAACGGATGTCAAGTTTTCTTAGTCCATGTTATGGATTTGAATAAAGACACGTCAGATTTGAATAATATTCTTGTTGTTATTGATTTTTCACGGCGTATTTTACGAAGAATTTCTTGGCTTACTTCAAAGACCGATATTAAATTTTGTATCGACTTTGAACCCGGTACAAAACTCATTTCTAAAATCTCATATCGAATGGCTCTTATTGAACTTCAGGAGTTAAAAATTCAACTATAGAATTTGGTACCTGAGCCTTTATCTGGTGACTTCCTTTGTGGAATGCACAAAGCCGAACTCTCCGTAGGGGACACCATATTCGTGTGATAGTAAAAGCGATAGGTGTCATTGTAGCGTGTTATCAAGGTTGGGATATGAGTCACGAGTTGAGAACAACCTAAATTCGGTAATCGAAATCGTAGCTTTCTAGACTTAGTTGGTTATTATCGGAGATTCGTTGAAGGATATTCTCAAATCGCTATTCCATTAACGTAGCTGACTCATAGAGATACAAAATTCAAATGGAGCAAGGAATGTGGTAAGAGCTTGAAGAACTCAAGAGGAGACTCATTTCAACATATGTTACGACCATGCCATCACGGAAAAGCGAGCGTGGTAGGCGGCGTGTTGAGTAGAAGATCGTTATACAAGTACTGAGTACGATATTGTCAAAGACTCATTTAAGTATAATATACAAATAATAGAGATGGAGATGAAAACTCTAGGTACCCACGTGATGATATCGAGATGCGTGATGATATCGAGTATAATCGACTTTAATCGATAAAGTTAAAACATTCAAGCTACACAACCGGGATGATGAATTTGAAGAAGGAGGTGCGAAGTTGTTATTTCAAAAGCGAGAATCGGTGAGGTGAGGAAAGCTCAAACCTTGATTTATTAATCCAGTTGAAATTCTCGATCGAATAGGAAGCGTGGCCTATAGACTCGTTTACCGCCAAGTATGATGGCGTGTTCATAACGTTTTTCACGTATGGATGTTACGTAAATATGTGGACGACCGAACTCGTCTATTGAGTTAGAACCAGGACGAGATATAGAAGACTTAGCGTATAAGGAGGTACTGTCAAAATTTTGGATAGGAAGGAGCATGTCCCTACGCCTATGAAAGGTCATACCACAAGTTAAAGTTTTGTGGAGGAATCATGCTATAGAGAAATGACACTGGGAATTGGAAGCGGAAATGAAAGCGAGGTATCCTCATCTTTTGAAACACACCGAATGCGCGTCGTCGATTTCGAGGACAAAATTTCATAAGGGGGGAGGTTGTAAGACCCCAACTTATTATTAATGAAATTTAATTTTCTCTATTTATTATTTTGAAATAGTAAGGGTTGATTTGATTAATGTGGATAGTTAGGGGTTAAATCATAAATATTTCAAAATAAGCAAGTGGTTATAAAATATTCATTGTTGTCGGGGAATATTCGTTTGGTCGTGGAATATTAAATCTTTGTCGGGGAATACTAAATGCGAACGCCAGTAATGACCATGTGTGGGCTCCATAACGGAAGAGATTGGATGAAGAAAAGCGACAAATATAAGTTGGTTAAAATATAGCGGGCGTAGTTATTCTGAATTAAGACCGTTGGAATACCCGTTGGTTAAAATCTGATGTCTGGCGTGGTTGCACAATTAGGCAGCGGTATTTGCGGTGATTGTTGAATTATTGATCCTTACGTAAAGAAGGCACTACTTAATAATTTTTCACGGTGATTCTTTGTTCGATATTTTATTTTATTGATTGATAATTCTTTGCGTTGATATTTTATATTATTGTTGTTGATAATTGTCCTTTTGCACATTATCTCCATTATCGGATCAATAATTCATATTATCTGAATAATATTATTAGATAACATTATTGGCAATGTCTAGAAAGTTACATCTAAGGAGAGGTTTGGTCACCTAATTGCGCGCCGAGAAGAAGAAATTCTTATTGGAAAGCCCCTCTCTCTGAGGAGCGGCTGGTTGTCATAATTGTGATTACGTAATATTATTTGTGAATAATTAATTATTGATTTATATGATAAGAAAATATTTATTTGATGTGGATATAAATGATGGATTTATTTATTTTATGTGGTTATAATTGAATGATTTAATGTTGAGGTGTTTTATCAGTAATTTTGTCGGAATGGAGGAATTAAAAATCAAATCAAGTATTTTTACGATATATTGCGTGAGTTATAATTTTTAATCAAATAGTTGGATCGTTGTAATTTTTGGATATGTTATACATACATAAGTTGAGTATATGTCCACAAATTTTGAACCAATTAAAATGAGCGAATGATTTGTTATGAATTTTAAGAGGTGGTGATTAGGAAATTAGGTTTATAATTGATTTTGGTGGAAAATTCTAGAATTGAGTGGGCCCCACTTGTGGTTGGTGAAGAAATGTGCTGAATTTTATTTCAAATGTGGTGGGTGGCAATAGTAGCGGTAAAGCCATCGGTGGCGAGTCAAATGTGCTTTACGGGCTAACATTTTCCTATAAATAGAGGGCTAAGTTAGAATTGAAAATCACACGAAACAAAGTTTTCTCTCTTTTCTCTCTCTATATTATTGGCGTATTTTGTGAGTATTTAGATACTTTGAGAGTTCTTTATTCGATACAAGTTTCATTCGACATCACTTAGATCTTTCCTTAGAAATCTTGATTCTTTGAGGTAAGGGATATTATTTTTTCGTAATGATATTATTTCTTGATATCATTATCTTTGAAATGTTGATCTGAAGTTTTATCAAATTTGGAACTTTTTCATGTGGGGTTACTATTCATGAGTTACTATTCACGAGTTACTATTCATGAGTTACTATTCACGAGTTACTATTCACGAGTACTATTAATGTAAGCGTGAAAATGTTTTTTGTGGAATTTCTATCTTTTGGTGTGGAGTTACTATTCACGTATCGGAACTATTCACATTATCGGCACTATTCACGATATCTGGCACTATTCATCGAAAAATAAAATTTCTTCTTTTTCGTCAAAATATCTATTACGGATACTAGCTTTGATTGTATCCATGTTTTGATCATTCTTGAATTTTACACCCTTTGTGATTATTTTTGAGTTATTTTGGGCGTGGATAAAATAAAATGCGAATCCTTAATCCTTAATCCTTGTCATTTTGTTTCCTTTGGATTCGTTTCTTTAAAATATTTTTCATCATCCTCGGTCTTAAATGATGATATTATTGAATATCTTTGGCTTTGTAGTGCAAAGATGAATGATTTCTGAAGAATATCTTTGGCACTGTAGTGCAAAGATGAGCAGTGTTTAAATGAACATGAATGGTGATGAATATCTTTGGCCTTTAGTGCAAAGATGAGCAGTGTTGAGATGAACATGATCGATTGATGAATATCTTTGGCTGTAGTGCAAAGATGAATATTTGATTTGAGATGAATATTGATTGATGTTACGAGGATAAAATATTGATGATGGATTTATTAAATTCATAGATTATAGTAGATTTCATTCTCTACGTAACTCTTTTATGAATTATTATTTCATTGCGAATATTGATCGAAACTTGTTATCTATTGTATTCTATCGATTTTTTTCCTGTTGGAGACTATGATAATTTGTTGTATATTATCTTAGTCATAATATTCTTTCTTGGGCTAGTTGAGCTCACCCTTTTCCTTGTTGTTCCATTTTTCTTCTCGGGGGCGAGAATGTAGCGAGTACTTAGTCGGGGTATGGAATGAAGGTTCTAGAGAGAGTTGTTTAGTAGTCCTCACCATTTTGTAAAATAATGTATCAATAATTATGATGGGGATTTATTTGCGTGTGGATATTGTCTAGAAGACAATATTATATTTAAACTCACAAGATATATATTGTCGTATTTCACACGACATTTGTATTATTGAAGTTGTAGTTTGCTTCTTGTACCATGTATTTGGCGACTCAGAATGGGTGTTGTGTATACCTATTTTGGGGGCGTCACAAGAGTGGTTACCGCCTTTGTCCGTATTCTTCTTTCTCCATTTGGTTATCGTTATTACGATGGCGCTATCTTGATATGATCCTGGTTATGGTCCCTCGGTTGAGCGTACTCGTTATCTCGCTCTAACAATTTGAGCCCTGTTGACAACATCTCGAATAGAGAAAATTTATGAGAAATGAGATCTTGGCGTATGCGGGTTTCAAACCTCTCGAAACATCCAGCGTCATAAGTTCCTCATTCTCCACCAAATGAGGTGCAAACACGGATAACTCATGAACTTCGCCTCGTCTTTGGGACACCGTCATGTTATTCTGCTCGATCTAATAAACTCCACTTCCTTCATATAATGAATACTTTCAAGGAAGTACTTGTCATTGAATATTTTCGAAATGTCTCCCATGACATCTTTGAGTGAAATTTGGATGGGTGCGCTTACTGATTCCCACCGATGTCGCCTCACCACACGGAACATAAAGGTGGCGAATGGAACCTTACGTTTCCTCCGCATCATCGAGACATCGAATATCTTGGTAATTTGCTTGACCCATGTTTTTCGCCGTGATCGGATCGGCTTTCCTTAAATTCGGTGGTCCCAACTCTTTGAAGCTGCTTTTGTTTGTGACAACCCGTGAATTGCAATCATTTCCTCTGTATTTTGAACACGAGTCTCCCTCATCCGATTTTGCATGAAGCTGCAAAAAGCTTCTAAACATCCCTCGTTCATCATCGCTTTCGGTGGTGTTGTTCGCGGGAGGAACATTGCCGACTTCATTGCAAGTTCTCCTCGTTGGTGAGTCTGAGCGTCTCCTGGTCTCATTTCCATTGTTAATATTCTCGATCGACATTCTCAAATCTTTGTCATAAAACAAGGGTTAATTAAGGAAATCAATATATCACATAATATCCCTATATATCTTGACCAACTAACAAATAAGCTTAGGTAGGACACACTAGCGAAGGATTTACTCGTCTCTCTCCTCCTAGTTCTATTCCACGATCTCATGGGAGATCATATCCCTAAGCTCGATCTGACTGTGGCGCCCCAAAATAGGTCCATTCCATCCAACCCATTATGAGTGCCAAATACATGGTGCGAAATAACTACAACTTTATTATTACAACATATAAAGCTGTGAGTTTAAATACGAGATATTGCCATCTAGACAATATCCACACGCAAATAAATCCCCATCATAATTATTGACACATTATTTTACAAAAATGGTGAGGACTACTAAACAACTCTCTCTAGAACCTTCATTCCATACCCCGACTAGTACTTTCGCTACATTCTCGCCTCACGAGAAGAAAAATGGAACAAAAGGAAAAGAGTGAGCTCAACTAGCCCGATAAAGAATATTATGACTAAGATAATATACAACAAATTATCGTTAGTCTCCAACAGGGAAAAATCTAATTGAATACAATAGACAACGGTTTTAAATCAACAAGCTGCGAGTGGAAACAACAATTCATTAGAAGAGTTAAGTAGAGAATGCAAACTACTATCTTCTATGTATGAATTTAAAAGTTCATAAATCTATCTTTTATCCCCTGTAACATCAATCGATATATATCGGAATCAAATATTCATCTTTGCACTACTGAGCCAAAGATATTCATCGATTAGTCATGTTCATCTAAACACATTCATCTTTTGCACTACTGGGCCAAAGATATTCTTGAGAAATCATTCATCTTCGTACTTACGGGCCAAAGATATTCCATAATATCATCATTTAGGCGAAGATGATGAAAATATTTTAAAGAAAGCGAATCCGATTGAAACAAAATGACAAGGATTAAGGATTAAGGATTTGTACTTTGTTTTATCCACATCCAAAAATACCTCAAAAATAATCACGGTGGTGTAAAATTCAAGAATGATCAAAACATGGATACAATCAAAGCTAGTATCCGAATAGATATTTTTGAATTAAAAGAAAATTTTCATTTTTGATGAATAGTGCCGTATTCGTGAATAGTGTCGCATACGTGAGTAGTCAAAGTATCGTGAATAGTAACTCGACACCAAAAGTTTCAAATTTGATAAAAACTTGGATCAATATTCAAAGATAATGATATTGAAGAAATAATATCATTCTGAAAAAAAATATCCCTTACCTCGAAAGATTAGTACTTTAATTTGGAATACGTATAGTCTTTGAAGGAACTTGCACCGTCTAACAATACTCAAAGTATACTCAAAATACTCACAAGAATAAGCTCGATAATATAGAGAGAAAACTTGATTTACGGTGTGATTTTCAATTCTAACCTAAGCACCCTATTTATAGGAAAATGTTTAGAACACAAAGCGAGAAAATTTAATAAAATATTAATATATATTATAAATTTCCTTAGCCCATCTTTGAAGATCTGATTTCAGCAATTAATATCACATGTTAGCCCACTTAAATGCAAAAAAATGTTTTTCTTTAAAATAATAATTAAAACTTCCAATAATCAATTATTTGAGACTTGAACTTCAATAATTCACAATAAATAGCTCTTTATCGAGAAAATTTGAATCTCATGACTTGTTATAGGAAATTCAATTCTCTAAAACTTTCTGAGAAGAAAGTTTTCCAAATTCCAAACGAGAAATTGACCGAAATCCACAAACAAAGCGATTTTCATGCTATAATCAAATTCGATCGATAAATGGGGTCCACCAAACATGTTTAACATATTTTAAACATTTATTGCAACAAAAATACTCTTCCTCCTCGTATACTCATATATCCCACATTCGTTGTAAAAATATCACCATTATTATATATTTAAAATATAATAATACATTTAAATGAATTATCTTATCGAAAAAGATAAAATTTCAATTTTCAACAATTGTAACATTAAAATTTTTCTCCTTCTATATCCACATAAAATCAATATTTTTCTCATCATATGAATCAATAATTAATTATTCATAAATAATATTCTGAGAATCATGATATTGACAACGAGGCGGTTCGGAGAAGAGGGCTTTCCGATAAGAATTTCTCCTTCTTTGGCGCAATTAGGTGACCAAACCTCTCTTTAGACGAGAACTTTCTAGACATTGCCAATAATGTTATCTAATAATATTATTAGGATAATATGAATTATTGCATCGATAATGAAAAATCTTTGTGTAATGACAATTATTGAAACACCACCAATATATAAAATATCAACGCAACAATTATTAAATCAATAAAATAATTGAGCGATTAATTCACGTAACCATTATTAAGTAGTGCCTTCTTACGTAAGAATCAATAATTGGTGCAATCTGGTAATGCTTTCTTGTGTTTTAACCAAAGTATTTTAACGATAATAGCGGTAACAACTTCTCTTTGTTATTTTTTAAACAACTTATATTTGTCGTTTTCTTCATCCAATCGCTTTCAGTTATGGAGCCCACACATGGCTGCTTGCAGGTAAATGCGAATATTCCAAGCGATGCGAATATTCCACGACCAAACGAATATTCCCAAACAATGATGAATATTTTATAACCACTTGCTTATTTTGAAATATTTGCGTATTTTACCCCTAACTATCAACATTAATCAAATCAACCCTTACTATTTCAAAATAATAAATAGAGAAAAATAAATTTCATTAATAATAAGTTGGGGTCTTTACAACCGATATTTTCTATATAAATAAATCAAAAAATTTTAGTATAAATTTTTATTTATTTTATTTATTAAAATAAATATGGGGATATGTGCGAGATAATGGGTATATGTTTTTTGTGTGATAAATAAAAGTATATTTATTACATAAATTATTACAAATAATTTTTTGTTAGAATTATTGATCATTATAAATTATATTTTTATAATAATTAATTTTATAATAGAAATGTTTTTATTAATTATTTTCTATGAAAATATAATTATATATTATTTTTTAATATATGAAATGATTTTGGAATTATTATAATAATTATTTTATTATAAGAATTTATCTTTAGATTAATTAAGTTAATTATTTTAACTTAATTAATAATATTATATGTGAAAGATAAATCGGATATGAAATTCAAACCCTAATTTTGGATTTTAATCAAGGAATGAGAATAATAATATATTATTAATTATATTTTGATTTTTCAGTGCTATAGATATGTACGGTATGTACGTATTGATAATGATCGGTCAATTATGGTATATCAGTAGAAGACCTAGTAGTACTGTTATTTGAACTCAAACTGGAGTAAAGATCGATAAAAAATTGTGTTAATGTGATTATAATAAGTGTTAGAATTATAATCTAAGTTAGTAAACCCTAATTATTGTTAGAAACCCTAATCTTGAAATTAGAAACCCTAATTTATATATTTAATTAGTAATTTTAAAATCTAATTACTAATTGTAAACCCTAATTGCTAAATTAGCAAGATTAATTATAATTAGTAAATTTTTAAACCCTAATGTTCCTATCTAATATAATTAGTAAACCTAATCTAATTAAAAATTTCTAAATTATATTTTTAGAAACTAAAATTTTACATTTTTAAACCCTAATTGCTAAATTCTACAAATTTTATATGTTAAACCTTAGGGTTAAATCCTAAGGGTTAGGGCAAATGACAAATGGCCATTAAAAGTGCAAGCAAAAAGACTAAAATGCCTTTTGTCACATTTTTTATTAAGCTTACTTGCAAAGCTAGGCAAATTGGAGTGGTTGGCCAACTCTTGACCTACCATGTGACACATATCAACAAAAATCTCCAGCAAATCAGTCCATTATCAGCCATACATGCATCTACGACTTGTATTTATAGATTGGAGAGAGAGAAAAATCATTTGTTAGCTTAAATTTTGCACAACTCTCATCCTTGACTTTCTCAAGCTCAAACCTCCAAAAATATCAAGGCATTTCAGTCCCAAAACCAGCCCCACTACCACCCATATCAAACTCAGAAGCCTAGAATCAGAATTGATCATAGAAGGTATAAAAACCCTAGCTATATTCTGAACTTTAATCTTGTGTTAGATGTTATGTTTGAGTGTTAGAATATGTTGTATGTGGTATATATAAGTGATCTGGGTTGGCACATGATAGATCCATAACATTTAAGAGATCTAATTGAAAGATTTTCATAATTTGGAAAACTGGGAAATATAGTCTGACAACCAAATGTCAGGTCCCATAGATCCCATTCTGTTATGTGTTTTTGTTGTTAAAGATCTGAACATGTAGTATGTTATCTGATCTTTGTTCTAGAACTTGAATCAAGGTTAGATCAGATACGGTCGAAGATATATGTGGTCGAACTTCGTTGGCCAAGCATTGACCGAAACGTTTACGGGCAACCCGTAAAAGCGGACCCGAATGTTTCGACAAGAGGTTTAAGGGCTTGGATCTGACAATGATTTAATGATTTGTTATGGTTTTTGCATCTAACATGTACTATGTTGTTTAGATTACATCCTCGTGCCTTAAGATCACATAAATAATAAACAGGTTGAAATTTGTGGCCGGTTAAACTAGTTAAGTCGAACATGTTTTCTGTTTTCTGGGTAACCAAGAAAACATAAGAATATGTCGCCGCCTGACATAGTTTGACCAGACTAGATCTCGCGTTTGTGTTGTTGTTATGATGATTTTATGTGATAGATCTACTCATTTGCATGTTGATAACAACATGAAATTATTATATCATAAAAACATTACAAGACTAACTTGTAGGGGAGGCCCAAAGTATGACCCTCGAACTATTCTTCATTTCTGGGAAACCCGAAAATGAAGAACAGCCTATGAAAGTCACTTGGGAAGCCCATATCTCATTTGTGTTATGTTGTTTGATATTGATTGTTACTGATACTTGTAGTATTACATTAATACTACAAGATCAAAGTCATATTACACCCAGAAGCTATATGATCTGTCAGATATTCTTGATCAAACTAAGCCACTCGAAAACTGACATGAATGTTTTGGGTTTAGCCAAGAACATGAAGAACACCTATAATGAGTTACGTCGCTATAAGTGAAACTTCTTGACGATTTCTTTATAAAAATTATATTTTATTAAATAATTATAGAAAATTAGTTTTAATTATTAAAAATACAAATTAAATTACTAAAAATTATTTTAAAGTCTAAAATTAGTTTTAATAATTTTAATATATTTCATAAATATTTAATATTTTTGAAATACTAAATATATTTAATTTATTTAATTATTATATTAAATAAATTATTTAAAATTAAATTTAATACTTGAAAAATCATTTAAAATTATATTATGGTATAAGAAAATATTTTAAGTTATTTTAATGACTTTTAATATTTTGTGAAGAATTTCATTAATAAATTAATATTAATGATAATTAAGTTATTTAATAAATAAATTAAATAAATAAATAAAAAATGATTTTAGTATATTAAAATCATTTTAAATAATAAGAATAAGGTATTTAAAAATATTTTAAGTTATAAAATATAACTTTCAATATTTAAAGGTAAATTTCATTAATTAATTCAATATTAATGAAATTAGAATTATTTAATCATTATATTAAATAAATTAGTTTAAAATGATTTTAATATTATAAAAATCATTTTAAATGAAAATAAAGTGTTTAAAGATATTTTAAGTTATAAAATATAAATTTTAATATTTAAAGGATAATTTCATTAATAATTTAATATTAATGATATTAATTTAATATTAATGATATTAAATTTATTTAATAATTATATTAAATAAATGGTTTAAAAATGGTTTTATTAATTTAAAAGGATATAAATGAATTAAAAATATTTTAAGTTATACTTAATAACTTTTAATATTTTGAGGAATAGTACATTAATATTTTAATATTAATGGTAATTATTTAAAATAATTTTAAATATTTTAAAAATCATTTAAGGGTAATATTAATACTTTAAAAGTATTTTGAGTTATTATAAATAACTTTAATATTTTGGCAATGGTTTCATTAATAGTTTAATATTAATTAAATATTAATTATAATAGAATTGTTTAATATTTAAATCATTTAATAATGATTACGATGTTTGAAAATTCATAATAAATGTTTAAAAATTATTATAAGTCATTTAAAAATAATATGGTGATACTTACAGATATTGAACTTTAGAATGAGAGTCTTAGACTCGATAATTACCGATAAAGTCGTAAATTTACATTTTAAGCGTATTTGAGAAAATTGATTTAGACTTAGATAATGTGATTAGATACGTGTTTGTTTGTGATCCGATGACTGTTAAACATGTGTGGCAATGTGATTAGGTTATGCGCTGACTGCAATAAGCGATATTATGTGTTACGATATGTTATTCTAATCAGTAAAATGATCTTATTACTGATAGGTTGTTATATAAAAGATAAAAACTAAGTTGCGTATTGTAAGTAGTAGACTAGGCAAGTATCCTACCTTTGCATTTCCTTTATGCAATGGACATGAGTAAGAAAGTTTCAGAATTATATTATTATTGTACCAGATTGTTAACCCTATTATTATATATATTATACATGATCATTGTTTATCAACATGATATTATATTATATAATTCAGATTATATATATCATGTTTGTTAATTTCTAATTATGGTTATAAAAGTGTCCCTACTTGGATAATCATTGTATTTAATCACATGTTGATATATATATATATATATATATATATATATATATATACCTATTGATTGCCAGTATGTATACATTAAGTAAAAGTCGTCTAAGCTATTTGATCAGCTAGACACAGATTTAGAAATATCGTAGAATATGATAAAACCTTTTTGTATCCAATCAAATTGCTTTGGTTCAGATTCCCGACTAAGTTTGAACATCCCGAACATGGGAAAATTTTTATGTGCCCAAGGTGGACAGAGTGAACAATAATATCATTCTTGCATGTATTATTGATCAATACAGGGCATAACGGGCTGATCACCCCCCGTGCCCGTAAGTTATGACGGTTTGCGGATGAAGTTCTGCTAAACCTATTCGAAAATTGAAAACAATGTTCATAGTATGTCACCTTAACCCTATTTATAGTCAGTACATAGTTTCAAAAATTTGATAGAGAGTTATTATGTTATTATTATCGGTTCAGATTACTTCACAACTATTGATTTATTGTAGAAGGGTAGTATAAAAGAAACATTTAATCATTTCAGCTAATAATTATAATTGTTATTACTTGCTGGGCACTCAAATGCTCATCCTTGCTTAATTTAAATGTTGTCAGCTAAGTGTGAACAACCAGAAGGCTCATGCAGAAACAAAGAAAAAGGAAAGCTAGCCAAATAAGATTTGTGGTATTCTATGTAATAATTAGACTTTATTATGACAATGATACTTATTAATTATCATGTAATGAATGTTTAAAGGTCTCGTACCTGGGGATTAGACTCTAATGTATAAATTAAGTTTGATATTTATATTATTGTTATTATTATTAGTATTATTCTGCTCTTAGAAATGGTATCGTGAAGCATCGAGTTCCGGTTTCAAGTACCCGTATTTGGGGGCTTTACAGGTTGGTATCAGAGCCATAAGCATGAAATTGCAAAGAGCCCTGACCCTCTCGCTGGTGACTTCCTTGTGTGGAATGCACCGAAGCCAGACCCTTCGTAGGGGACGCTGAGCAAGTCGGTGGCAAGCTGATAGGTACCATTGTGAAGTGCTATGGTTGAAAGCACCATGATAATTACAGGTTGGTATCAGAGCTTAGGTTTAGAAACCTTAGGTGGGATAGACCTTAGGCTATAACCTTAGAACAGAGGGAAACATTGAAAATACAAATAACTCATATAGAGTTTTAAAAGGAGATGAATTGGATAAATTCATCGTCAAACAAAATAAAAGATAACTTATATAAAGCTATTATTTGTTGTGTGTATATTGTTGGTCGTTTTACCGATCAATATATGCGTGCAAGTATACACGGTTAACAAGTAATAAAGGGTAACTAAAGTATCGTTCCCACGAAGAATTAACTAATAAAGTTTACCAAACACTAACCCATAACCATTTCAGTCTTGTTTAAACGAATGATTTAATATAGTGATAAAAACTATGAAATTAAATAATACTAACTACCCCTAGAATGAGACTAGATAATGGAGACTCGAGATTACAATTTCCCCTATTGAATCATTTAAATCGACACACTTCCTGTTAAGCCAAATTAATTATATTGGATTATTAGTCAAGAACACAAAAGTGAAATATAGCCATCTCTCGATGTACCATACCCATATCACATGCAATCCACAATTGATAAAATACACATGAACACCCACATTATCTAAACCACTATATGTTTATGCAATTTACAAATAAATAAGATTTAAGCCCAAGCTCTCAATTAACTACGAGTGGTGCTTCGGTATATGTCTATCCTAAGCACGAATCATACATTCCATCACCATGTAGAACATACAAACACAAGCTATCAAGATCAGATCTAAACCCATACTTTGTTTTTCAAGTTCATATGGATTATCACAGTAATCGATGGCCAATCAACTAAGTAAATAAGCATGAATCTTAATAGATAATCACATAACAATCAATAAGGCTAACAATGAAGTATGTCAAAATAAACTAGGTAATAGATTCCATTGCAATCCCAAAATAGAGTTTAACTCATAGTTGAATTAGAATCCATGATCCACAATTGAATATACATTGAAAGATACAAATAGAAGTAAAGAGAGATAGTGATTAAGAATAGCCAATTTGAGTTTCTTCTCTTGTTTCACTTCTAAACTTTCAAGGATCTTCAATTGTTTCAATCCCCAAATCTTAGCTAATCTAGTGTTCTAATCTACTCTAATCTAATAAGGAAATTAAAGAAAAGAAAAGAGCATATGTAATTTAAAATGATCCCCCAAGGGTGGAATCCCCTCTAAATACTGATAATACGTCTCATATATAAGCCCTAATTGAACTCCCCTCTAAGTTACGCTTCAATCGCACTATCTAGTGAAAATGTCATCTCTAGTCAACTTCAGAAGTGGCGCGGCCGCGCTGGAATTGGTCAGAAGTTGGGCGCGCCTGCGCTCAAGTATCAAATCACATTTTTTTGCTCCAGGGAATGGCGCGGCCATGCAGGAAATAGCCTAGAAATCCGCGCGCCCTCGCTGTTGATTTTCTGCTGCAGTGTCCTCTGGTAAAATGACCATAACTTTTGATCCAAGAGGAGTTACGAGGCCTGCAACCTATCAAATCAAAGCCCTCGACGAGCTCTACAACTTTCATTCTTTGATAATTGAGAAATAATGGACGAATAAAGTCTGAAATTGGGTTGGAAGTGACAGTTATGCAAATGGCCACCCAAAATAGTGACGTTCAACGTTCGTTGGTACAAAGGTCATAACTCTTGCATCCGAACTCCGATTGGAATGATTCAAGATATTCCGGAAAGCTAAGAAGAAGCTCTACAACATAATCCAAGTTCCAAGCCAAGAACATGAAATGAACATGAAAGCCCAAACGATCCCCGGATTGCTTTTCCTTGAGTTTTCATACCAATAGTCGCCCACATCATTCCCAAGCATAAGATGTACAAAATGAACACAAAATGCATGAAAAGTAACTAAGAAACATGAGTATAAGCAACTAATTCAAGTAACAGATATCGGATAAGTAGGTATAAACCAACTTATCATATATACTATATGCTAATCAGGATAATTTATGTGTGTAGATGTCTGGTGGAAAATGCTTGTTATATGCTTATAGCATGAAGAAGGATCAAATCCATACACCCGAGCTAATATCGAAGCCAATAGCTGAAATAGAGGCTCACGATGAAAATAACTCTGATGAGGTAGTTATTTTGGAAAACGTAGTACCAGATCCAGAAATGGTGGGGCGGCGGATAGTGATTGAGACACTTAAAGTTGAAAGGCGATCAAGCATCAAGCGGAGGTGCGAAATCACGAGGAACAAGGTTTCCTTTCTGGAAAAGCTGTGGGAAATAGAAAAGCTTCTAAATAGTCAGTTGCGAAAAGCCTTACTAGAAACAATGGAAGAACAAGATAAGTTTAAAATCCAAATTGATCAAATAGGAGCCATAAGCAACATATAGTGTGCAGCTCCGAGCAAGAAGGGGAAAAAAAAGATAGAATACCATGACTTAGGAAAATTCAATAAGAAGAAATGGAAAAAGATATGTTACCTTCGCGGCTATGAGGGACATACCACTCTGTATTGTCCCGACTACAAACCAGGTGCATGTTTTATTTATGGATTGGAAGGTCATCAGGCGAAAGGTTGTCCAAGAAAAAAAGGCGTAGTGAATAGGTAGTATAGGTTCTATTGTGTAGGTATGTTTAATGTAATATATATGATAAGTATGTCTGTGTAATGTAATATTCTCAACTTTTGTATTAATCAAGGTTGTGAATCCCGACTTTTGTAGTCACAAAGGGTAGCTGATATTTAAAGCAGTATGTGTTATGCTATGTAAAGTATTCGCTAAATGAATATGAACCTAAATTTGAGTAATGAAACAAGTTTAATGTATTAAACTTATGCAATACGGTTTAGAATATAAGTTAATAAAGTATAACTTATGGTTTTACTTAACCAGATAATGCCGCCAAGACGTCAAACTCGAAACCAAAGGGCAAAAGAATCTATCAACAACTTTGAGGGACAACAACAAGCAGACCCGATGCAGCACTTTGCAAACATGATAGCACAAGCTATGCAATAAGGAATGCCAACCGCAGGGAACCAGCCGGATAACCGCCTGGCGAACTTCAAAGACTTTAAGGCTGTAGGACCGCCATAATTTAGAGGTACAACTGACCCTGTTGAAGCCCAAACTTGGGTTAAAGAAATTTAAAAGGCATTTGTAATAGCTAGGGTAGCTGAGGGGCAAAAGACCGCTTTTGCCACCTACATAATGAAGTGGGAGGTGAAATTTTGGTGGGAACCGAATCAGGCGAGGGCAAGAGAAGGTGTAGTTATATGGGATAGGTTTAAGACACTATTTTTTGAAAACTATTTTTCATCTAGTACGCAGACTTGGATGGAGGTAAAATTTTTAGAGTTGAAGCAAGAGAACATGACTGTTACGGAGTACGCCTATGGAGGCTAGGAAAGCAAGAAGGTTTGAGTTGGGATTAAAACCTTGGCTCTATAACAAGGTGGCAGTGTTGTAGATCCCTACATTTGCAACACTCATGGAAAAATCGATTATAGTTGAGGAGGGGAGTGAGGCCATGAGCCTCTACAACAAGTAGAAAATGAACAAGGGCAAGGTCGAAGGAACTGGGAAGGTAGAAATTAATAGTGAAAGTAGAAGTGGTAGTAGCAAAAGGAAGGGGAGCAATTTTGGAAATGTCCAGGTAAAGCAGGAAGGTGTTAAGAAGCCAGCCGTACAGTGTAAGACTTGTGGAAAGAACCATTCAGGTGAATGTCTAAAGGGGAAGTTTGTATGTTACAAGTGCGGGCAGGAGGGCCATATCTCTCCCAACTGCCCCAATCCTAGGATGAACAGTGGGTGCATTCTATGCGGGTCGACTGAGCATAAGGTGAAGGATTGTCCGAAAAGAAGTATGAAGGCAAGAAGTGTGACTACTGGCAAGGGTAGCGGGACTTTAGAAATCACAGGACCAACGTCATCAAGCAAGCCAACAAAATTAACTGCGAGGGTTTTTAACATGACGGTCCAGGATACGGTGGTAGCTAGCAATGAAACTCCAGGTATTATTCGTATAACTTTTAATTTTTTTTATATATACATGATTTTCATATATATAGTAAATTATTTTATAAAGAAATTTTGAAGGAGAAATTTGGGTTCTTTTAGAAATTAAATTTTCGTTGAATCAGATAGACAAACTTTATGTGAATAGTTAAAGATCAGTTCGATCAAAGTTGGTCGAGATCTACTTGCAATGATTGTGTATGCTATGTACCCTTATATGTATAGGTTTTTAAACGGTGATTCCGGGGACGGAATCTTTATAAGGGAAGGTGAATGTAACAACCCCGATATTTTCAATATAAATAAATCAGAAATTTTGCGTATAATTTTTTTTTATTTATTAAAATAAATATGGGGATATGTGCCAAGATAATGGGTATACGTATTTGTGTGATAAATAAAAATATATTTATTACATAAATTATTACAAATAATTTTTATGTTAGAATTATTGATCATTATAAATTATATTCTTATAATAATTAATTTTATAGTAGAAATGTTTTTATTAATTATTTTTTATGAAAATATAATTATATATTATTTATTTAATATATGAAATGATTTTTGGAATTATTATAATAATTATTTTATTATAAGAATTTACGCTAGATTAATAAAGTTAATTATTTTAATTTAATTAATAATGTTATAAGTGAAAGATAAATCAGATATGGAATCCAAACCCTAATTTTGGATTTTGATCAAGGAATGAGAGTAATAATATAATATTAATTATATTTTGATTTTTGAGTGCTATAGATATGTACGGTATGTATGTATTGATAATGATCAGTCAATTATGGTATATCAGTAGAAGACCTAGTAGTACTATTATTCGAACTCAAACCGGAGTAAAGTGTTAGGTTTGTAATATTCAAGAACGCAATCAAATTGCAAAAATAAGCAGAAACGTGTAAAATCAGAGTTTAAAAATTTACAAACCATATACCCGGATCACCCTTTATGCACAATTATTAATTAAACGAAAAGATAAAGAATAAAATCATACCCTTGAAGATCGAGCTTCCTTAGGTACAAGTTCACCTCCAATCCTTATCGCGTTCAACTTGAATCCACCAGGTTTGGTTCCTTCCTTTGATCAACGTTAGCCACCCAAGTGTTTGGCCTCTAGAGGTGATCCACCAAGGAAGAAGAAGGATTCAAGAAGATGGGTGGTTGGCTAAACCCTAGTTTTTCTATCTCTATAGAAAAGGAGAGTACTCTCCAACCATTGGAATTATATCGTAGTTGTAAAAGTCAACAAAACCCATCACCCATAATAAGACTCCTCTTATTTATAGATGTGGGCAACCCACCTTAACAATTAAGGAATTGGGTTTTTTTTAATTAATTAAATTCTTTTAATTAATTAAGCTCCCTAATCTTATTAAGGATAATTAATTAAACTCCTTTAACTAATTTTCCTTCCTAATCCAATTAGGAATAAATGAGAGTACTTATATTAAATTAATTCCTAAACTCTTTTAGAAATTAAAATAATAATAATAATTGTAATAATATTAATAAGACTCCTCTTATTAATTTATATTTAATATTTCTAAAATATTAAATAATAAATATTAAGCTATTTAATTTATTCTATCACCATAGATTAAATTAAATATACATTTATATTATTACGATTATGCCATTAACTTCTTAAATAATTATTTTTCCTTTTATGGTGTGACCCTTTAGGTTCTCCATATTAAACCTAGGTTGTGAATAAATCAATTAGAACAATTCTAATCTTATTTAAATAAATAAATTAAATAATTAATTTATTTAAATAAATAATATTTATTCTACAATAGGATAAGCCTCCCCTAGCGATCAACGACTTTCCGGATAATATAGATTTCAACATTAATCATAAAAGAACCTTTAAGTAAATAGTTCTGCAGTACAATTCAATCCTTCCACCATACAAAGTCCCAATTAAATATAAGACATGGAATTTCTGCCAAGTCTTATTTTATTTAATTATATGTATTTCGACTCTTAAATGCCTGACTCAAATAATGCGAATTAGAAACTCCTTTCTAATTTCATTACGCCTTAAGCCAAGGACTATTGGGTTGTCATTTATCGAATCACATAGGACATTTCTCTTCTTTTAATAGAAGTGGTAGATTCTTTATTGATCATACATTATCTCCATGTATACTGACTTATTATACCAAGCATACCCTTTGATATACCCTAAGGGTCTTAAGGAATAAGTCAAAGTATAACTCATCATACATAAAATACTATGATGATCTCAAGTCCAAGGATCACTTGTACTATTATCACTACATGAATTCCTATTGACAGGCAAGTAAAACTCAATTAGGTATTCCTTAGCGAGCCACGTTCAGTGAACTTATTCTCCAATAAGCACCTACATACTTGCTTTAGTGTCTCCACACAAATGATCATGAGATCAATCATCCTCATCCAATGAGCAAGCAACGTATGTACCAATCTATCCGGATTCACTAATCCCAATTTAGTAATCCAACGATTGGGAACTATTTTAGTTTTAAGCTTTCTAAGAATTTAGATCTCATTAGAATGATCATCATAATTATTCTAAAAGCATTGCTTAAAACTATGGGTTTATCACATATTATAAAACAGCATCATGTAGATAATTAAAAGCCTTTAATAAATTAATACTTTTTATTAATAAATGAATACGATTGTTACAAAGTATATGCTTTATCATCAAACATGATTGGCTTGTATGCATACTACTTTCATAAAGATCGGTCAAAAATTGTGTTAATGTGATTATAATAAGTGTTAGAATTATAATCTAAGTTAGTAAACCCTAATCATTGTTAGAAACCATAATCTTGAAATTAGAAACCCTAATTTCTATATTTAGTAACCCTAATTAGTAATTTTAAAACCTAATTACTAATTATAAACCCTAATTGCTAAATTAGCAAGGTTAATTATAATTAGTAAATTTTAAACCCTAATATTCCTGTATAATATAATTAGTAAACCTAATCTAATTAGAGTTTTCTAAATTATATTTTTAGAAACTAAAATTTTAAATTTTCAAACCCTAATTTCTAAATCCTATAAATTTTATATGCTAAACCTTAGGGTTAAACCTTAAGGGTTAGGGCAATGACAAAATGGCCATTAAAAGTGCAAACAAAAAGACTAAAATGCCCTTTGTCACATTTTTTTATTAAGCTTACTTGAAAATCTAGGCAAATTGGAGTGGTTGGGCAACTCTTGACCTACCATGTGACACATATCAACACGCGTCTAAGACTTGTATTTATAGAATGGAGAGAGAGAAAAATCATTTACTAGCCTAAATTTTGCACAACTCTCATCTTTGACTCTCTCAAGCTCAAACCTCCAAAAATATCAAGGCATTTCAGTCCCAAAACCAGCCCCACTAACACCCATATCAAACTCAGAATCCCAGAATCAGAATTGATCAAAGAAGGTATAAAAACCCAAGCTATATTCTGAACTTTAATCTTGTGTTAGATGTTATGTTTGAGTGTTAGAATATGTTGTATCTGTTATATATAAGTGCTCTGGGTTGGCACATGATAGATCCATAACATTTAAGAGCTCGAATTGAAAGATTTTCATAATCTGGAAAATCGGGAAATATGGTCTGACAACCAAATGTCAGGTCCCAAAGATCCCATTCTGTTATGTGTTTTTGTTGTTTAAAGATCTGAACATGTAGTATGCTGTGTCGCCCCCAAAATAGGTATACATCACTTATTTTGAGTCGCCAAATATATGGTACAGAATACAAATACAATATTAAATATACAACATGAGCTGTGAGTTTTAATACAAATATTGTCTTCTAGACAGTATTCAAACTCAAAATAAGTCCTCAATACATTTATTATCACACTATTTCATAGAATAGTGAGGACTAATAATGCCATCATCTGGGACCAATCACACTGTTCCCCGACTAGTCCTCGCTACGTTCTCATTTCTCAAGAGAACAATGAAAGCAAAAGGGTGAGCTCAACTAGCCCAAAGAAGAAATGTTATGACTAAGATAATGCAGAATAAATTATCGTTAGCCTTCAACGATGTTTAAAGCGATACAATATAACAAACATCAAGTTTAAGCTCGCATGGAACAAGCAATCCATTAGAAAAGTAAATTAGAGAATAAAATCTACTATCTTCTATGATTTAAAAGGTTTTTCATCACTTTTATCGCTGAGACTCGAATATTCATTAGTATCACAACCACAAATTATTCATGCACTACGGACCAAGGATATTCGTGTTTTCATCAATGGTCATGATCATACCAACAACTGTCCATCAATGCACTACGGGCCAATGAGGACTTTTACCACATCATTTATAACATTACGGTCATGATTATACCAAGAATAATCCTCAGTCATAATCATACCAAGTCCATCTATGCACTCTGAGCCACATATGACTTTCAACATAATATAAACATGAGGATGATGACAATGACATAATAATTCAATAAAACAAGTTCAAGAATAAATTTTAAAGATTTATAAATTAATTTATCTAGGAACCAATAACGTACAAATTGTCAACATGATACTGCTTTGTGGAGTAAAAATTCAAGAATGCTCTGAAGAATATTTCCATGAAAAGATACTGGATGAAGCGCAAATATCGAGGATATTCTACTAATTTCATGGAGTATAGAAGTTAAAACTTTAACCAACTGAGTATAATAGAATATATGAAACTTCAAATGGATTTTTGCCCGCTATGCGGTAATCCACGTAGACAGATCATTTCCACAAGTTAATAAGGAATGAATACAAAGGATCATTCACCATGCATGCAGCAATCCACATAGACAAGTTATTCCTACATAGTAATAAACAATGGAACCAGGTCATGCGTAATTCGCATAGACAGGATATTCCAACAGAATAATAAAGGACGGAACCAGGTCATGCGTAATCCGCACAGACAGGATATTCCAACAGAATAATAAAGAATGGAATAACAACAAAATTCACCAGGCATGCGATGAAGATCATATGCAGAAAAGTTATTCCAATGAGAATAATAAAGAATGGAATAACAGAAAATTTTCACCATATATGCGGTACTTCGCATAGACAGGTTATTCTAACATAATAATAAAGAATGGAATAACAACCATTACAAGTATTGAAAGAAAATAATTCTCTTCATGAATACGAAAGAATAATACCCCTTACCTTAAAAAGAAGAGAATTCTGACGGGTAGGGCAGGGATATACTTGAAGAAAATTTGCACTATTTTTTACGCTCAAAGCTTTCTTAAACTCTAAAGAAATACACTCAAGATTATAGAAGAAGAATTCTCTGAATTTTTGGTATTTTTTTCAATTCTAACTAAGCATCCTATTTATAGGAGAATGGAAAGGATATTATGTAATAAAATATAATATATTCTATTTATAATTATATAATAAAAAATTTATAATATATATATATATATTATTTAAAATCTAATAAAACAAACAACTTTATAAAAGTATTCTATTTTATATCAAAAGATTTTACTATGCAAACACTATGCAGGCACTATGCAAACACCGTGCATAATAAAATATAATATATTCTATTTATAATCAAATAAAACAAAACTTTATAAAAAGTATTCTATTTTATATAAAAAGTTTTCTATTTTATTACATTTATAATAATAATAAATATATATATATATATATATAAACTTTCGTGACTTCCCAGATTCCCCACCTCTATTTTTCTTTCATGGGCCCCACATATGGCCCCATATGTGGGCCAACCTTTTAAGAAATTTCTACCGATTATTTTGAAAAATTGGCAAATGGGGGTCCATAAAATAAGCAAAATTTCAAAAAAATCACCTTAATAATTTTAACAACATTTATGACCTTTATTATAATTTTCAATATTAATCGATCAGGTCGTTCCTAGGAAAGAGGGGGCTTTCCAATAATGATTTCTCCCTATTGCCGCGCAATTAGGTGACCAAACCTCTCCTTGACTGAACTTCTAGACATCGTTAATATTGCAAATAATAATATTAATAACTTTGTCGTCTCAATTATTGATTTAATAATATATAAAATATTGACAATAATTGAATTAAATAACGTGAGATACTATGCAACAATTACTGTAGCAATAATTGAACAAAACTGAGTGACTTCTCATGTAAGCATCAATAATCAATATCGTGTGCTACTATGCAACCACGCGTATTACTGTACTTTTAACACCGGGTAGTTCAACAGTTAACGGTAAAACTTCCGCCGTTATTTTCATAAAATATTTTTGTCATTTTCTCAATCCGACAATAATTCCGTTGTGAAGTCCACCAATGATTGTGCCGTTGTATAAATATTCCCTGTTAAAACGAATATTCCCCGACCAATCGAATATTATATAACAACTTGCATACTTTGCAAAATTTATAAATATTACCCACAACTATAACATTATATCAAATTCATTCCATAATATTCAAAAATGATATTCATAGAAAAATCATCTTTATTCATAAAAGTTGGGGTCTTACATATGCTATCTGATCTCTGTTCTAGAACTTGAATCAAGGTTAAATCGGGCCCTAATCAAAAGATATATGTGGTCAAACTGCGTTGACTGGCATTGACCAAACATTTCTGGGCAACCCAAAAACGTACCCAGAATGTTCTGACAAGAGGTTTAAGGGCTTGGATCTGATAATGATTTAATGATTTGTTATGGTTTTTGCATCTAACATGTACTATGTTGTTTAGATTACATCCTCATGCCTTAAGATCACATAAATAATAAACAGGTTGAAATTTGTGGCCGGTCAAACTAGTTAAGTCGAACATGTTTTCTGTTTTCTGGGTAACCTAGAAAACATATGAACATGTCGTCTGACATAGTTTGACCAGACTAGATCTCGCGTTTGTGTTGTTGTTGTTATGATTTTATGTGATAGATCTACTCATTTGCATGATGATTACAACATGAAATCATTATATCATAAAAATATTACAAGACTAGCTTGTAGGGGAGTCCCAAAGTATGACCCTCGAACTGTTCTTCATTTCGGGGAAACCCAAAAATGAAGAAAAACCTCTGACAGTCACTTGGGAAGCCCAGATCTCATTTATGTTATGTTGTTTGATATTGATTGTGTTAGGAATAAACATGTGAATGATATTCCTATTTATATATATGATTTGATTATGATATACATATGAATGAATATGCAAATATGTTTGCATTAAGAAAAGATGTAAAGTCCTCTGATAGATTATAGAAACATATGTATAAGGACTTAGAATGAATTGATCAAATATGTTAGGTTGATCCTACATAAGCAAAACAGCTTTGTAAAGTCCTTAAAAAGAAATGATGTACAAGGACTATAAATATGGAAAGATAAGCATGTTAGGTTGATCTTATAATGTAATAGATAGGCTTGTCTAATCGTCGAACACTGCACCAGAAATCGTAGTCTGCCAGGAGAGTCAAGGATAACTCGAGAGCTATCAAGGAAGAATCGTAGTCTGCAAGATAGTAGATCTCGGAGTTCGTAGACTGCTAGGAGAAACGAGGAAGGATCATAGTGTGTCAAGGAGCACTTCCTCGGAGCCGTAGTCTGCTAAGGAAGTCATGTTTAGAATCGTAGAGACAACCTACCTACAAGTCGACCGAGCATCTGTCGAAGCCAAGTCAAGAATCGTAGACCACACTCGGAGTCATAGAGTCTACCAATGTCAAAGCTAAGTCAAGAATCGTAGACTACACTCAGAGTTGTTGAGTCTACTAATCACATCAAAGGCAGAGATCGTAGTCGAGCAAGATCAAATGAAGACAACAAGCACAATGACAGAAATTGTAGTGTCATGATCTGATCTCGGAGTCATAGTGTCTGCACAGCCAAAGCTGAATCGTAGAGTGCAGAGCTAAGATCTCAACAGATGTGCTCACAAAGCTAAGGTAGAATCGTAGATCAAACACGATTCGCAACAAATGAGCACTCCTAGAATATCCAAAGAAATGAAGCCTCTGGTTGGTAATGCAAAGATACATCTCACCTAAAGGAAGCCAGAGAGCACTCAACGAATGGCATGCAAGCTAATAGAAGATCTAAGCATCAACTCAATCAGCATTCAGATTAAGTTAAGAAGCCATTCGAGGTAAAGTCTTCCACAAGATGATCACAAGAAGACTTAAGGAGATGACTAAGGAAAGTCAACATATGCAGTGGTTGTCAAGTAAAAAGATGACAACAATCCTGAAAGTAACCAGGATCGTAGTGTTTGCCAAACAAAGAAGAAACAGATGAAGTATACACAAAGATACTGGTCAACCTCTGAATGACAAGGCTAAAGTGATTAAGCATTGGGTCAGTCCATTGATGATAAGTGAACGGGAGATCACAAGAAGAAAACGAAATTTGGACCGCCACAAATCAAGTGTCTTGTTATTCGAAAGGGCGAGCAAGAAGTCAAGCCATCGAGATCTCGAGCAGTTGAGGCAAACAGAAGTGTTGAAGCACTGCACTAGAGAAGGAAGAGGTGTTCCACATTGGAGATCTAATCAACACTCTTCAAGATCGTAGTGTTAACTCTATAAATCAAGAAGCAACAGTCAACAAGACACTACGATCAAGTCCAAGAAGATATGCATCAAAATCGTAGAGCTCGAACACTGAAGATTGAGGCATTGGCAATGGCTCAATCTGAAGATTGATATTCGAATAGAGCTTATTGAGAGCATCGATGCAAAAGGACAACCTCTGATTTAGAAATCAGAAGAAAGAAATAAAGTTGACTACCTGCCCGAGACATGAAAGTGACATCTCTGATGGGGTAGGTGAAATAGTAGACTGCAGTGTTAGAAATTCAAAAAAAGATGTCATGTCACATCTACAGTCTGCACCAAATAACTCGAGATCTGTGAAGCCATTTGAATAGCTTCCAATGGCTACTTTCTAACAGGAAGATTAGAAAGCAGTATAAATCAACAGAGCCTCAAAGATCAAGAGTTGCTGATGATTGCCATATTGCAGAATCGTTGAGTTGTTGAGTTGTTGAATGCTATTGTTGACTCTACGAGTTCCACCAAAGAACAACAGAACAAGTCTCAGTGACAGTGAGACTACATAGGTGGAAGTGACGCAGCTTTGAAGAAGGACTCAAATAGACTAGAGCTTCACTCAACAAAGATGAGAATGCCATTGAAGATGGCAGCCAAGCTGAGAACCGAGAAGGCTAAGGAGATAGCATTCAGAAAAGTGGCAAAGTACAAAGAAGATTAGGAGAGACACTCTACGAATCACCATGAACCTTAAGCTGAAACTGAATAAGTGCATAACCATGTCTGCAAAATATTCAAGAAGGGTTCAGGGATTGCTCAGTGCCAGAAGAAGTCTACCAAAAGCTCAGGCAGTTAGAAAATCCAGATGGTGATGGTGCACAGCTGACATCAGATGAAGATGAGCAGAAAAGAGTAAAGATTAGCTGCACCAAAAAAGATGTGGTCCATACTCGAAGCAGAATGCAAAGAGGACCACACCAAGCTGCTAAGTATAGAAGATGTTCAAAGCTTAATGACATCTTAGCAGCTCAACACCAACAACATCAACAACTACAACAACAAGAAGCTAGGGTCTGAGGGGTCCTTGTCTGGAGGGACTAAATGAAGAGAAGTTCCAAGGCTGCTGGCCTTAAAGAGTTCTTAGTGGACTGAAGTCCCAAGGCTGCTAGCCTTGAAGGAATATTAGTGACTCAGGGTGCTGCCCTTCCTTAGTGGAAATCCTGCTAGTTGAAAGCAGAAGAGTGGATTAGGAGCTTGAGTCTCTGAACCACTTAAAACCCTTTGTGTCTTTTACTTTATGTCATTTACATTATGTATATTAACTGCTATAACTGCTATGTATATCTTAGCTACTTACCACTGAACTAACTCTATGAACAATGTATGTATGATTATGAATATATCAATGAAGGGGATCTTTAACTTATTCCGCTGTGCTTGAAAAGATTCTTATGTTTGTCATATGCTAAATTATTAGAAATACAAAATGAACCATAAAATTATTTGAAAGAAAAAGGATCTATTCAACCCCCCCTTCTAGATCTATTGTGCCTATTGGGAACTAACAATTGGTATTAAAGCAGATTCTTATGCTATATTCAAAAGCTAATCACTTTGAGTCTGATCCTAGGCACAAACATTATTCTAAACTTAGTTTAGTAGTAAGTCACTTGTTATATGCAGATGAGCTCACACGTTGGAAATATTGTGTACAGGCAAATATGTATATACCCCTGAAGCTGCTCAGACTAGTCCATGTTCTTGATTGCCATATCAACAAGACCAATCCTTGCTCGCGATCAACCTTGTAGTCTGAAGACCAGGCTAGAAAGCTCAAGAGTCAAACATCCACCAGCCAGAAAGATGAAAAGGTAATACATGCTAAGAAACGCTTACCCAGAGAAGAAAGAAGAACTTCTCAAACAAGTGACTGGCCAACCAGCAGCTGGATGGAAACCTTGTGAACTCAAGGATGTCAAAAGACTAAAGATCTTGATATTCTCTTAGCTTACATCTTCAAGACAACGACTGATTGATTGAAGGTCAACTGGAGCAAATAGCTGTCAGGAGCAAATGAGAAACTATACACATCAATGCCTAAACTCAGTATATCTGCGATAAATGACTGCTAAGAAACTGACAGTAAAAAGGTATGGTTCCTCACCTATATAAATATGTACATCATGATTTCACCTCCTTATGAACCATAACAGTATTCTTTAAAGGAACCATAATCTACCTAAAAAGGTGAAGAGAGAAAGTACACTGAGGGTGAAAACTCAAATGACTATAAACTTTCTCTCCATCGAAGTTTTAGGTTGAATATGATATCTTGAAAGTAATCTGAAATGGGTCATAAGAGCATCACAGGTTAAATTAATTCTATGTGAAGTAATCTTTGCTGATGGGTTAGTATGTATGTACCTCCTATGATCTAAGTGTTTAATAACACACAAAGTATGATCAGTTCTACAAGAGTATCTTGAAGATTCATAGAAACTGATCACCTCCATGAATCAACCAGATACTAATAAATCGTAGAGTTGATTCTCGCTCTGTGAATATTTAAACCTTGTGAACATAACCTAGCAAATGATGAAACCTTCAAAGAAAAAGAGTGTTTTATTATAATAGCAAATCTTACACACACTCACCATCATGCATCTCAAAATATATTATCTAAATTAGTTACATGCATGAATATGACTGGTGGTGATCAATATGATGATTATCCAAATATATGAGGAACAGGGGTTTAGAAAACGAACATAACAGGACTCATCTAACCATGGGTACCAGAAATAGAAACTTATAACCTACAGGTACTTGGTCTATCTGGCTACTTTAAGGAATGTTGAAGCAAAAGACTTCAGTCAAGAAGATTCAACCAGCAGAAGGCTTAAGGCTGTTCAGAAATGATTCTGATAAAACTCCTATATGTCAAAGCCTGTCCTTGAAGACCTGCTGAGCTGATCTGAATAAAGCTCACATGGCTGCTGATTTTTATGTAGAAGCAGGCCATTCAATCTGAGATGAAAAAGGGTCTTAGATGCTCATTCATTCAAAATGAAGAATACTCAAGGAAGTTCTCCACAAAGGATTATCGAGCATCAAATATAAGGAACTCATTACGAGAGTAGAACTCTATAAGTCCAAACTGTAAAAGAAGACTACGTTCGTAGTGCTGTTAAAGGATCGTAGAATAATCAATCCTGAAATTGCCCATTTCTACGATATAAGACGATTTAATGATTTCAGTCTGAAGGAGATATGCAGGGATGCTTCCTAATGTACATGAAGAAAAAGAAATCACACCTCCTTTGAAAAGACAACATCAACCGTGGGGAGCGTTGATGCATTAAGGAACAACAACACCGAAATATTCTATGAAGCAATGTACCAAACTATAGAGTCCCAAAACCGTTGTGGTGGATGAACCAAATGAAGATCCATAGTCAGTAGGAACGTCTCAAAACGTATTACTGATAACCTATCAGCCACCCAACTTAAAATCGTGGAGTGCCTACGATCAAACATCTGATCGTAGTGTAAGAGCAGGAGAACACCATGATTACAGCAAATACAAATGTCTAAAGTTGGGAGAGGACCTTCCCACTAGAAAAAGTCAAATGAGATATCAGTGCAAACTACTCCTAAAGTACTTCATCTGGAAAGCACCTCAAGGACAAACCTAACCCTTAGTTCATTCTAAGAGGTTGACCCTTCCTGAGCTACCTTATCCCAGAAGGATTGCTTGATCAAGTTCGTCTCAAGGACTAAGACAGTCAACGATCGCAGAGTAGAGTTTATGAGAACTCAACGGTCGTGATATAATCTCAACGATCGTAGAAACAGACTCGACGATTGCAGTCTTACAAGAGGCTACTCCAACTCATGAGGAGCTTGAAAGAACGGGACAATTGCTCACCCATTCAAATTATGGGAAGATTAGTTTGAATGCTTATTGGAAAGATGTCTTGCTAAAGAAAAATGTCCAAGGCTTCATGAAGTACGTCAGTGGTTGAGGCATGCAGCTTCAAAATGAGGAGTAATATCAAAACCCTCCACTATAGCATCTATCAAAAGTTGATCGTTGAGTCAACAAAGGAAAACGTAGAGTCCATAGCTGCCTTACCATGCTACTCTAAGAACCAAAGAAGTCAACGGTCAATCCACGTCATTTAAACGTCCACTCACCTAAAAGAAATATATAACTAAAAAGTTTATGGGGAGTTACAGTTCATTACTGGGCATCGTGCAACCAATGGCTAGTTGACACATCATAGCGTATGCAGAGTCATAAGGAACTGCCATAAAGACAAATTCAAAATCTGTAAACAGTTACTAGAAACTATCAAACCTCTCTCCCTCCCATTTTCAAACCCTAGAATCCTCTTTGAAGCTTAAATCAATTAAACCTCCAGAACCCAAATAACAATCAGTTGTCTCTCATAAATCTCTCTGAATCAATACCCATACCCCTTGAATCATTCAAATGGAAGATTGGCGAGTAATCACTGACATCCAGCTCGGGATCAAGTCATTTGAGAAATCCGAAAAGAAGTTCAGAAACATTCTTGAACTTGTGAATAAAGATGGATTCTCAGAATGTCTTGAGGCAAGCACTCGAGTATACACTGAATTTGTCAAGGAATTTCTACTCAAATGCATCCATAAATACCAGAACCCTTTCAACCAAGGTTAAAGGTCAGTCTCTAAAACTGAAATCATCCGACATCAATCAATGCTTAGGTTTTCTTAACCTAGGACTGAAAAACCTTGATAAGATTCACACTAAGTAAGCAAAGGAGATTATGGGGTACAAAAGAAACCCCAGTCTGAAGGATATGAAGAAAAAAGGAGTTTCCTGAGGAATTTGAGTTCCTTGCTAAGATAGTGGGAAAGTGTATCCTATGCAAGGATACTGCACATGACACTGTGCTTGATCAGCAGTTGAAGATTATATCTGCAATAGTTCTGAAGAAACAAATCAACTGTGGAAGAAGTCTATAGACAGACCTCTGACTAAGGTCTTTCATGGAAGACTACTGAGTATTGTGATGAAGAAAAAGCTGGGAAGCGAGATCAAGGATGATGAAGGAGAGCCTCTAAATGTTCATAAAATAATGTCTCCACAGTTGTTTATAAACTAGAAGAAAAATCCCTAGGAAACAGGAGGCTAACACAATCTGGAAGCAACAGAAAAGTCTCTGCAAAGAAGAGAAAGACGAAGGAGGTGGAAAGCTCTGAGTCTGATGACTCTACATCAGTAGCTACCACACCGGCAAAGAAGAAGTCTAAGAATGTGAAGAATGAAAAGGCTTCGTCAAGCCATGTCTCCACTAACAAGAAGAAACAAGTAGTAGAAGAAAAAGTCCTGACTACAGAAACCACTAAGAGGAGAAATAACAGACTGCTTCAAGGGCCATCAAGAATGAGAGCTAAGGTGGAAAATAAACCATCCCCAGTTTCCCAAGATAGTACATCTGACAAAAATGAGAACATAGAGTCAGAGGAAGAGAAGGGAACTGATGATTTGAAGACCAAGTCCCCAAATAATGAATCCAGCAATGAAGTTGAAGTTGGATTCATGGAAGAAAATGCAGAATCGGCTGATAAAGAAGAATGCACAAGCCCAGTGGCTAACCCTCAAAGCATTCACTCTGATAATGATGAAAAGCTACAAGATGACCCAACTGCATCTCCAAATGAAAATGCTCCAACAAGCCTAGATGATGGGTCAAATAATGTTGATTCTAAAGAAGAAGGACATGCCCCTGCCAATGCTGAAAGTCAAGGAAGCTTGCCTGATGATTAAAAGGCCTCAGAGTCTGAAGAGGAAGAAGAGTCTGACTCTCCCATATTTGAACCACCAAGGAGAAGGAAGAGCTACAGATTAATTGCTCAATTTGCCTCCAAGAAGAGAAATGTTCACTCTACTACAATCAATGAGTTAAGTGATGATGAATCTGAATCACAGGAAGAAAGTGCTGAAGATGGGTCTAGTAATGAAGAAGATGAATCAAAGGAAGATCTAGCTGAAGAAGGTTCTGGAAATGAAATTCAGCAAGATGAATTCACTGATGAATCTGAGGAAAGGAGCCAACAAGATTCAAGCTCAAGAAGTAAAGAATTGGAGAAAGAATCTAATTATGCAAATCAGGAATTTGGAAAACCAGCAAACTATCCTATCATCTCTCCAGCCAAGATTGACAAAATAGTAGAAGGCTCGAATGAATCACCAGACGTACTTCCAGAAATTCCAAGACTAGAACTGGTTGCTCAGAACTTCTCAAAGTTGAAAAGTGATACAACAATGATGATCAAAGATAAGCCCCACTACAAAATCTACAGACATGCTGGCAATTGTTATATTCCTTATGATCGCAGAGTGGATTCTGAGATAAGAAGGATCATGATCAAGGAAATAATCATAGAGTCTGTTCACACTACAACTGATGGCGTCCAAGTCCAAAATGAGAAGTGTGACGCCCCCAAAATAGGTCCACACGACCCATTCTGAGTCGCCAGATATCACACTATAAAAATCAAATACAAACTTTATTTCTACAACTGTTGAACTGTCATGTAGAGTACGACAACAGTTAACTATGAGTTTTAATACAATATTGTGTCGTAGACAGTATCCAAACTCAAATTGTTACAATGTCATATAAAATATAGCAGCAAATATTTTAAGACCCCAAAGAAGAACGAGAAGATTACTGTCATATTCATTCTAATGAGGTTCACTTTTGACACTTTCAAGGTCGGGTTCTCATCACCCTATTGTTGTTCGCCAAAATCAATTATTAAGTGACGTATAAAATACGACACACACATCTTAGGTCTTCAATACAATTATCTGTTGCATGTCATGCCGTTTTATAATGTATCAAGAAACTTCGACAGTCTTGGACCATCACACTATTTCCCTGTTATCCCCGCTCGACCCAGCTACACTCTTATTACCTGAAAGGAATTGTGAAACAAAAGGGTGAGCACAACTAGCCCAGTAATGAATATCATAACTAAAGATAATTACATTATCAATAGTTTTCATCAATAATAACTCAGAGATTTAGAACATATGGTAGATGAAAAAACTTCTCAACCATAGATGCAGCGAAACGAGCAATCCATTAAAAGAGTCAAATAGACCATCAGGTCTATTATCTTCTCCATGTTAAAAGTCCACCAATAATATTTTATTCCTGTAACATCAATCAACAATTCCTGTCCACAACCATATGAATAACTCATAATCATAATTGTGATTCTAAATTCCTTTTCGCACCTAGGACGAAGATAATTTTCATCACCTATCTTCACTTGAAACATCAAAAATCATGATTATACCAAATCACAATTTCTGCTCATAATCATACTAATTAAATCATCTTTGCACTATGACCAAAGATACTGAAACTCAACTCAATAATTAATCCACATCATCGAATCATCCCTGCACTACAGGCCAAGGATATTCTTTAGTATCAAGACCACGAATTATCCATGCACTACAGGTCAAAGATAATCATGTTTTCATCAACGGTCCTGATCATGCCATAAAACAATTCAACTTTGCACCCTTGGCAGAAGAGAATCCATAGCCATAATCATACAAAAAACTGTCCATCAATGCACTACGGCAAATGAGGATTTTTACCACATCATTCGTCACATTACGGTCATGATTATACCGAATAATCCCTAGTCATAATCACGCCAAGTCCATCTATGTACTACGGGCCAAAGATGACTTTTACCACATCATTTGTAACATTACGGTCATGATTATACCGAATAATCCCTAGTCCTAATCATACCAAGTCCATCTATGCACTACAGGCCACAGATGACTTTCAACATAATATAAACATGAGGATGATGACAATATTATAAGCATTAATCAAACGAAATCAAGGATAAATATTAAAGACTTTAAATTTATCCAAATATTATCCATCATTTAATAAACTCATGATCTAATATTGTTAATATTATAACAATATTTTAATTACTTCTTAAACTTATAAACAATTTATTTCAATTGTTTACACTTTACCAAATAATGCATTTAATCATTCAAAAATATCATACTTATAAGATTTCATCACCAATGATCAAATCACTCATCAAAAATCTACACATACCTTATATAGGACTTTCAAGCCATAAAATCCTATTTACCAATTTTTTAACTTCACATAACATATTTAATTCATATGTTCGTAACTAAACTATTTTTATGAAAAATACCAAATCAGTCCCAAAAATTATTCTTTTCTGGGATTTAGCATAATATAGTCCCATATTGAATATATATTTTTCTCGACATTTTTAAAAATGATTTACTATTTTTCAAAAATCAATTTCTAATTAATTTCTTAAGGAATAAGCTACATCAAGGTTAACTCCAGAAATTCCCAAATCTTGGCAGGATCTTACACATGTTAACGTGAGCTTCTAGTTTAAATTTCATGGTCATCAGAGTTATAGAACTCTGGTTATAGCATTTTTCGTCGGAAAAACCTAAATATTGAAATGCTCATAACTTGCTCATTTTAAGTCGGAATGAGCTTATTTTTGGACAGAAGGTACTTTATACCATATACTTTCATGCCCCAAAAGGCCAGAATTTTTCTCACAAATTAAGTGGCCGAAACAACCCTTTTAATTTCTGGACAGTAGCTTTTTCGGTTTTTATAGCTTTTGACTCCTTTGCTAAAATCAGTCCACACGAAAATCTACAACACCTTTTACAGTGATTCTACTTGGATAAGTTACAAAACTCATAGATCTATCTCTAGAACTTAACCTCACTCAAAAATTCGAAATATAATAGGAGATATGGTCAATTGAATTTCATGTTCCATTTTCACCAAAATCTGATTTTTCAACCCTTTGTGATTTCTAAGAAACTTTCAAGTTTTCACATAATAACCAACATAACTCATCATAACACTTACTAATACCACATATACCCATGATTTTCATTAGTCCAATGCTTTTATTATGACTTTCCTCATAATCCACGTAAACAGATCATTTCCACAACTTAAGAAGGAATGAAATACAAAGGATCATTCACCATGCATGTGGTAATCCACATAGACAGGTTATTCCAACAGAATAATAAAGAATGGAATAACAAAAGGATTCACCATGCATGCGATAGAGAGCATTGCATGAATGAGTTATTCCCAACGAGAATAAAAAAAGCGGAACCGAATTAGGTGTAAAAGCATGACATGATATTCCGGCGACAGAATAGTAAAAGCGGAACCCGGGTCCGGCAGAAAAACGCAGACGAGGATATTCCAACAGAATAATAAAGAATGGAATAACAACAGAAATCACCATGCATGCGATAGACCGCACAGACAGGTTATTCCAATAGAATAATTAATGGAACCAGGTTTGGCGTAATACGCACCGACATGATATTCCGATAGAATCATAAAGAAAGGAATAATAAAAGAATTTTACCATGTATGCGGTACTTCGCATAAATAGGTTATTCTAACATAATAACAAAGAATGGAATAACAGAAGTTCTCTTCATGAATACAAAAGAATTATACCCTTACGAGTACAACAAATAATATCCCTTACATAATAATGATATCCCTTACCTTAGAAAGAAACTGAATACTGGAGTAGAGAGGTAGCAGACTTCTCTTCTTCCTTCTCTCTATAGCTTCTCCCTCTAAAATTTCTCTATAATAATTGCTCTATAGCTTTTGTGAATTGGTGAGAAATGAAGAAGAATGAGCTTCTATTTATAAGAAAACATAGTTTCGATAATTGCACATTTTGGGGCTCGAAATATTATAGTACAATACCTTCATCTTTTCCTTCATTTTTAATTTAGTCCTGCAAGTATTATCAAACTTGAACCACCTCCCCTAATAGTAAATCATATGACTCAATAGTAAATCATGTGACTCAATAGTTCTAGACATGTGAAAATACGAATTACAATATAGTACCTCCATCTATACCTCCATTTTTAACTTAGTCATTCAAGTATTATCAATCTTGCACCAACTCCCCTAATAGTAACAAGAATGTGAATCAATAGTACACACATGTGAACAAATAGTTATAATCATGTGAATTAATAGCAATCAATTGCTCATTTATCCGGTTAATTACACGACTGGTCAATATAACCTCTAGACATCAATTTTTATCGAAATAAATATCGATTTTCACTAACACTAATAATTCCAACACAATGGAACTATTTTTATCAACAATATAAATTTTGAAATTTTGAAGTTTGACTTTTCTCGAAAAAGTCAACTGTTGACTTTTTAACCAAAAAATCAACCCCGGAAAATTTTATGTTTATAGTCTATTTGTACTAATTTCATCATTCTGGACTCAAATATCATGTCCGTGTCTCCAAATTCAACTCCAAACTCAAATTTAATTTTTAATAACATTCATCATTAATATCATAACTCACAATATTTATCAACCAGGTCGTTCCCAGGAAAGAGGGGGCTTTCCGATAAGGATTTCTCCTTATTGGCGCGCAATTAGATAACCAAACCTCTCCTTGACAGAACTTCTAGACATTGTGAATTTTGCAATTTATTAATATGAATAACTTTGTCGTTTTCTCAATCCGACAATAATTCTGTTGTGGGGTCCACCAATGATTGTGCCGTCGTACGAATATTACCCGACAAAAAGAATATTCCCCGACCAATCGAATAATTTATAAGAACTTGCATACTTTGCAAAATTTATAAATATTACCCACAACTATAACATTATATCAAATCCACACCATAATATTAAAAAAAATATTTCGAGGAATTTAAATCTTTATTCATAAAATTTGGGGTCTCACAATCTCCCCTCCTTATGAAATTTCTCCCTCGAAATTTACGTACGTACCTGATATTTGAAGAGATGAGAATACCTTGCTTTCTATTCGGACTATACCTTCCCGGTTATTTCCTCTGTATATTGCTCATCTCTTGTATTTTAGATATCATTCTAGAATACAGTTTCAAAATAAGGGTTAATTGATACGCCACATATTATTCCTATACTCTGACCGAACAATTAAATACCAAACAAACTTAAGTAGGTCATACTAGCGAAAGAATTCTCCGACTCTCCCCTCCTAGTTTTTATCTCACATCTCAGCCAAGGATCATATCCCTAGCCTTTGATACCAACTGTGACGCCCCCAAAATAGGTCCACACGACCCTTATTTTGAAACTGTATTCTAGAATGATATCTAAAATACTCATAGAGTCTGAGATAAGAAGGATCATGATCAAGGAAATAATCATAGAGTCTGTTCACACTACAACTGATGGCGTCCAAGTCCAAAATGAGAAGTGTGACGCCCCCAAAATAGGGTCACACACGACCCATTCGAGTCATGAGATATCACACTATAAAAATCAAATACAAACTTTATTTATACAACTGTTGAACTGTCGTGTAGAGTACAACAACAGTTAACTGTGAGTTTTAATACAATATTATCTCGTAGACAGTATCCAAACTCAAATTGTTACAATGCCATATAAAATATAGTAGCAAATATTTTAAGACCCCAAAGAAGAACGAGAAGATTACTATCATATTCATTCTAATGAGGTTCACTTTTGACGCTTTTAAGGTCGGGTTCTCATCACCCTATTGTTGTTTGCCAAAATTAATTATTAAGTGAGGTATAAAATATAACACACACATCTTAGGTCTTCAATACAATTATCTGTTGCATGTCACGCCGTTTTATAATGTATCGAGAAACTTCGACAGTCTCGGACCATCACACTATTTCCCTGTTATCCCCGCTCGAACCAGCTACACTCTTATTACCTGAAAGGAATTATGAAGCAAAAAGGGTGAGCACAACTAATGAAAGAAAGAATATCATGACTAAAGATAATTACATTATCAATAGTTTTTATCAATAATAACTCAGAGATTTAGAACATATGGTAGATGATAAAACTTCTCAACCATAGATGCAGCGAAACGAGTAATCCATTAAAAGAGTCAAATAGACCATCATGTCTATTATCTTTTCCATGTTAAAAGTCCACCAATAATGTTTTATCCCTATAATATCAATCAACAATTCATGTCCACAACCATATGAATAACTCATAATCATAATTGTGATTCTAAATTCTTTTTCGCACCAAGATGAAGATAATTTTCATCACCTATCTTCACCTGAAACATCAAAAATCATGGTTATACTAAATCACAATTTCTGCTCATAATCATACTAATTAAATCATCTTTGCACTACGGCCAAAGATATTTATTATTATCACATCTATGAATTAATATTTCATTGCTGAGACTCAGCTCAGTAATTAATCCACATCATCGAATCATCCCTGCACTACAGGCCAAGGATATTCTTTAGTATCATGACCACGAATTATCCATGCACTACAGGCCAAAGATAATCGTGTTTTCATCAACTGTTCTGATCATGCCATAAAACAATTCATCTTTGCACCCTTGGCCGAAGAGAATCCATAGCCATAATCATACCAAAAACTGTCCATCAATGAAGTACGACAAATGAGGATTTTTACCACATCATTTGTCACATTACGGTCATGATTATACCGAATAATCCCTGGTCATAATCACGCCAAGTCCATCTATGCACTACGTGAAAGTAGTATGCACACAAGCCAATCATGTTTGATGATAAAGCATATACTTTGTAACAATCTTATTCATTTATTAATAAAAAGTATTAATTTATTAAAGGCTTTTAATTATCTACATGATGCTGTTTTATAATATGTGATAAACCCATAGTTTTAAGCAATGGTTTTAGAATAATGATGATGATCATTCTAATGAGATCTAAATTCTTAGACAGCTTAAAACTAAAATAGTTCCCAATTGGTGGATTACTAAATTGGGGATTAGTGAATCCGGATAGATTGGTACATACGTTGCTTGCTCATTGGATGAGGATGATTGATCTCATGATCATTTGTGTGGAGACACCAAAGCAAGTATGTAGGTGCTTATTAGAGAATAAGTTCCTTTGAGCATTGGCTCGCTAAGGAATACCTAATGGAGTTTTATTTGCTGTCAATAGGAATTTCTGTAGTGATAGTAGTACAAGTGATCCTTGGACTTGAGATCATCATAGTATCTTGTGTATGATGAGTTATACTTTGACTTATTCCTTAAGACCCTTAGGGTATATCAAAGGTATGCTTGGGTATAATAAGTTGTAGACATGGAGATAATGTATGATCAATAAAGAATCTACCACTTCTAATAAAAGAAGAGAAATGTCCTATGTGATTCGATAAATGACAACCCAAGAGTCCTTGGCGAAAGCGAATGAAATTAGAAAGGAGTTTCTAATTTGCATTATTTGGAGTTGTGCATTTAAGGATCGAAATACATATAATTAAATAAAATAAGACTTGTGATGAATTCCATGTCTTATATTTAATTGGGACATTGTATGGTGGAAGGATTGAATTATACGGTAACTATTTACTCAAAGGTTCTTTAATGATTAATGTTGAAATCTATATTATCTGGAAAGTCGTTGATCATTAGGAGGCTTATCCTATTGTAGAATAAATATTATTTAAATAAATTAATTGTTTAATTTATTTATTTAAATAAGATTAGAATTGTTCTAATTGATTTATTCACAACCAGGTTTAATATGGAGAACCTAAAGGGTCACACCATAAAAGGAAGAATAATTATTTAAGAAGTAAATGGCATAATCGTAATAATATGTTATGTATATTTAATTTAATCTATGGTGATAGAATAAATTAAATAGCTTAATATTTATTATTTAATATTTTAGAAATATTAAATATAAATTAATAAGAGGAGTCTTATTAATATTATTACAATTATTATTATTTTAATTTCTAAAAGAGTTTAGGAATTAATTTAATATAAGTACTCTCATTTATTCCTAATTGGATTAGGAAGGAAAATTAGTTAAAGGAGTTTAATTAATTATCCCTAATAAGATTAGGGAGCTTAATTAATTAAAAGAATTAATTAATTCAAACCCAATTTCTTAATTGTTAAGGTGGGTTGCCCACATCTATAAATAAGAGGAGTCTTATTATGGGTGGGATGGGTTGTTGACTTTTACAACGTAATAATTCTAATTTGTTGGAGAGTACCCTTTTTCTATAGAGATAAGAAAAACTAGGGTTTGAGCCATAACACCCATCTTCTTGAATTTTATTCTTCCTTGGTGGATCACCTCAGAGGCCAAACACACATGGGTGGCTAACGTTGATCAAAGGAAGGAACCAAACCCGGTGGATTCAAGTTGAACGCGAAAAGGATTGGAGGTGAACTTGTACCTGAGGAAGCTCGATCTTTAAGGGTATGATTTATTCATAATCTTTTCGTTTAATTAATAATTATGCATAAAGGGTGATCCGGGTATATGGTTTGTAAATTTTTTTAAACTCTGATTTTACCACGCTTCCGCTAATTTTATGCAATTTGATTGCGTTATGAATATTACAAACCTAACAGTGGTATCAGAGCCAGGTTTTATGCGAATTATTAATTGTTTTAATTTGATATATAAATTGATATGTGTTTAGAACAATTTAATTGGGCATAATTTTATTGTATAAAATTTAAATAAAAAAAATAATAAAAAAAAAAATGCATTCGGTCAAAATTTGAAGCAGCAGTACACGGCTTATTTGGAAATCTTAAAATTGGCTGTTAACTAAAAGCTGTGCACGGTTTTCGAAAAAAAAAAAAAAAAAAAACTTTCCGGATTGCTTGCAAGTTTAGTTTACTATGGATTTGTAATCCTGGAATTTTGTTTTTTTGGCCGCACGCAAATTAAGGCTTCAGGTCATCCAAATAAAAAAAAAAAAAAAAAAGAGTTAACGGAAATCAGCAGCAGTACACAAATTTGCAAATCAAGATTATTAAAGGAACATGTAGATAATTTGAAAGTGGGCCACGTGATTTCCGTTATGATATACACGGTTATTATATATATATATATAATAGTTATATATATATATATATAATATTCTTAATAATTTTATTATTAAAATAAAAATTTTATTTTAATATTAAAATAAAAGGTTTATTTTTATATTAAAATATAAAGTTTATTTTAATTTTAAAATTAAATTTCATGCTAACTAATTAGAGTTGGAATTGGATTCCATGATAACTAATTGGAGTTGAAATTGAATTTATTTTTCCTTAAATAAAGGAGTTTATTTAGATATGAAATAAGATTTCATATTATTCAAAATAAAAGAGTTTATTTGTGAATAGGAAAGAGAATCCATGTTTCCTTAAATAAAGGAGTTTATTTAAATATGAAATAAGATTTCATATTATTCAAAATAAAGGTGTTTATTTGTGAATAGGAAAGATAATCAAGTGTTTCCTTTAATATTTTTTTTACATGGAATTGGATTCCATAATTAATTAAAATAAAAGAGTTTATTTTAATTATTTTTTTTTTTACATGGAATTGGATTCCATAATTAATTAAAATAAAGGAGTTTATTTTGATTAAAGATTTTGATTAAAATAAAATAGTTTATTTTATTCAAAATTAGATAAATTAAAATAAAATAGTTTTATTTTGATTTAAATTTGGATTAAAATAAAGGAGTTTATTTTGATTCAAAATTAGATTTTATACTAACTAAATTTGCCCATTGAATGATATCAATATATATATTAAATATTTATTATTCATGAGATGAATGTTATTTATTGATGCGTATGGTGATGTGTATGATAATAAATGGGATTGATTATGGACTATTGATTAAATGTGATTGGATTTTATTTTAGTTGGATGTATGAATGTATGGGTTTTTATTAAATGGGGTCTCTGCGTACCTCGTCTTCTCTAATTTTTCTTAATGTAAATTCTAACTCCCTCCTATGTACTTCCCCTTGACTGCTGATCAAGGTTTCTATTTATTTTAAAATAGTTTTGTAATAGGAATAATTAGAATTATTTAATGGAGCCCGAGTTTAAATGTAATAGTTATATTTAAATATTAATTCTTGCACCCCTAGGGTTTGACCTTTTGGTTCACTTGGTGGCTCTAGTGAACCAAACTAGAATAAAAGTCCATAATCAATCGGGTAGAATATAGTATTCTATATGTGCATGCTTATACTATATATATTATATATTATGCAAACATGCTTAGATGTTCATTAATATAACGCGTATTTTATATATATATATGCATGCTGCGCTAAACAAGATGAGACAAATTAATAACAAACCCTCAATTTTTATATTAAGTCCTAAGCGTTCAAAGATATTTGGAATATCGAGCGTCAGCCTTCTAGCATGATAAAATTAATAGAGTATTAAATATTTAATATGAGTTTGTTGTGTCACCACAAGGCAAGTATTAAGTATTTAAGATGTTAATTTATCACATTTGATGCTTATAAAGAAAATTGAACAATATTGTTTTGTTGTGTCACCACAAGGATGATATTTTTTTTTTGAATATATGGAGTGCTAGGTCGGACTTAACTTGGATAATTTTGATTCGGATGTGCCACCACTTGATCAAAATAATCTAAGAGGCATAAAGACAAGGAGTTGCATAGTTGATGTAATTGACAAAAGTTGTCTACCTATTTATTTATATATAGTTTGTTGTGTCACCACAAGGCTATATACATTTGAAATGGGATCCTTATTCTCACTAGCAAATCTTTAATTAGATTTTGCCGAACTATATAAGTGAGGGTAATATAGTTTGAAGAAAATAGTGGGAGATACCAATTTAAAACAAGACCTAATTTATTTTGGTAATTAATAAAAGAATGTATGTTAAAATGTTGTTAATTACAAATTCATTTCTGAAATTTTACAATGTCTAAAATTACTATCATCTGCGAAGCATATTAGATGCTAAATTAACCGGAATAGGATTAAATGGATTGGTTAAGGAATATGAGAATAGTTCTCATAAATTTGAAAAGCTATCTTATGTCATAATCGTCTATCCTCGCAATGGTTGAGATAATGCCTCTGAGGAAGAGATTGCTACTTTTAGAAAGTGGCAAGATGATGCACGATTGGCTCGATGCATCATGCTCGCATCCATGAGTAATGAGCTTGACGTCGACATGAAACTATGGATGCTCTTACTCCACGCACATCAAGTAGTTGATGGTGAGGAAAGTGGGGGTGAAAGATATCGAGATATCTAAGGAGCTCTTCCGATCTAGAATGGCCGATGGCACTATAGTATGCAGATAAAAAGTTCTTAACATAATCAATTTGATTGATCAATTAGGACAACTTGTTTTGTCATGGATGGAGAGTTGAGCCAAGATTTGATCTTGCACTCACTCCGGACTCCTTTCACAATTGTTGTGAATTTTTTATATGAACAAGCTAGAATATCACCTCATTTGATTTGCTTAACACATTGAAAAATGTTGAGAGTCACTTTCCAACCAAGAAAGATCAAGTCTTACTGGTAAGGGCCAAAGGATCTTCTGAAAAGAAGAACGATTCAAAGAAGGGAAATTAGAAAGGCGTAAACAAAGGATAATAAGAACAAAACTGATATGGATAGCAAATGAGTTTGCTTCCACTGCAATAAGCTTTGGACCACCGGAAAGAAACTGCGAGAAGCATCTTGCAGAGGCTAACCAAAGAAGCTTAGTGAAGTTTTGGTTATAAATACAAATTTGTTCATGATTGAAATAAATTTTTCTTTAAGTCAAGGTTCTACTTGGGTATTGGATACCGACTTTGGTTATCATAAATATAGATTTATGAAGGACCAGCAGTAAGTAGAAAGTTAAACAAATATAAGTAATCTATATGCGGAAATGTAATAAAGGTTGCAACATTAGCCATAGAAACTTATAGTTTAGCAATGCCTACTGGGCAAATCTATTAAGTCGATAAGTTGTTATTGTATTCCGAGTTCTTGTTAAAATATTATTTCCATTTTATTGTTGGACAATGAAATCTTTGGTATTATAATTAAGAACAATTGTTGTTCTATTTATAATAATAATGTTTTGTATAGAATGGAATATTACTTAATAAATTTTGTATACTTGACTTACTTGAAAATAATTTTGCATATTGAACAAATTAGTATAAGAAAAGGAGATGATCATTCAACGAGTTGAATGTATGTATTTGCTAAAATACAAGTGTGAATTATTTGAAAGGTTCAAAGAATTCAAAAGTGAAACAAATTGGCAAAGTATTAGGATTCTTTGATCGGATCAAGGAAGGAATACTTGTGCAATAAGTTTCTAGATCATCTCAAATGGTTTTCTCATAATGGACACCTCTCGATACATAATAATTGATTGATGTATCTGAAAGGAAAAATCGTACCTTGTTGGACATGGTGCTGTCCATAATGATTTTATCGACATTCCAGTATCCTTCTAGGGTCATGTCCTAGAAATAGCTGCATATCTACGAAAAGGTAACCTCAAAATCCAGCCCCAAGACTCCATAAAAGTTATGGACAGGGAGGATTCCTAATCTTAAGTATGTTAAGATAAGGGGTTGTCCAACTTATGTGAAACGGTTTCAAAGGATAAGCTTGGGACAAGATTTGACAAATACAGATTTGTGGGACATCCTAAAATAAGTTTAGGGTAAATGTTCTATAATCCTACTTAGCAAAAGGTGTTTATTGCGAAACACGCTGCCTTCTAAGATAAAGGCGTTTATCATTAAAAGGGGCTAGTGGGAGGATAATAGATCTTGAAAAGTTCAAGAACCACAAAATCTATAAGTCGAATAAGAGGAACACGTAGATAGACCTATTGTACCACTGTTAATCGTAAATCGGAATAGTACCAAAGATACCTAGGAGGTATGGATTCATCATGGATGATGATGATGAGGTACACATCATAGAAGATGATGATCGAGTTACATTCGATGAGGTAAGACTTTTAGTGTGTACAAAAGGGTCGATTGGGGCGTCGTGAAATTTTTAGTATTATATGTTGATATACTACGGATGAGGAATTACATACCAATGCTACAATCAGTAAAGATAAAGTTGTCTAAACAATCCTCCATGAATGATTTGGAAGAGTATCTTAATTGGGGATATAAATCTATATAGATAGATTTAAGAGGATGCTCGACTTAACCCAAGGAACGTATATTCATTTGATGCTAAAGTCGTTTAGCATGGCAAACTCTAAGAGATGTCTCATGTAGATGAGCTATGGAGTGTATCTCTCTTAATAGTCCCCACAGACTCCTGAAAAGAGAGGTCGCATGAGTGACTATCATGTATGCAATGAAATATACGAGACCTGATGTTGATCAGTCATATTCTGGAGAAGATCACTGTAAGACAGTGAAAAACATCTTAAAGTTCTTAACCGGCACTAAGGATGTGAGCAAACATGGTGGGTCTGAATTAAAACTAGAGGGCTTCTGAGACTCAAGTTTTTCAGATGAGACCAAGACGACAGAAAATCCACTTTAAGGTAAAAAGTGTTACCATGAGCGGTGGTGCGAGTGAATTGGAAAGGTTCCAAACAATGAAAGAGTTCTTTGGTTTAGTGATAAAGACAAAGTATATAGCTATAAATGAAGTTGCAAGTTGATTGTTTGGATTAAAAGTTCATTCTGAGAACTAGGAATAGTTCATAAGTCTCGTCTTGGATCTAAACATGTGTTGTGGCACTTTCATTTGATTATTAGAATCATTGAAAGATGGGAAATCACTATAGAGATAGTGGACTCTCAAGAACAACATTACATATCCATTAACTAAAGCTTATCCAATGACGGGATAATCGTCACTTAGAGAAGAAGAGTATAAGATACCATGACGATTGGCTTTAGTGCAAGTGGGAGATTGAAAGTAGTATGCACACAAGCCCGATCATGTTTGATGATAAAGCATATACTTTGTAACAATCTTATTCATTTATTAATAAAAATATTAATTTATTAAAGGCTTTTAATTATCTACATGATCTTTGTTTTATAATATGTGATAAACCCATAGTTTTAAGCAATGGTTTTAGAATAATGATGATGATCATTCTAATGAGATCTAAATTCTTAGAAAGCTTAAAACTAAAATAGTTCCCAATTGTTGGATTACTAAATTGGGGATTAGTGAATCCGGATAGATTGGTACATACGTTGCTTGCTCATTGGATGAGGATGATTGATCTCATGATCATTTGTGTGGAGACACTAAAGCAAGTATGTAGGTGCTTATTAGAGAATAAGTTCCTTTGAGCATTGGCTCGCTAAGGAATACCTAATGGAGTTTTATTTGCCTGTCAATAGGAATTCCTGTAGTGATAGTAGTACAAGTGATCCTTGGACTTGAGATCATCATAGTATCTTGTGTATGATGAGTTATACTTTGACTTATTCCTTAAGACCCTTAGGGTATATCAAAGGGTATGCTTGGGTATAATAAGTTGTACATGGAGATAATGTATGATCGATAAAGAATCTACCACTTCTAATAAAGAAGAGAAATGTCCTATGTGATTCGATAAATGACAACCCGGTGAGTCCTTGGCAAAGCGAGAATGAAATTAGAAAGGAGTTTCTAATTTGCATTATTTGGAGTTGTGCATTTAAGGATCGAAATACATATAATTAAATAAAATAAGACTTGTGATAATTCCATGTCTTATATTTAATTGGGACGTTGTATGGTGGAAGGATTGAATTGTCGCAGTAACTATTTACTCAAAGGTTCTTTAATGATTAATGTTGAAATCTATATTATCTGGAAAGTCGTTGATCATTTAGGGAGGCTTATCCTATTGTAGAATAAATATTATTTAAATAAATTAATTGTTTAATTTATTTATTTAAATAAGATTAGAATTATTCTAATTGATTTATTCACTTAGGTTTAATATGGAGAACCTAAAGGGTCACACCATAAAAGGAAGAATAATTATTTAAAGTAAATGGCATAATCGTAATAATATGTTATGTATATTTAATTTAATCTATGGTGATAGAATAAATTAAATAGCTTAAAATTATTATTTAATATTTTAGAAATATTAAATATAAATTAATAAGAGGAGTCTTATTAATATTATTACAATTATTATTATTTTAATTTCTAAAAGAGTTTAGGAATTAATTTAATATAAGTACTCTCATTTATTCCTAATTGGATTAGGAAGGAAAATTAGTTAAAGGAGTTTAATTAATTATCTCTAATAAGATTAGGGAGCTTAATTAATTAAAAAAATTAATTAATTAAAACCCAATTTCTTAATTGTTAAGGTGGGTTGCCCACATCTATAAATAAGAGGAGTCTTAATATGGGTGGGATGGGTTGTTGACTTTTACAACGTAATAATTCCAATTTGTTGGAGAGTACCCTTTTTCTATAGAGATAAGAAAAACTAGGGTTTGAGCCATAACACCCATCTTCTTGAATTTTATTCTTCCTTGGTGGATCACCTCTAGAGGCCAAACACATGGGTGGCTAACGTTGATCAAAGGAAGGAACCAAACCCGGTGGATTCAAGTTGAACGCGAAAAGGATTGGAGGTGAACTTGTACCTGAGGAAGCTCGATCTTTAAGGGTATGATTTATTCATAATCTTTTCGTTTAATTAATAATTATGCATAAAGGGTGATCCGGGTATATGGTTTGTAAATTTTTTTAAACTCTGATTTTACCACGCTTCCGCTAATTTTATGCAATTTGATTGCGTTATGAATATTACAAACCTAACACTACGGGCCAAAGATGACTTTTACCACATCATTTGTAACATTACGGTCATGATTATACCGAATAATCCCTGGTCATAATCATACCAAGTCCATCTATGCACTATAGGCCACATATGACTTTCTACATAATATAAACATGAGGATGATGATAATATTATAAGCATTAATCAAATGAAATCAAGGATAAATATTAAAGACTTTAAATTTATGCAAATATTATCCATCATTTTATAAACTCATGATCTAATATTGTTAATATTATAATAATATTTTAATTACTTCTTAAACTTATAAACAATTTATTTCAATTGTTTACACTTTACCAAATAATGCATTTAATCATTCAAAAACGTCATACTCATAAGATTTCATCACCAATGATCAAATCACTCATCAAAAATCTACACATACCTTATATAGGACTTTCAAGCCATAAAATCCTATTTATCAATTTTTCAACTTCACATAACATATTTAATTCATATGTTCCTAACTAAACCATTTTTATGAAAAATACCAAATCAGTCCCAAAAATTATTCTTTTCTGGGATTTAGCATAATATAGTCCCATATTGAATATATATTTTTCTCAACATTTTTAAAAATCATTTACTATTTTTCAAAAATTAATTTCTAATTAATTCCTTAAGAAATTAGCTACATCAAGGTTAACTCCAGAAATTCCAAAATCTTGGCAGGATCTTACACATGTTAACGTGAGCTTCCAGTTTAAATTTCATGGTCATCGGAGTTATAGAACTCCGGTTATAACGTTTTTCGTCGGAAAAACCTAAATATTGAAATGGTCATAACTTGCACATTTTAAGTCGGAATGAGCTCATTTTTAGACAGAAGGCACTTTATACCATATACTTTCATGTCCCTAAAGGCCGAAATTGTTCTCACAAATTAAGTGGTAAAGCTAAATTAGTTTTAATTTCTAGACGAAGAGCTTTTTGGTTTTTTGACTTTTGACTCCTTTACTAAAATCAGTCCACACGAAAAATCTACAACACCTTTTATAGTGATTCCACTTGGATAAGTTACAAAACTAATAGATCTAACTCTAGAACTTGACCTCACTCAAAAATTTGAAATATAATAGGAGATATGGTCAATTGAATTTCATGTTCCATTTTCACCAAAATCTAATTTTCAACCCTTTGTGATTTCTAAGAAACTTTCAAGTTTTCACATAATAACCAACATAACTCATCATAACTCTTACTAATACCACATATACCCATAATTTTCATTAGTCCAATGCTTTTATTATGACTTTCCTCATAATCCACGTAAACAGATCGTTTTCACAACTTTAACAAGGAATGAAATACAAAGGATCATTCACCAAGCATGTGGTAATCCACATAGACAGGTTATTCCAACAGAATAATAAAGAATGGAATAATAGAAGGATTCACCATGCATGCGATAGAGACTGCACAGACAGGTTATTCCCAACAGAATAATAAAGACGGAACCGGGTCGGCGTAAAAAGCGCATGCGAAAGGATATTCGGTGAGAATAGTAAAGAGGCGGAACCGGTCCCAAGTAAAACGCATTACTACAGGATATTCCAATGAGAATAATAAAGAATGGAATAACAAATGAAATCACCATGCATGCGATAGACCACACAGACAGGTTATTCCAACTGAATAATTAATGGAACCAGGTCAGGCGTAATACGCAACGACATGATATTCTGACAGAATCATAAAGAACAGAATAATAGAAGAATTTCACCATGTATGCAGTATTTCGCATAAACAGGTTATTCTAGCATAATAACAAAGAATGGAATAACAGAAGTTCTTTTCATGAATACAAAAGAATAATACCCCTTACGAGTACAACAAATAATATCCCTTACACAATTATGATATCCCTTACCTTAGAAAGAAACTGAATACTGGAGTAGAGAGGTAGCAGACTTCTCTTCTTCTTTCTATCTATAGCTTCTCCCTCTAAAATTTCTCTATAATAATTTCTCTATAGCTTTTGTGAATTGGTGAGAAATGAAGAAGAATGAGCTTCTATTTATAGGAAAATATAGTTTCGATAATTGCACGTTTTAGGGCTCGAAATATTATAGTACAATTCCTTCATCTTTTCCTTCATTTTTAATTTAGTCCTGCAAGTATTATCAAACTTGCACCACCTCCCCTAATAGTAAATCATGTGACTCAATAGTAAATTATGTGACTCAATAGTTCTAGACATGTGAAAATATGAATTATAATATAGTACCTCCATTTATACCTCCATTTTTAACTTAGTCATTCAAGTATTATCAATCTTGCACCAACTCCCCTAATAGTAACAAGAATGTGAATCAATAGTACACACATGTGAATAAATAGTTATAATCATGTGAATTAATAGCAATCAATTGCTCATTTATCCGGTTAATTACCCGACTGGTCAATATAACCTCCAAACATCAATTTTTATCGAAATAAATATCGATTTTTACTAACACTAATAATTCCAACATAATGGAACTATTTTTATCAACAATATAAATTTTGAAATTTTGAAGTTTGACTTTTTCCAAAAAAGTCAACTGTTGACTTTTTGACCAAAAAGTCAACCCTGAAAAATTTTGTGTTTATAGTCTTTCTTTACTAATTTCATCATTCTGGACTCAAATATCACGTCCGCATCTCCAAATTCAACTCCGAACTCAAATTTGATTTTTAATAACATTCATCATTAATATCATAACTCACAATATTTATCAACCAGGTCGTTCCCAAGAAAGAGGGGGCTTTCTGATAAGGATTTCTCCTTATTGGCGCGCAATTAGATGACCAAACCTCTCCTTGACAGAACTTCTAGACATTGTAAATATTGCAATTTATTAATATGAATAACTTTGTCGTTTTCTCAATCCGACAATAATTCCGTTGTGGGGTCCACCAATGATTGTTCCGTCGTATGAATATTCCCCGACAAAAAGAATATTCCCCGACCAATCGAATAATTTATAACAACTCGCATACTTTGCAAAATTTATAAATATTACCCACAACTATAACATTATATCAAATCCACACCATAATATTAAAAAAAATATTTTGAGGAATTTAAATCTTTATTCATAAAATCTGGGGTCTAACAAGAAGCCTCCATCCGATCAAGTAAAATTACCCAACATTTCTTCATCCACAAATAACGATTGGTACTCAACAATTTTTCTGATTATCAACACTTTCGAAAATCTGTCTAAAGATGAAAATCGTAGAGTCCAATCTGGTGTTCAACAAGAGGCTGCCCAACCAGATGACCAAATTCCCACGGAGCTGGAGCTACTAAAGAATTCTGATGAGTTGGTCAAGAAGATTTCTATCATCACTGAAGAGGCAAAGATGTTGACAAAAGCAAGAGATAATGCGGTTCAAGACAGACTCCACGCCGCTATGTTTGACATATCTCTCAAAATTAAAGCAAAAGATCAAATCTATCTGAGGACTATATATGAACAGAAGGAAGAAGCGCTACGAGCGCAAAAGGCTAACAAAGAGAAAATCCAAGTCCTCTCTGACAAGATTGACAACATGAATCAGTCCTTCTCTATGCAACTTGAGTTTAGTCAACAAGAACTCAAGATTAAAGTTGGTAACTCCTCTTATCTGATGGAGCAGCTTGTGTCCAATATGAAACAGCTCTCCCAAGTGATTAATGACAAAAAGGGGGAGAAAAAGAGGCATAGAAAGAGACAGAATAAGAGGCACTCAAGAAAGGGCAAGAAGAGCAGAAGGAAAGAAGAGAAGAAGCCAAAGAAGAAAACACCACAAGAAGTAGCTGAGTCATCATCTGAGGGGGAGCCAAAGGATGATGAGCCTAAAGCTGAGGGGAAGCCAGAAGAAGAGGAGAAAGAGGAGCAAACAATTCAAACAGATAAGTAGCTGATCAACAGACATCCTGGAAACATACTTGGAGCCAAAGAGGTACATCTCTGACTAGTTAGGTATGTTTTAGATCCAGGATGTAAAATGTCAGTGTATTAAATTCCATATTATTATAAATGACATTTATGATTATCTGTTTTAGAAATACAACAGCTCACTGTATATAAGATTCATTCATAACATGCATATGCACTTATTGTTTTTGTCATAATCAAATAGGGGGAGATTGTCAGGAATAAACATGTGAATGATATTCCTATTTATATATATGATTTGATTATGATATACATATGAATGAATATGCAAATATGTTTACATTAAGAAAATCTATAAAGTCCTCTAATAGATTATAGATACATATGTACAAGGACTTAGAATGAATTGATCAAATATGTTAGGTTGATCCTACATAAGCGAAACAACTTTGTAATGTCCTTAAAAAGAAATGATGTACAAGGACTATAAATATAGAAAGATCAAGCATGTTAGGTTGATCTTATAATGTAATAGATAGGATTGTCTTATCGTCGAACACTGCACCAAAAATCGTAGTCTGTCAGGAGAGTCAAGGATAACTCGAGAGCTATCAAGGCAGAATCGTAGTCTGCAAGATAGTAGATCTCGGAGTTCATAGACTACCAGGAGAAACGAGGAAGGATCGTAGTATGTCAAGGAGCACTTCCTTGGAGCCATAGTCTGCTGAGGAAGTCATGTTCAAAATCGTAGAGACAGCCTGCCTACGAGTCGACCGAGCATCTGTCGAAGCCAAGTCAACAATCGTAGACTACACTCGTAGCCGTAGAGTCTACCAATGTCAAAGCTAAGTCAAGAATCGTAGACTACACTCAGACTCGTAGATTCTACTAATCGCATCAAAGGCAGAGATCGTAGTCAAGCAAGATTAGATGAAGACAACAAGCAGAACGATAGAAATCGTAGTGTCAAGATCTGATCTCGGAGTCATAGTGTCTTCACAGCTGAAGCTGAATCGTAGAGTGCAGAGCTAAGATCTCAACAGATGTGCTCACAAAACCAAGGTAGAATCGTAGAGCAAACATGATACTCAACAAATGAGCACTTCCAGAATATCCAAAGAAATGAAGCCTCTGGTTGGTAATGCAAAGATACATCTCACCTGAAGGAAGCCATAAAGCACTGAACGAATGACATGCAAGCTAATAGAAGATCTAAGCATCAACTCAATCAGTATTCAGATTAAGTTGAGAAGCCATTCGAGGTAAAGTCTTCCACAAGATGATCATAAGAAGACTTCAGGAGCTGACTAAGGAAAGTCAGCATATGCAGTGGTTGTCAAGTAGAAAGATGACAACAATCCTGAAAGTAACCAGGATCGTAGTGTTTGCCAAACAAAGATGAAACTGATGAAGTATACACAAAGATACTGGTCAGCCTCTGAATGACAAGGCTAAAGTGATTAAGCATTGGGTTAGTCCATTGATGATAAGTGAACGGGAGATCACAAGGAGAAAGTGAGCTGGACACACCACAAATCTAAAGTGTCTTGTTATTCAGAAGGGGCCAGAGCAAGAAGTTAAGCCATCAGTATCTGACAACAGTTGAGGCAAACAGAAGTGTTGAAGCACTGCACTAGAGAAGGAAGAGGTGTTCCACATTGGAGATCTAATGAACACTCTTCAAGATCGTAGTGTTAACTCTACAAGTCAAGAAGCAACAGTCAACAAGTCACTACGATCAAGTCCAAGAAGATATGCATCAGAATCGTAGAGCTCGAACAACTGAAGATTGAGGCATTGGCAATGACTCAATCTGAAGATTGATATTCGAAAAGAGCTTATTGAGATCATCAATGCAAAATGACAACCTCTGATTTAGAAATCGGAACAAAGAAATAAAGTTAACTACCTGCCCGAGACATGAAAGTGACATCTCTGATGGGGTAGGTGAAACAGTAGACTACAGTGTTAGAAAGTCAGAAAAAGATGTCATGTCACATTTGCAGTCTGCACCAAATAACTCGAGATCTGTGAAGCCATTTGAATAGCTTCCAACGGCTACTTTCTAACGGGAAGATTAGAAAGCAGTATAAATCAACAGAGCCTAAAAGATCAAGAGTTGCTGATGATTGCCATGTTGTAGAATCATTGAGTTGTTGAATGTTATTGTTGACTCTACGAGTTCCACCAAAGAACAACAAAACAAGTCTCAGTGACAGTGAGACTACATAGGTGGAAGTGAAGCAGCTTTAAAGAAGGACTCAAATAGACTAGAGCTTCACTCAACAAAGATGAGAATGCCATTGAAGATGGCAGCCAAGCTGAGAGCTGAGAAGACCAAGGAGATAACATTCAGAAAAGTGGGAAAGTACAAAGAAGATCAGGAGAGCCACTCTACGAATCACCATGAACCTAGAGCTGAAACTAAACAAGTGCAGAACCATGTCTGCAAAACATTCAAGAAGGGTTTAGGGATTGCTAAGTGCCAGAAGAAGTCTACCAAAAGCTCGGGGACTTAGCAAATCCGGATGGTGATGGTGCCACGGTGACATCGAGATGAAGATGAGCGAAAGAGTAAAGATCAATTTGCACGAAAGAAGATGTGGTCGGACTTCAAGCGAGAATGCAAAGAGGACCACACCAAGTCGCTAAGTCTGAGAAGATGTTCAAAGCTTAATGACATCTTAGCGCTCAAAGACCAACAACATCAACAACTACAACAACAAGAAGCGAGGGCTCGAGGGTCCTTGTGGGAGGGACTAAATGAAGATTACAAAGCTTCTTTGGGCTTGAAGAGTTCCTAGGGAACTAGAGAAGTTCCAAGGCTGCTGGCCTTAAAGAGTTCTTAGTGAACTGAAGTCCCAAGGTTGCTTGCCTTGAAGGAATCTTAGTGATTCTGGGTGCTGCCCTTCCTTAGTGGAAATCCTGCTATTTGAAAGCAGAAGAGTGGATTAGGAGCTTGAGTCTCTGAACCACTTAAAACCCTTTGTGTCTTTTACTTTATGTCATTTACATTATGTATATTAACTGCTATGTATGTCTTAACTACTTACCACTGAACTAACTCTATGAACAATGTATGTATGATTATGAATATATCAATGAAGGGGATCTTTTACTTATTCCGCTGTGCTTGAAAAGATTCTTATGTTTGTCATATGCTAAATTATTAGAAATACAAAATGAACCAGAAAATTATTTGAAAGAAAAAGGATCTATTCAACCCCCCCTCTAGATCTATTGTGCCTACCGGGAACTAACAGATTGTTACTGATTACTTGTAGTATTACATTAATACTACAAGATCAAAGTTATATTACACCCAGAAGCTATATGATCTGTCAGATATTCTTGGCCAAACTAAGCCACTCGGCCCAGCGTGAATGTTCAGGTATAGCTTAGAACATGAAGAACACCTATAGCGATGGTTACCGCAAGCATATAAGCGGGAGCTTTTATGACAGTTTCTTTATAAAAATTATATTTTTATTAAATAGTTATAGAAAATCAGTTTTTAATTATTAAAAATACAAATTAAATTACTAAAAATTATTTTAATGTTTGAAAATTAGTTTTTAATAATTTTTAATATATTTCATAAATATTTAATATTTTTGAAATACTAAAGGTAATTAATTATTATATTAAATAAATTATTTAAAAATAATTTTAATACTTGAAAAATCATTTAAAATTATATTATGGTATAAGAAAATATTTTAAGTTATTTTTAATGACTTTTACTATTTTGTGAAGAATTTCATTAATAAATTAATATTAATGATAATTAAGTTATTTAATAAATAAATTAAATAAATAAATAAATAATGATTTTATTATATTAAAATCATTTTAAATAATAATAAGGTATTTAAAAATATTTGAAGTTATAAAATATAACTTTCAATATTTAAAGGTAAATTTTATTAATTAATTCAATATTAATGATATTAGAATTATTTAATAATTATATTAAATAAATTAGTTTAAAAATAATTTTAATATTATAAAAATCATTTTAAATGAAAATAAAGTATTTAAAGATATTTTAAGTTATAAAATATAATTTTAATATTTAAAGGATAATTTTATTAATAATTTAATATTAATGATATTAAATTTATTTTATCATTATATTAAATAAATGGTTTAAAAATGGTTTTATTAATTTAAAAATCATTTAAAAGGATATAAATGAATTAAAAATATTTTAAGTTATACTTAATGACTTTTAATATTTTGAGGAATAGTACATTAATATTTTAATATTAATGATAATTATTTAAAAATAATTTTAATTATTTTAAAAATCATTTAAAGGTAATATTAATACTTTACAAGTATTTTGAGTTATTATAAATAACTTTAATATTTTGGCAATGGTTTCATTAATAGTTTAATATTAATTAAATATTAATGATAATAGAATTGTTTATTATTTAAATCATTTAACAATGATTCCGGTGTTTGAAAATTCATAATAAATGTTTAAAAATTATTATAAGTCATTTAAAAATAATATGACTGATACTTACAGATATTGAACTTTAGAATAGAGTCTTAGACTCTATAATTACCCGATAAAGCTGTCAGAACACTGACATATTTCAAAAATTGATCTGGACTTAGATAATATAATTAGATACGTGTTTGTTTGTGATCCGATGACTGTTAAACATGTGTGGCAATGTGATTAGTGTAAGACCTCAAATTTTATGTAATGAAAGTATTCAATTTTCTTATAATTATTATTTTATTTCGTAAATGGTTAAATTGATAAAAGGTTAAAGTTAAGTGTGATATGTGAAAATTTTGCAAAGTATGCAAGTTGTTATAAAATATTATTAGTTTGGTCGAGGAATATTCTTTTTATCGGGAAATATCAAATGCGACGGCACAATCATTAATTGGGCCCCAAGCGGAATTATTATCATACTTAAAAATGATGTAATTATCTTTTTATAAAAATAACTTGGCGAAAGTGTTACCGAATTAAAGCGTTGAACTTCCGGTAGTAAAAGTACGATGTCTGGCGTGGTTGTATAGTACCATACAGTATTGATTATTGATGCTTACGTAAGAAGTCACTCAGTTATAATCAATTATTGCTATAGTAATTGCTGCATCGTATCTCTCATATTATTGATTCAATTATTGTCACAGTATTAATATTTTATATTATTAAATCAATAATTGAGACGACAAAGTTATTCATATTATTATTTGCAATATTGACAATGTCTAGAAGTTCTATCAAGGAGAGGTTTGGTCACCTAATTGCGCACCAATAAGGAGAAATCCTTATCGGAAAGCCCCCTCTTTCCTGGGAACGACCTGGTTGTTAAATATTATGAGTTATAATATTAATGATGATAAGTTCGTGTTGATTAAAGATGAAATTGATAGTTCCATTATGTTAGGATTATTAGTGTTAGTGGAAATCAACATTTATTTCGATAATAATTGATGTCCGGAGGTTATATTGACCAATCGGGTAATTAACCGGATAAATGAGTAATTAAATGCTATTAATTCACATGCTTATAACTATGTGTTCACATGTGTGTACTATTGATTCACATGATTTACTATTAGGGGAGTTGGTGCAAGATTGATAATACTTGCATGACTAAATTAAAAATAGAGGTATAGATGAAGGTACTATATTGTAATTAGTTTTTAACATGATTATACTATTAAGTCACATGATTGTACTATTGATTCATATGATGTACTATTAGGGGAGGTGGTGCAACTTTGATAATACTTGCAGGACTAAATTAAAAATGAAGAAAAAAAAGGAAGGTATTATACTGTAATATTTCGAGCGCAAAAATGTGCAATTATTGAAACTATATTTTCCTATAAATAGAAGCTCATTCTTATTTCATTCTCATCGATTCACTAAGTCTCACAAGAGCAATTATTATAGAGAGAAATTATAGAGAGAAAGAAGAAGAGAAATCTGCTACCTCACTATTCCAGTATCCAGTTTTCTTCTAAGGTAAGGGGTATTATTTCCTTCGTATTCATGAAGAGAGTTATTTCTTCCAATATTCGTAAGGGTTGTTATACCATTCTATATTATTCTGTTGGAATAACCTGTCTGTGTGGTCTATTGCATGCCTGGTGAATTATTCTGTTATTCCATTCTTTATTATTCTGTTGGAATAACCTATCTGTGTGGTCTATTGAATGCCTGGTGAATTTTTCTGTTATTCCATTCTTTATTATTACTGTTGGAATAACTTTGTATGTCTTGATCTATCGCATGCGGTGAATTCTTACATTATTCCATTCTTTAATATTATGTTTGAATAACGTATGCATGCGGTCTATCGCATGCTGGTGAATTCTTTTGTTAATCCATTCTTTATTATTACATTGGAATAACTTTTGTCACTGTGGACTCACCGCATGCATGGTGAATTCTTCTGTTATTTCATTCTTTATTATTCTATTGGAATAACTTGTCTATGTGGATTACCGAATGCATAGTGAATGATCCTTCGTATTCATTCTTTATTAAATTGTGGAAATGATCTGTCAACGTGGATTACCGCATGGCGGGTGAAAATCCATTTGCAGTTTCGTATATTCTATTATACTTGTATGAGATATCATTTCTTTTGTACTAGTCATGGAATATCATTTTCTTTGGTATTTTTCTTTTACGAGTTACTATTCATGGGTTACTATTCACCCGATTACTATTCACTCTAATATTATTCACTCGGGTATTCGGGGCACTTTTCATGCCGGAGTACTATTCGCGAGTTACTATTCATGGGTTACTATTTACCTGAATATTATTCACTCGGGTATTTGGGGTACTTTTCATGTCGGGGTACTATTCACAAGGTACTATTCCCAAAGTACTATTCATAGGGTACTATTCACGGGGTACTATTTACCCGAAAAATATATTTCTTTGCTGTCCAAATTATTTTTGGTACATGAATATTATTCTTGAATTTTACTCTATAAAACAGTATCATGTTGACAATTTAGACGTTATTGATTTCTAGATAAATTAAACTATAAATCTTTAAAATTTATCCTCGAACTTGTTTTATTGAATTATTATGTCATTGTCATCATCCTCATGCTTATATTATAATGAAAGTCATCTTTGGCTTACGTGCATAGATGAACTTGGTATGATTATGACTATGGATTATTCGGTATAATCATGACCGTAATGTAACGAATGATTTGGTAAAAGTCCTCACTGGCCTGTAGTTCATTGATGGACAGTTGTTGGTATGATTATGACCAGGGATTATTCGGTATAATCTTGACCATTGATTATTACATGAATATCCTTGGTCGTGGTGCAGGGATGATTCAATTTTATTTATTAAGCTGAGTCTCAGCAATAAAGTTGATGAAAATCTTTTTAAATCATAGAAGATAGTAGATTTTATGATCTACTTAACTCTTCTAATGGATTGCTTATTCCGCTGTAGTTGTTGATCTAAAACTTATTGTCTATTGTATTCTATCAGTTGTTATACTGTTGAAAGCTAAGGATAATTTATTCTGCATTATCTTAGTCATAATATTTCTTACTGGGCTAGTTGAGCTCACCCTTTCTTTCACTGTTTTCTTTAGGAAATGAGAACGTAGCCGGGACTAGTCGGGGAATGGTGTGACGGTCCAGAAGATAGCATTAGTAGTCCTCACTATTCTGCTAAATAGTATGACAATAAATGTAATGAGGACTCCATTGAGTGCGGATATTGTCTAGATGACAATATTCTTATTAAAACTCTTAGATTATGTTTTGTCGAATTTTACACGACTGTTGTATAATTAAGTTGTATTTGTATTCTATACCATGTATTTAGTGGCGACCCAAGATGGGTGATGTATACCTGTTTTGGGGGCGTCACAGTTGGTATCAAAGCTTAGGGATATGATACCTGGTTGATATGTGAGACAAGAACTAGGAGGGGAGAGACGGGGAATTTCTTCGCTAGTGTGACCTACCTAAGTTTATTTGGTACCTAATTGGTTGGTCAGAGTATAGGAATAATATGTGATATGTTAATTAACCCTTGTTTTATGACAGTGTTTAAAAATGGCATCTGAAAATGTTGAGATAAGCAATGAACCACATGAAATCGTTGAGTCACCAACGATCAATATCCAGGATAATGTGCAATAGGAAGACAATAATCCTCAGGTAAACAATAACACCGATGAAATGATGAATGATGGGATGTTCAGAGGCTTTATGCAATTCATGCAATATTAGGCGAGAGAGACTCCTGTTCAAAATGTAGGTGGAAACAATGGCAACCCATGGCTGGTCACTGCTAAGCAGTTCAAGGAGCTGGGATCGCCGGAGATAATAAAAGTGAAAGTTTCAAGAAGAGGAGATTCAATAATAATGGAAACACGTCAGCACCAGCACCTGTTGTTAAAGAAGGAGAACGACCTCCGATCGTATGTTACAAATGCGGAGGGGAAGGACACATCAGTCCAAAATGTACGTAGTAGTCCAAAGCGTGTTTCAATTGTGGAAGAGAAGGTCATCTAGCCCGATTTTGTCTTGCACCAAAATCAAGTCCAGCTGGGACGGTGGTACCAAAGGCGGATACAGACAAAACAAAGTCGGTGGTTTCAGGAAGAGCATTTTTCATGACTTCTCAAAAAGTGAGTAACCCAAATGAAGTTAGCACGGGTTAGTTAATTATAAATTCTTGCGAAGTCTATACCTTATTACATACCGGTTCTACCCATTCTTTTATTTCTCATACTTGCGCTAATTGACCCCAGAGAAGTTAGACTTTGACTTATCGGTTTAAACTCCGTTAGGAGAAACCTTCATTTCATGTACTATCCAAGTCTTGGATGAGAGTCATTGTAACGCCCCCATATCTATACTCTACTTCGATTATAAGATTACATTAAATAGAAGGACTAGCGAGATATAATTCCCATAGATCCAAAATTCACGGTATCCCATATGAGATGTCAATTCTTAAAGAACTTTTTTGTGTTTGGATACCCTCACTTGGATATATGAAGCGTATCTATGACTAAAGTCTATCTATCCAAAATTGATATAAACAATAACATGAGCAATCCATATTACTAATACCCTCACCCGGATGTATAGTTTAATGACGCAATTTATATTATCGTATCGATAGTAACTATATATCCGAAATCCAGAGTATCAATAACAATATGAACAGTCCATTCTATTAATACCCTCACTCAGATAAATAGTTCTCAAGGATCTCAACTAGATTTGAAGAAGTCTAATTTTACATCTATGTATGTAAGAAAATTGATTCTTGGATATAAAAATTATATATATATATATATATCATAATATTAAGATTCGATTACATGATTCTCATAATGAGTTTTTATTATAAGGTATTCAAACAAACAAGAATAAAATCTAATCTATGTAGGGGCGCTTCCTTTTATCTACTCGAAGTTTCGGGATTACCATCTAAAAGCGCAAAGGGAATAATTTGCAAGGGTGAGCTATGACATGCTCAACAAGTTTTGTATTTATAACAATATAGGATTTGAAGAAATATAACAGTTCAAATTTTGGTGATAGTTGTACCTTTTTCGGATTTCTAATTTCAACCATTTTCGGAATTTTCTTTATTTACATCGATCACATAGACTTAGAAATTTTGTTCGAGATATGAGATAGGGGATCAATTTATTCAACATCTTAGGAGTATGCATATCATCCTACGAGTGCTTAACATACACTAAAATTCTTTATCGATATATGAATTGACCAAATTTCCATCCCTTACGGGATACCCTGACTTGATATAAGATGTCTTACCAAAACAATTTGGTTTGACACAACAATTTATCTCTCGATAAACATTATCATATGAATAAATAATTCATTTCTTAGTTATCTTTGAAGCTATAGCAATAACTTTACAATAAGAAGGTAATTGATTGTAGGTGTAGTGTATTATATCAATGACTTATCAAGATAAAAATCTTGATCGATAAATAAAATGGGGTTTAAGAAATTTGCTTTATAAGAGACTTAAGGATAGAGAACTTTGCTGGCGTAGATCGATTCGAGTTATATTTATTCAAACGTTAATAAATACCTACGATGTTCATATATATAAATCAAACACGTTAGTATTGATAACAATATTCAATTATAACACTTATATAATATCGGTTAGATTTAATAGGGTTTGGTGTTTAATACCTTTGATAAATGGACCAAATTTTATTTATAAAATTTAATTATAATTTAAAATACCTTTTAGAAATTTTAAAGTATTTAAAACATTTATTTTGATTTTTAAATCATTTATTTCTATTTATAAGTAATTAATATTTACTTAAAATTTTACAAAAACATTGATTATAATTTTTAAATAATTTATATTCATTTATTATAATTTTATATCATTAATAATATTTTTCCATAATTATTTAGCATTTAAAAATAATTATTCTAATTTCTTTATTAATAAGTTAATTATTAATAATATCAAAATAATATAAAATAATTATTAAATTTATGTAAAAATATAAGAATTTATTTATAATATTTTATATCATTTTTAAAACTATTTTTTATATTTATTTATATTTATTTATTAATTATTTCTAATTTTTATAATTTATTTTTAGAAAAAAAATTTTTACATTTGTCGCTAAAGCCCTTGGTGTGAGAAAGTGTCATTGTAGGTGTTCTTGAGTTTTTGGGCAGCAGTTTGAGTGGTGGTAGAGTAGTGATTGGTTTGACCATTAATTATAAAGGCTCTTGTTAATGAGTTTTGGTTTGTTTAAGAGTTGATGTTTGTAGTACTCATACGGTAGTATAACATGAAACAAAATTTAGACTTTAACCTACACATAAAAGAAGTTATAGAGGCTCAAAGTAAGCTATCGGATTTATTCTTGAGTTTACAGGTAACCCGAGCGAAGTCGTGGTCGGTCAGCGGTTTTGTGGCTTATATATCTTGATTACATGTGTATTTGATGTGTGTAATGTTTGTTGTAACATGTAGTATATATGTAGGGTACATATATATAACATTAACATGAATCAAGACTAACTCTAAGGTCTCTAATTATGTTGGTCAAAATCTGCCCAAACGTTGTTCTTCGTGTTCTTGAGTTTTGGAAAACCCGAGAAAACTTAGTAATGCTTTCGGTCGATGGATTTTGACCATTAATTCGATAAACCTATCGTTGTTTTTTCATTAAAGATATATATATGTAGTACATATAATAGAGTATTGATCTATACAAAAACTTACAAAATAACAAGCAGAAGGCGATTAAGCAGATTGGTGAAAAGTAGTCGGTTCAATTGTTCTTGAGCTTTACGGGTAACCCGAAAAAAGCGCAATCCGTGAAGCAGTTGACCCACTTTTTTGCTTATAACTTGAAATCTATGGTTCAAATGAAACTGTTTTCTTTTCAGATTAAAGACCTACTAACGGGCTACAAATACCAAACAATTACCAAACCAAAACATAAACACATATGAATCTATAAGCTCGACATTCATTTATCGGACTTAGTTTTCAAAATTTCAGATTTCTTAAAACACTTAATTAAGGCATCTAGATGTTATGAAAATGTGTTCTACCAATCTAACATACTTTCTAACATACTAATACATAATTCTAAACATCTAAACAACAAATCTAACATAGGATCAAAAAGAGCTAATTATTAACTAGGGTTTGTACCTTTTCTTGAGCAAATTTTGATTCTAGCTTACGATGTTGTTCTTTCTTTATCACCGGGCTTGATTTGGTAGGTTTATAAGTGTATCTAGGCTTAGGAATTTCGTGAGTTTGCTTAGCCCTAAGGTTCTATTTATAGAATTCTTTAACTTGGCTTTTGGTCATTTTGAGCAACTTGCCTCTACAAAGATATCGATATAATGACTATGGTGATGCTTGGGAGTTATAAGCATGTCATGTGCTACCTTGGAACTTGCAATGGTGACTCTAACCTACTTGTGAGCTAGTTAGGTTTGTTTAGTAGCTTAATTAGGCTTTAATCTTCATTAATCTTGATTAGGGTTTTGTTTCTAATGATTAGGAATGTTAAGTAATGTTAATTAGTACCTAATTGAAGTTTACTAACCATGATTAGGTGTTAAGATAATCTAATTAGCTAGGTTTAATTAGATAATTAGGGTTTAATTTATAAATTAGGGTTAGGGTTTTTGCTAATTAGGGTTTAGGGTTTGTTAATCTAGGGTTATTAACCTAAATTCTCACTAATCTAACAAGCACGACAAAGCGTTTTGTCGGTGTAAGCACTGACAAAGCAACTTGTCGAAAATAATTTTCCGAAAATGAGAATATGAAAAAAAAAAAATTAAGCGCGAGGTGTCAAAACACGACGTTTTTTGGACAAAAATTTATTTGGTTAAATTTGTAAAACCAAGTATATATTAACACATAACACATTTAGAGCAGAGAAATTTTATTTATATAATGGGATTTTACACTTACGAGTCTTATTAGGGTTTTGGGTTTTACATTCACCCCCACTAATAAAATTTCGTCCTCGAAATTACTGATCAAGTTAAGTAAATAATTGAGGATAATTTCGTGCATTTTATCTTCAAGCTCCCATGTAGCTTCTTGACGTTACGATTTCTCAGATTACTTTGGCCGATGCTATCACCTTATTTCTCGGGACTTGCTCTTTACGGTCGATGATCTGCACAGGTTCTTCTACATAAGAAAGATCTTCCTCTATTTGGATTGGCTCATATTGTATAACGTGTTTATAATCAGGTTTATATGGTCGTGTCTGGACACATGAAACACATTATGAATATGATTTAACTTTCGGGAGGTAGTTTATTTCATAAGCAACTTCACTGACCCTTCTCAAAATTTGAAAAGGTCGATGAATCTTGGACTTAATTTTCCTTTCTTGCAAAAGCGTATCTTGCCTTTCCAAGGAGATACTTTCAAGAATCGTGACTTCCTACGTTAAAGTTTCATTGTTGATGATGTGGATCGGCGTATTTCCTTTGTCGATCTTGAGATGCTTGTAATCGTTGTGAATAATTACGATAGTTTTAGGTTGTTTGTTGAATTATCTCGAGGTCCTAACATTTGTCTTTCCCCTGACTTCATCCCAACATAAAGGTGTTCTACATTTACGCCCATATAAAGCTTCATAGGGTGGCATACTTATGCTAGCATGATAACTATTGTTATAAGCAAATTCAACTAAGGGTAACTGATCTTCCCAACTTCTTTTGAAGTCTATAATACAAGTTCTCAGCATATCTTCTAATGTTTGTATGGTTCTCTCACTTTGACCATCTAGTCCGAGGATGATAAGCTGTACTTAATCTTAGTTGTGTTCCTAAGTGTTTCTGAAGGCTTTTCCAAAAATTAGAAGTAAATCATGGATCTCGATCTGATACTATGGACACAGGTACTCCATGCCTAGAGATAATTTCATTGATATAAAGTTTGGCAAGGTGATCTAGGTTATGAGTAATCTTAATAGGCAAAAAGTGAACTAATTTTGTTAAACGGTCAACTATTACCCAAATGGCATTATGGCTCTTTTGTGTAGCTGGAAGACCAACAACAAAATCTATAGTTATATGTTCCCACTTCCACTCGGGAATTGGTAAGGGTTGAAGTAAACCACTCGACTTTTGATGCTCAGCCTTAACCCTTTGACACGTGAGACATTTACTTACCCATTCAACTATTTCTCTTTTCATGTTCGACCACCAAAAAGTGTCGACTTAAATCTTATACATTTTTGTCTTTGCCGGGATGTATGGTAAATTTAGAGTTATGAGCTTCATTTAAAATTTCATCTTTTAAAGCTTGGTTTAACGAAACCCAAATTCTATTTTCATATCTTATTATTCCATCCGTATCTATTCTAAATTTATTATACTTATCATGTGTTGAATTAGATTTGAACTTCTGACATTCTTCATCCTTCTCCTGTATCTCTTTAACTTTATTAAGTAGAGATGAAACTCCTTCTAAAATATACAATTTTTGGGTAGAGGTAGTTGGACATTCCACCTCAATTTCTAAATTTTCAAAGTCTTTTATTAACCTATCATTGGTGGTTAATACATTCAATTTTTCCTGATTCTTTCTACTTAACGCATCAGCTACAACATTGGCTTTCTAGGGATGATATAAGATTTCACGGTCATAATCTTTTATTAGTTCTAACCATAAATCTATGTCTTAAATTTAATTCCTTTTTTGTGTAAAAATATATTTGAGACTTTTATGATCTGTATATATCTCGCACTTCTCCCCGAACAAATAATGTCTCCAAATCTTTAGAAGAGCAAAAACTACATGACTAACTCTAGGTCATGAGTAGGATACCTCTTCTCATAATCTTTGAGTTGTCGTGATGCATAAGCTATCACTTTTCCATGTTGCATCAACACACACCCTAAACCTTTGTGTGATGCGTCACTATATATACTAAAAGACCTCCTGTATCATCGGTAAAGATAACCTTTGGAGCCATGCTCGGTCGCTTCTTCAACTCTTGGAAGCTTTCCTCACATTTATACATCGGACGTATTTCATAGTCTTTCGAGTTAAATTGGTTAATGGGGTTGCTATTTTTGAAAAATCTTTTATAAATAAATCGATAATAACCCGCTTAAGCGAGAAAACTTCATACTTACATTGGAGTTGTTGGTTGTTCCCAATTCACAACCGTTTTGATCTTAGTTGGATCTACAGATATTCCATTCTTATCAATTCGTGACCTAAAATTGAACTCTCTTCAACGAATTCACACTTGGAAAACTTTGCATAAAGTTGTTCCTTTCGTAATATTTCAATCGACCCTCAAGTGTTTGGTATGCTCTTCCGTGTTTTCGAGTATACTAGAATATAAATCGATAAACACTACAACAAATTTGTCTAAGCATGGTTTAAACACTCGGTTCATTAAATCCATAAATCTTTCTTTGGTGCATTTGTTAATCCAAAAGACATTACAAGAAACTCATAATGTCCATGGCGTGTCTAAGCAGCTTTTTTTGCACATCCTCCTTTCTTACCTTTAATTGATGATAACTTTGTTCTAAGGTCGATTTTTGAAAAATGTTCAGCCCTTTTAATTGGTCAAACAAATCATCGATCCTTGGTAAAGGATATTTATTTTTAATAGTTAACTTATTTAGCTCCTATAGTCATACATAGTCTCATAGTTCCATCCTTCTTCTTTACAAACAAAGCTGGTGCTCCCCGGGGTGAAACACTAGGTTGTATGTACTTTTTATCTAAGAGTTCTGTAATTGAATAAGTAACTCTTCCGGTTCTATAGGTGCCATTACATGCGGTGCCTTAGAAAGCTGGTGTGCGTTCTGGTGCAAGATCAATAGCGAACTCAATTTCCCTATCTTGAGGCAAACACGGTAAGTCGTTCGAGGAAATACATCGGAAATTCCTTAACTATAGGTATTTGATCTAGTTTTACTCCTTCTTGTCGAGTATCAACTATATAGGCCAAATATCCTAAACAACCCTTTCTAAGTAATCTTTCTGCTTGAACTATAGTCAAACATCAAAATTGCTTGGGTGAACAACTACGTTGAACACTACCTTTGACTTGAAGCGATCGAAAAGGTTTATACGTTTTTTATGGCAATCAATCATTGAGTTATGATTAACTAACCAATCCATTCCTAAAATTACATCAAATTCTCCCAACTGAATTGGTATCAAATCTACCTTAAAATCATGTCCTTTTATTACCACACTACAGTTTCTATAAATAGTCTTAACCAGAATTCTTTCACTATTAGCAATTTCCACGCAGAATGGTTTGTCTAGATTTTCACAAGGTGTATTCAAGTTTGTAGAGAAATTAGTAGACATAAAAGAATATGTAGCACCAGAATCGAATAACACATATGCATTTAAAGTGTTGATAGGGATGATACACATCACCACGTCTGTGTGAAAATAACAACATCCCTCATCGATATATTAAATGTTCTCATGGTAGGTCGATTACGAACTCCAACTGCACTGACTCTTTGTTGATTGATTATTTCTACGGTATTCTAACCTTTTCCTCCTTGATTCCTAGGTTTGGGACGGTTCCTTGAAAAATGGTCTAAGGAACCACAATTAAAACATTTATTTTTCCTTGGAAGAGGACTTTTATGGAAAATAATGTCTGATTGTCACAATTAAAACATTTTTTATGAAGGCATTCTCCTCTATGTTTCTTACCACAATTAGGACAAGGTTTAATATTATTATTACTAAAGTTATTGTTAGTATTTCTATCCTTTTCCCGGGTTGTTAGAAAAAAATTATCCCACTTACGTTTGTTATTAAACCCACACAGGCTGGGTTTGTTCTAATTTTCCTTTTTCATTACGACTTCTCTTATCTGATGAAATTTAGCAAAGACTATCATTCTCACTTTCGGCTATAGTGGCCTTCTCTAGTATTTCGGAGAAAGTTTTTATTTGAAAATCTTGACAATCTACTCGAATCGAGGTTTTAAACCCTCCACGAAAACTACGAGTCTTTCTAAGTTCGATAGTTACTTGATGTGGAGCAAACTGGATAGTTCATTAAACTTAAGATATCTTTGGGTTCTGATAAGATCTCCTTATTTTAAGTCCAAAATTTTATTTCCATTCGGTCTTTCGGGGATTGGGAAAAATAGTTTTCAAAGAACAACTCTTTGAATCTATCCCGAGGAATAATTTCGGTTTCTACAGAGCCTTTGGTTGATTCCACCAATAATTAGCCTCACCTTTTAAGAAAAAGGTTGCAAAAGTTGTCTTTGGTTATTATTAACATTAGGTTACTAGGAAAAATTTCTCTATTTGAGAAATCCAAATTTGTGCATCTCTGAGGTTACGATGTACCCTTAAACTCAGGTGGTCGACTAATTTAAAGTCTTTAAAAGTTGTGTTACGGTTCACGAGGTCTATTTACAACTCTAGCATAAGGTCTACTAGCTCTTTGGGTAGAATTATCATCATTCATTTCTCTTTGGGGTCTTACGGTTGGTGGCATGATTCTATATAAACCAATAAAAATTCACATAAGAATTTGAGTAACACAACATATTGTTTATTTCATATATCATAATAGTATTACACAACAACTTCATAATTAAACATACTACTATCTTACAAAATGCGATTACAAACTTTGAATGCTTCTTTATTGTACTAATATAAAGCATTCAACCACTATCTTCTCTCTAGAATTCATTGATATCATCAAAGGAATCCTGGATCATGTGACAAACCACGGATCGATCGATGAGATAAGTCGTCTTCTTCTCTCTCACAGGATATCAAACTACTGGTCTTTGTAAATCATTAAAAGTATCTCGAACACCCAGAGATGTTTTAAGAAGCCTTGACAAAATTTCCTTTCTGCCCCTCTATGCATGGTGCAGTTGTACTTTTAGTCGTTGACTATGTCCCCTCTCATGCTGTAGCATTCCCTCACCTATATCATCCCTAAACCTCATTTTATTACCCTCATGTTCTGTTGTTTTCAACAGTGATGCCATTGCCTCATCATGCTCATCAATTCTCATTAATTGTCCTGCCACTGGATCCTCTTCTTCCTCAGCATCTAACAGTTGTTGATCATGAAGTAATTCCTCATCTTCTGCATCACTGGCTATGTATGACTCTATTTGTGGTGGATTATTGGCTAATATCATTTCCTCAGCATTGGAGTTGGCCATCTATAAAAGAAAACTCCTTTAATACTGTATAGAAATTACGCAACATAATAATTTTAATGTTATATTTTATGTATACTTTTAATTTTTTTTTTACGGACTCGAAGACTATATACTAAGATTTCTCTTCCTTATATCTATAGCCTTAACAGCTTTGATACCAAAATTGTAACGCCCCCATATCTATACTCCCACGGTATCTGATATGGTGTTTACAGAAAATCAACATAATGCTTTTAAATCTATACACCCATGGTATCGATTATAAGATTACATTAAATAGAGGGACTAGCGGATATAATTTCCATAGATCCAAAATTCACATTATCCCATATGAGATGTCAATTCTTAAGAGAACTTTTTACGTGTTTGGATACCCTCACTTGGATATATAAAGCGTATCTATGACTAGAGTCTATCTATCAAAATTGAGTATCGGCAATAACATGAGCGATCCATATTACTAATACCCTCACCTAGATGTATAGTTTAAGCCAAGCAAATTTATACTATCGTATCGATAGTAAGTAACTATCTATCGAAATCCAGAGTATCAATAACAACATGAGCAGTCCATGTTATTAATACCCTCACTCGGATAAATAGTTCCCAAGGATCTCAACTAGATTTGAAGAAGTCTAATTTTACATCATGTATGTAAGAAAATTCGGTTCTTGAAATAAAAAATGTATATATATATATATCATAATATAAAGATTCGATTACATGATTCTCATACTTGAGTTTTTATTACAAGGTATTCAAACAAATAAGAATAAAATCTAATCTATGTAGGGCGCTTCCCTTTATCTACTCCGAAGTTCGGGATTACCATCTAAAAGCGCAAAGGGAATAATTTGCAAGGGTGAGCTATGACATGCTCAGCAAGTTTTGTATTTATAACAATATAGGATTTGAAGAAATATAACAGTTCAAATTTCAACTAATGGTTGTACCATTTTTGGATTTCTAATTTCAACCATTTCTAGAATTTTGTTTATTTCTGTCAGTCAGACGGACTTAGAAATTTTGTTCAGATATGAGATAGGGGATCATCCTATTCAACATCTTAGGAGTATGCATATCATCCTACAGTGCTTAATATACACTAAAATTACTATCAATATATGAATTGACCAAATTTCCATCCCTTACGGGATACCCAACTTTAGTATAAGATGTTTTACCAAAACAATTTGGTTTGACACAACAGTTTATGCTCAATAAACATTATCATATGAATAAACAATTCATTTCTTAGTTATGCTGAAGCTATAGCAATAACTTTACAATAAGAAGGTAATTCAATTGTAGGTGTAGTGTATTATATCAACAACTTATCAAGATAAAAATCTTGATCAATAAATAAATAAGGTTTAAGAAATTTGCTTTATAAGAGACTTAAGGATAGAGAACTTGCTGTAGCGTAGATCGATTCGAGTTATCTTATTCAAACGTTAATAAGTACTACGATGTTCATATATATAAATCTAACACGTTAGTATTGATATGATACTCAATTATAACACTTATATAATATCGGTTAGATTTAATAGGGTTTGGTGTTTAATACCTTTGATAAATGGACCAAATTTTATTTATAAAATTTAATTATAATTTAAAATACCTTTTTAGAAATTTTAAAGTATTTAAAACATTTATTTTGATTTTTAAATCATTTATTTCTATTTATAAGTAATTAATATTTACTTAAAATTTTACAAAAACATTGATTATAATTTTTAAATAATTTATATTCATTTATTATAATTTTTATATCATTAATAATATTTTTCCATAATTATTTAGTATTTAAAATAATTATTCTAATTTCTTTATTAATAAGTTAATTATTAATAATATCAAAATAATATAAAATAATTATTAAATTTATGTAAAAATATCGAAATTTATTTATAATATTTTAATATCATTTTTAAATTGTTTTTTATATTTTTTATATTTATTTATTAATTATTTCTAATTTTTATAATTTATTTTTAGAAAAATAATTTCATTCATCGCTAAATCCCTTGGTGTGATGAAAGTGTCATTGTAGGTGTTCTTGAGTTTAAGAGGCTTGAGTTTGAGTCGTGGTAGAGGTATTTGGTTTGACCATTAATTATAAAGGCTTCTTATTAATGAGTTTTGGTTTGTTTAAGAGTAGATGTTTGTAGTACTCATACAGTAGTATAACATGAAACAAAATTTAGACTTTAACCTACACATAATAAAAAGTTATAGAGGCTCAAAGTAACTGTCAGAGCTGTTCTTGAGTTTCAGGGTAACCCAGAACAGAAGTCATGGTCGGTCAACGGTTTTGTGGCTTATATATCTTTGATTTTGTGTATTTGATGTGTGTAATGTTTGTTGTAACATATAGTATATATGCCAGGGTACATATATATAACATTAACATGAATCAAGCCTAACTCTAAGGTCTCTAATTATGTTGGTCAAAAATCTGACCAGACGCATTGGTCTTCATGTTCTTCAGTTTTCTAGAAAACCCAAAAAACTTAGTCATGCTCGGTCAATGGATTTTGACCATCAATTCCAGTAAACCTATACGTTGTTTGTTCCATTAAAGATTATAGATATGTAGTACATATAACATAGTATTGATCTATAACAAAAACTTACAAAAATAACAAACAGAAAACGATTAAACATATTGGTCAAAGTAGCCGGTTCAACTGTTCTTGAGCTTTCTGGGTAACCCAGAAAATTGCAATCCGTGAACGGTCAACCCACTTTGACTGCTTATAACTTGAAATCTATGGTTCAAATGAACCTTCTACCTCCAATCAATCCCTATTCTAGACAGTTTAATTCCAATGGAGTATGCCAGTACCACTCCCACTCTCGCGCAAACAGCACATAAGAATGATTGGCACTCTGTCACCTCATTCAGAATTTAATTGACAGCGGTATCCTGCAAATGGCAGATGACAACACTTTGTTACTCGAGAGTGGGAACACATGTCCTACAAAATGGAAGGACGGTGTAGCAGTTATATCCGCTGAGGATGATTTGGCTGCCAGACCACCCACAATACAAGAAATTCAACTCAAAAGTGCTGACAATCCTTTGAAAGTGGCTGCACCAGAGCCAATTCTCTTGCCATCTAGGACACAGTATCCTATTGTCAGCTTGAAAAAAGTCCTATGGAATTATGTGCAGGATGAAGGATCTACCTCACATACAACTGATGCAGTGTCGAAGTAGAATCCACTATATCTTCCCCATCGGGTGATGAAACCTACCATCAAGTCAAATGGGAAAGTTCCCATGGAGAAAATTGAAGAGTTCCTCCGTACCATGGGCCATAATGAAGCCAAGGTGGTTTTAAGCTTGAGAGAAGCTCCACAACAAATTTCCATACTAGACTTGGTTTTCTCTTCCAAAGATCACAAGAAGATCTTGCTAAGGGTCTTGGAAGAAGCCCATTTACCGAAATCAGTGGATGTGAAAAAATCCAACATCTGGTTGATAACATTTTCAACAAAAATGTGATATCTTTCACTGATGACGACATACCCGCTGAAGGGACTGGTCATTGCAAGTCTTTGCACATAGCGGTTTTGTCCTCCGGATACATGGTAGGAGGAGTCTTGATAGATAGAGGTTCATCTTTAAATATTTGTCCTTATGCTACCTTAGAGAAGATGAATATCAACCCCAAGAGGATTAAAAGCAGTCATACAGTTATCAAAGCTTTTGATGGGTCCCGACGAAACGTTGTTGGAGAGATTAAACTGCCAGTGGAGATTGGTCCACATACATTCAGCATATCCTTTCACGTGCTCAAAATAGCTACATGATACAACTTGCTTTTGGGAAGACCGTGGATTCATATGGCTGGAGCCGTCCCTCCACCCTTCATCAGTAACTCTAGTACATTATCAACAATAACCTAGTCACTGTTAATACTGAGCCAGAATGTCCTAAACAAGGTGACAAACCACTCATCAGCTTCAATTCAGAAGTTGAGCCGGTCAGTTTCCATGCCCTGGAGGTGAGAAACAATCATTACCATCCCATTGGGGCTCCACCTCTCACACCCAAGATTTCTACCGAGGTAATGTCGGCCACTCAAGAGATGATATCGTTGGGTCATCAACCTGGACAAGGGTTGGGCAAAGATTATCAGGGTATTAAGAACCTAATTCAAGCTACCAGTCAAACAAGGACAGCTGGATTAGGCTATTCTGCTAGCTCCAATCACAGGAATCCTCACAAGCACAAACAAATTCCTTCATCTTCAGCCATACAATGATTACTCCACCTACCAATCCTGAGCCTATACAGTCTTTGGTAAAGGTACCAGCCCATGTTATGGCTATTCTATTTCCCAAACCGATACCGGTTAAAGCAAAAGAGGTCCTTATTCCTGATCCTGAAGTGGAAGAGAGGGAATGAAAATGTAAACAAGACATCACCAAGAGGTTGTCTCATCTACACATCCTTTTTCATGATGAGCACACAAATAGATACACTACAGACGATGATTGTCCCGACATTATGGTCATCATTTGGGAGAAGGACGACGATGATCGTCACTTCATTACTATCGTCCACCAGGACTTCACCCTTGACAATTAGAGTAGCACTCCTCCCATTTGTCGCCAAGGGTAAAAAGGGCAGAAACCTCTCTGTCTGTAGATAGCTTTAACTGCTTACTTTTCTGTACAGTATTAGCAGTTATTTTGTTAGGTCATACTAACACTTTATATGATTGAACAGTTTCATATATTAAGTGAAAGCATATTTTGTTTCAGGACTCTGAATTTAGATGTGCCTGTACTTGCTGTTGAGGTGCCTTTTCTCCATAAGGACTGTAACTTTGATGAAAAGTTAGACTAATACTTGATGGAAATACAAGAAGACATTGAGATACCTCAGGAGATCAAGGAATGGGTTGAAGACAAACCTAAACAAAATCTTGATCAAACCACCTCATTCAATCTCGGAACCTTAGAAAGCCCTAGGTTGATCCAGATTGGTACAGACCTCACTCCAAACCAAAGGAATGACATGGTTGCGCTATTAACCCAATTCTAAGATGTGTTCGCATGGTCTCACGAAGACATGGTGGTTTTGTCCATGGACATCGTCATTCATCGCTTTCCCATTAAAGAGGGATTCAAGCCATTCAAGCAGAAGCTTAGGAGATTAAAACCTGAGTGGAGTTTAAAGGTTAAAGAAGAAATTGTGAAACAATTTCAAGCTGGCATCATCATGGTGTCCACATATCCTGAATGGCTATCAAATATAGTCCCCGTGCCTAAACTGGGAGGAAAGGTGCGAGTTTGCGTGGATTACGGGGATCTGAATAAAGCTTGCCTTAAGGATAGCTTTCATGTGCCATTTATCAGCATTCTCAGTGACAATACTACTCAATATGACATGTACTCATTTGCTGATTGCTTTATGAGGTATCATCAAATCATTGTTGCTGAGGAAGACCACGATAAAACTGCATTCATCACGCCTTGGGGAACCTTTTGCTATAGATGATTGTCATTCGGCCTCATTAATGCCGGTGCAACCTACTAGCGAGATATGATGGCTCTTTTTCATGATTTAATGCACAACGAGATAGAGATCTACGTGGATGACATCATTGTCAAATCCTGAAGGGAAGAAAACCACTTAGACCATCTCAGAAAGCTTTTTAACAAGTTGTGTAAGTACAACTTGAAGTTGAATCTAGCCAAGTGCGCCTTTGGTGTTAAATCAGGCAAGTTGCTAGGTTTCCTAGTCAGCCACAAAGGGATTGAGCTGGATCCCACCAAAATCTAGGCCATCAAGGAAATGCCCTTTCCTCAGACAAAAAAGGAAATACGGGTATTTTTGGGAAGAATCAACTTCATTAGCAGGTTCATTTCTCAACTCATAGCAACCTGTGAGCCAATCTTCAAATTGTTAAGGAAGAACTCCTCCATGAAATGGAATGATGAGTGTCAAAAATCCTTCCTTACAATCAAATAGCAGATGTTTAATGCTCATATTTTGGTACCACCCATGGATGATGTTCTCCTTTTCATGTACATGTCCATTAATGACAATGCCACAGGCTGCATGCTGGGACAAAAAGGACGATAGAGACCAAGAGCGAGCTATCTACTACCTCAGCAAAAGATTCAGCACCAGTGAACATAAGTAAACTCTGATTGAGAAAACTTGTTGTGCTTTAGCATGGGCTTCCATAAGGTTACAACATTACCTCCGTGGTCATACAACCCATCTCATATCCGGCTTGGATTCTCTAAAGTACGTGTTCAGTAAACCCATATTAAATTGTCGACTGTCCAGATGTCAGTTGATCCTATAACAATTTGACATCGTCTACGTAACGCAGAAGTCCATTAAAGGACAAGGAATTGCGGATTAACTGCGCCGTTGCACACCGTTAGGATTTTTAAAACCTTGAAACATACTTCCCCGATGAAGGGCTAATGACAGTCCAACAACACCATCAGTACAATGCATGCCATACGTGGAAAATGTATTTTGATGGAGCTATTAACATGGAAGGTTCTGGAGCTGGAGCAGTTCTAGTATCCCATGCGGGAAGCGATATCCGTCATAGTCAAATTGCAGTTTGTCAGCACCAATAACACAGCTGAGTATAAAAGTTGTATCATGGGACTCAAACTTGCCTAATCAATGGGTATCAGGCGGTTAACTGTCTTTGGAGATTTGGAATTGGTAATCAGATAGACCACATGAATCTATCACACCAAAGAGCTACATTTACTGCCTTACCATTGGCAAGTTTTACTAATGGCTTCGGAGTTCGAAGAAATAAATTTCCTCCATATTCTTAGGAATAAGAATTATTTTGCGGATGCACTAGCAACTTTGGCCTCCTTGATTAACATACCTAACAAGGAAAATATGCCAAGCATCCCATTTTCCCTGCAAAAGGCTCCAACCTATGGGAATTACATTAAAGAAGTATCGAATGAGCTACCTCCCATCCAACACCCTTGGTATCAGCACATCAAGAAGTATCTACGTGATGGATCTACACCGGCTGAGGCGAGTCCTACTGAGAAAAAGCGGATCCATCGAGTGGCTATAAAATTCTATCTGAGCGGAGACGCACTTTACAAAAGAGATGTGAGACTAGGTCTCCTCAGATGTCTGGACAAGGACCAAGCTCAGAGGCTCATGGATGAAATCCATGGTGGAGTATGTGGCCCACACATGAGCGACCCTCTACTTGTCAAAAAGATCCCCAGAACAGGGAATTACAGGCTCTCTCTTAAGGCTGACTATGATGATCATGTCAAGAGATGTTATCAATGTCAAATTCATGGGAATGCTATCCACGCCCCTCTAAGGGAGCTCCATAATATGAGTTCACCCTGGCCCTTCTCAATGTGGGGAATGGACGTGATCGGGCCCATCGAGCCAAAAGCCAGTAATGGGCATCGATTTATCTTCACCATAATCGACTACTTCACCAAATGGGTAGAAGCAGCCTCCTTCCCCAAGGTTACCAAAGAAGTCATTATTGGTTTCATCAGAAACAATGTCATTTGTCGATTTGGACAACCAGAGTTAATTGTGTCAGATAATGCTAAGAACCTCAACAATCAAATGATGGAGGAGTTATGCAATAAATTCCACATCAAACATCTCAACTCCGTCATCTACGATCCAAAGATGAATGGTGCTGTTAGAGCAGCTAATAAGAATATTAACAAGATCATGCAAAAGATATCCACCAATCACAAGGATGGCCTGACTTGTTGCCTCTGACTTTATTAGCCTACATAACCTCAATGCACACTTCCACTGGGGCAACCCCCTACTCATTAACCTATGGGATAGAAGCAGTGCTCCCCATAGAGGTGGAAATGGAATCCCTCATAGTGTTGATAGACACTCAGCTGGATGAAGACCAATGGTTATAATATAGGTATCACCAATTATCTCTAATAGACGAAAGGCAAACCGATGCTATCTTCCATGGTCAGTTATACCAACAAAGGATCGCTAGATCCTACAATAGAAAAGTCCAGCTACGGCAGTTTAAACAACATGACTTGGTTTTAAAGAAGATCACTGACAACCAAGATCAGTCCAAGGGAAAATTCACCCCAAACTGGGAAGGCCCGTTTTTTGTCAAAGAGGTATTGACAGGAGGTGCTCTCAGATTATAGGAAATGGACGGCGATGAATTTCCACAGCTCATCAACTCGAACACCGTGAAACGATACTATGTCTGAAGTTACCATCAAACAAACATCCTAGTTTTGGATCACCAGATCCCCAGTCACTTCTTGTTTTCTAACCCTTCATTACATACAACCCGTCTTCATACCCATCTGCCCCATCAGGGACAAACACACTTTTTAAACCAGAAGCCTGGTTTCGGATTAACATATCCTTCACTTAACTTTTCACACCTGCAGTTTTGTCCCACCCGGGATAAAACTTTTCACACTTGCAGTTTTGCCCCACCAGGGATAAAACTTTTCACACCTATAGTTTTGTCCCACCAGGGATAAGACTTTTTCACCTGCAGTTTATCCTGTACATGGGATCAAACTTTTCACCTGCAGTTTGTCCTGAACATGAGATCAAACTTTTCGGCTACAATTCGTCCTGCACATGGGGCGAAATACGTCGACCTGATCTCCCCAATACATGGGAGTACGTAGACAACCATTTTTATGGCCCGATCATACCACAAAAAAAATAAAAAAACAAAAACAAACACCTCCATACCCTTCTACACCTTTCACATACAACGTTGAACCTCTAACACCAGGTTCGAACTACGCAGACTTGATCTCCTCTTCAATAGGAGTACGTAGGCAGCCATTCATGGTTCGGTCTTACCCCCTACCAAAGCACAAAAACTTGTTGACGGTACTGGGATCATCCTTTAATCCACAACACTTCATTGGCTTAGACCAAAGGGATGGAACTACTAGGTCTCCCCACACCAATGGGAGAATCAACAACCATCTAAGCTGTGGTTGAGTCCTTAAAGAGAAATATCAATTCATAAGAGATGGAACTACCTGGGCTCCCCCATACAAAGGAGTACCAACGACCATCTATGGTGCGGTAAACCTCAGAGAGGAAAGACACACTCCTCTCCATTACAACATACAAAAACCAGTCCCAAGACACCAAAGGGTAGAGATACAAACAGATCAATGAGCCATTCTGAAAGATCTTGAGACATCTCAATGTCCATCCATCAAGGGGGAGTTCGGAACACATCAAGATCACAAGCCCTGAAGAAACAAGAAAATATCAAGCAAGTAACAAGGCATAACTAAAAGGGAATTGAATCAAAATATATTTCCCTACCATATATAATGATGTTTGATATATACAAATATGTATTGTGCATGAAAAAATGGCTAAGCTAGTCTGTGCAGGAAAATACAAGCCCATCTACAAATAAGTGTATATGCGAGCTATCAAGTCCAACATGGCATCTCTCTCTGAAAAAGGAGGTAACAATGTGAGCTCCTGCCCAAGGGTATCTACACGAGCCAACAAATCTACAGCTAACTGTATGGTGACGCTATGCTCATCAATATACATGTTCATCTCTGTAATAATATTAGTAGTATGGGACCTCACTACAGTACTATCTATAACGACGACGTCCCGGGTAGATATGGCACCATCTCGCTCAATAATCAAAGCATCTCTAGATGATTTAGCCTCATCCTGCTCAATAATAGCGGTGTCTCTATGAGTTAAAGCATTATCTCTGTCCAATAGAGCGACATCTCTCCCACTAAAAGCTGTTAACATCAAGGCCCTAGCCTGATCCCTCTCAAATGTCATCAGATGCAGGCTCTGCTCTAAATACTCTACCGAATAGGGAGTCACAGTAGCGGTCATACTGGGAGAATCAACAAGAGCTGTTGGTAACCCAACAAATAGCTCCTCATCGGTGGGAGAATCAATGTCCTCTATGGGCTCTCCACCATCAGAATAAATCCCCTGACTCTATGGATATAATCGCAGCCGATGTGGTCTCTACCTCCATCCATGCAGAATACTATGTAGAACGACCTGGATGGCTAATGGAAAACTCAGCTAACTCATGGTGATCCCAACAGGCATACACCCTGGATCTGTCCTCTGCTGACAAATGGCGAGAAGCCAAACGCTGACCCAATGCCCCCTCAAAAGGATGGACGTCCTAAAACTGGTCGAACTGTGACATCACAACCAGTGGGTGGTAAGTAGTCATGGCCCTCAAACCAACCAGAGGGAGATAGATCTACACCCGTTGAGGCAAGCCCGACTAAAAGAAGGCAGATCCATCGAATGGCTATGAAGTTCTACCCGAGTGGAGATGCACTCTACCAAAGATATACAGGAATAGGTCTCCTCATATGTCTGGACAAGGACCAAGCTCAGAGGCTCATGGATAAAATCCATTGTGGAGTATGTGGCCCACATATAAGCAGCTTCTTACTTGTTAAAAAGATCCTTAGAACAAGGCACTACTGGCTCTCGCTTTAGGCTGACTGTGATGATCACGTCAAGAGATGCTATCAATGCCAAATTCATGGGAATGCTATCCATGCCCTTCCTAGGGAACTCCACAATATGAGTTCACCTTGGCCCTTCTCAATGTGGGGAATGGACATGATCGGGACCATCGAGCCCAAAGCCAGTAATGAGAATCAGTTTATCTTCACCATGATCGACTACTTCACCAAATGGGTAAAAGCAGCCCCTTTTCCCAGGGTTACCAAAGAAGTTATCATTGCTTTCATCAGAAACAATGTCATTTGTCGACATGGACAACCAGAGGTAAATGTGTAAAACAATGCTAAGAACCTCAACAACAAAATGATGGAGGAGTGGTGCAGTAAATTCCATATCAAACACCTTAACTCCATCATCTACCATCCAAAGATGAATGATGTTGTTGAAGCGGCTAATTAGAACATCAAGAAGATCATGCAAAAGATGTTCGCCAATCATAAAGGATGGCCTAACCTCTTACCTCTGACTCTATTAGCCTACAGAACTTCAATGCGTACTTCCACTAGGGTAACCCCCTACTCATTGACTTATGGCACTACAAGAAAAAGGCCTAACAGCGACCAATATTATCAGCGACTGCATATGCGGTCGCTAATACTACTATCTGCGACCGATATCTGAGACCATGATTTAATCCGACAAGCTATTACATATCGTGACGCATGCGATTCATTGATCGATGTTATCATAATTTTGCCTCCCAAAATTTGGCAGGAAATGTTAGCACCAAGGTTTTGTGTGACCACTTAAAATCAGCGATCGTATACGGTCGCAGATGGCGGTCGCTAATTTCATAAACTAATTTAGACTCAGGTTCGCGACATCAGTACACAGAAGAAAAGAAAAGAAGGAGATACAGAGACGAGGGAGTAGGGGGGAAGAGAATAGAACACTGCCGACCACTGACGCACTGCCGCACCACCGCACCACCACTGCACCACGCCGGTAACCCCCAATTAATCTCTAAATTAAACTTTTAGTTATCCCTAAATCCCTAAATCTTTCCATGTACTAATTTTATTTGGTTCAGCATATACAAATCTTAGTAGATTTAAATGTTGTGTTAATGAGTGGCTAAATTTCCATGTACTAATTTTATTTTGCTGCATTAGTGAGTGGCTAAATTTTTGACTGGAACCCAATAAAAGATGTATTATAGTTTTCCTTTTATAAGGAAATGGCTTTAATGTTCTTCTTCATTGATGCTAATTCATTTTCTTAGGGGTATTTTCTTCTTAAGCTTCTTTAGCCAGAAAAATGATGTTTTCTCGATAAATTATAATTGTACCTTCTTGTCATTGTTTTAATTTTAACTCTGTTATCCTCTCTTTCTTTTGTTTAGTACACAGAAATTACTTGCATGATCCCACAATGTGTGTTGCACGATTTACTGCTATAAATAAAATGGAATATGATTTTATGTTGAGCTCAATAAATTTGTAACATTAGTAGTGTGACTCTTCAGAATTCGAATTCGCTCTGAAGCCTGTGAGAGATGCGATGAAGCATAATGCAGCTTGCATTAACCTTGTAGAACATCATATTGACCAATTAAAATTTGGATTATGAATTCATGATAAAAAAAAATTGGAGTCAAAGTAATTAGGCTTTTTTCTTTGGTCTTGTTGCCATTTTCATATATACTTGTTTCGAGGATTTATTTGTTTCTTAGATCAATCAATGTACTCAAACAACAACAATATTGAAGACCAGCTGTTAATTTCATCAACATTTAAATCTACTTGACGGGAAAAAAATACACACACACACACACACATTATTGGTTGATTCAATCTCTTTTTATTCCTGTTATAGTCTGATTGATTGAATCTTATATACATATCGTCGTGCATGTGGCTAGTCCATATTACAGGAGAGACTTTGGCAAAAAAAATTTTATTGGTCGGGTAGTTGCGAACATTTATACTATTACCGAGCCTATTGGTGATCCACTAGAGCCTATTAAGGGGATATTGGAGCTGATGGGTTGGGCTTGGGGCCGCAAGGCCACACGAGGCTACGCCAAGCTTAGACAAGCCTCACGGGGCCAAGCCAAGCCAAGCTTGGTTGTTAGCATGGAAAACTATTAGAAACATTAAGCCAAAATAAGCGATCTTTAGGGGCTGTTAGTGCAACAGAGAAGGTAACTAGATTCATTGGTCAATAAAGAGACTATTTTGGCTATAACAGAAAAACAAGGGTATTTAACACTTATGTATACAAGAATAAAGCTACAAAATGTTATAAAAGTTATAAATTTCAACCAAGTTGTGACTATCCCAAAACATAAAAGATTATAGAAAGGGACCGTGAGGGGTATAATCTTAAAACATGTTAGGCGCTTTAGCACACTAGTTGATATGAATGAATCTCCAAGATACTCAAAAGTTATATAAATGAGTTAACAAACTCTGATATAAAGCTAGCATGGATGAAATACCTTATGTATTCACTTACGATAAACAATAAAAACAAATTTAAAACAAATTAAAATAAAATAACATGATATAATATAACTATTAAACTAAGTAGCATTTACTTAGTTTCTCATACTAAATTTAATAACATTTAAAGTTTCTCATACTGCTTTAATTTGCATTCATTCGTTAACATCAAGTATGCTTAAATGTTAATCATATGCTTACAAGTATACTCAAGTCATATGATTACAAGTATGCTCTCAAGTCATATGCTTACAAGTATGCTTAAATGTCATTCATATGCTTACAAGTATGCTCAAGTCATATGGTTACAAGTATGTTTAAGTCATATGCTTAGAAGTATGCTTAAATGTTAATCATATGCATGCTTACAAGTATGCTCAAGTCATATGGTTACAAGTAAGCTCAAGTCATATGTTAACATTTATAATGTTGTCTATAGTAGGTACCGTTGAATCATGGACCTCTATTCAGACCGTAGTTGGATGGCACAATGAAAGTCAAGTGCCCAGATAGGTGCTACAGCTGAATTTAGAGTTGGTTGCCAAGTGTTTTTGGAGTATGCGTATAGTCACCCGGAATGAATGAATGGTAAGTCGCAGATACGATGTCCATGTTTGAAGTGTAAGAATGTATATTATATGGACAGAGACATGGTAAAATATCATTTACTTGTTTCTGGGTTCATGAAAAATTACGAAGAATGCTGGTGGGCACATGGGCAGAAAAGAGATAGTGGCATCATAGAAGTACACAATTCAGGCAGTAGTACTCATCGTATGAATGAAATGGTTCATGATATTGCAGGGCCAGATTTTGATTGGGAATAAGGCAGAGAGAAACCTATGAATTCTGATGCCAAAGACTTCTTTAAGTTGTTATACGAGGGTAGCGAGCCATTGTGGCATGGTTGCACCAAACACACTACATTGTCTGCAGTGGTTACATTACTTAACATCAAGGCTGATCACAACATGAGCCATGAGTGTTTTGAGTCACTCTTGAAGGCCATTAAGAGTATGTTATCTGACAGTGAGAAATTACCTGCAAACTATTACTTTTGTAAGAAAATGGTGAAGAATTTGGGTCTTGGATACCAAAAGATCGATGCATGTTATTTTATAAGGAAAATGAACAGATGACAAGTGAACGTTTTGCAGTCATGATCGGTTTAGGCCTAATAAAGAGGGTGTGACTACAAAAAAATCAAGTATACCATTTAAGATTCTAAGGTATTTTCCAATAACACATCGGCTAAAAAGATTGTACATGTCTTCAAGAACAGCTGAACATATGAGTTGGCATGCGAAATCTCCAGCTAAAGATGGAGAACTAAATCATCCTGCAGATGGGAAGGCTTGGAAAGATTTCAACATAGCACATCCTGGGTTTGCATTGGAACCTAGAAATGTGAGGCTTGGATTGTCCACTGATGGTTTCAATCTATTTGGCCATTCAGTTGTTCCGTACTCATGTTGGCCTGTGATTATTACTCTGTACAACTTGCCTCCTTGGATGTGTATGAAACAGCCATACTTATTTTTTTCACTCGTGGTTCCAGGTCCTAAGAGTCCTGGAAAGAACTTAGATGTTTACTTGTGATCTCTTATAGACGAGTTGAAGATATTATGGGAGGATGGAGTACAGACTTGGGATGTTGCAACGAAAACAAATTTCAACCTTAGGGAAGCGGTTATGTGGACTATAAGTGACTTCCCAGGTTATGGTATGTTAGCTGGATGGAGTACACATGGGAAGTTGGCTAGTCCGTATTTTATGGAGCATATAAAGTCGTTTAATCTATCAAAAGGTCGAAAGACTTGTTGGTTTGACTGTCATTGTCAGTTCTTACCGGTAGATCACCCGTTTTGAAGAAATAGAGGACACTTCAGGAAAGGGAAAGTAGACAATGATATGCCTGCACCACGATTGTCGGGAACAGAGATGCGAGATCGTGTGATGAGATTGCCGGTTATCCCATTTGGTAAGATTGATGCCATAAACATAATCAATGGGTTTGGCGAATCTCATAATTGGGTTCGGAGAAGCATCTTTTGGGAACTGCCTTATTGGTCTACAAATTTTATTCGTCATAATCTAGATGTGATGCATATTGAGAAGAATGTGTTTGACAATGTGTTTAACACTGTGATGAATGTTACGGGGAAGACAAAAGATAACGATAAAGGCACGTTTGGACATGAAAGATATTTGTAAGTGTGCTGGATTAGAACTTTATGAATCTCCTAATGGTAAGATTGTCAAACCGCATGAAAGGTACACATTATCCAAAAAGAAAGTTGAAGATGTGTGCACATGGGTTAAGTCTCTGAAACTACAAGATGAATATGCGTCAAACATTGCAAGGTGTGTTATGGGTGGGAAATTGCAAGGGTTGAAGAGTCATGACCGTCATGTGTTCATGGAGAGACTCATGCCTATAGCATTTCGGGATCTGCTTGATAAACCAATATGGGATGCTTTGACGGATCTTAGTCATTTCTTTAATGACTTATGTTCAAAATCATTAAATGAGAAGGACATGTCTGTACTTGAGAAGAACATCATAGAGATCACATTTAAACTGGAAAAAATATTCCCACCTGGTTTTTTTGACTCCATGGAGCACTTGCAAATCCATCTTCCCTATGAAGCTCGTGTTGGGGGTCCAGTTCAATATAGATGGATGTACCCTTTCGAGAGGGTGATGGGAAACCTTAAGAGGAAGGTGAAGAATAGAGCTTATATCGAGGGGTCGATATGTGAGGCATACAGTTCGATGAGATATATACGTTTGTCTCAGACTATTTTTCGGATGAAGTCTTGACAAAGGCCAATCGAGTATTAAGACATGATGATGGGAGAAATATTGAACAAAATGGTCGGCTCTCTATATTTGGTCTATCGGGACGCGCTTATGAAAAAGGGAAGCGCATATTCCTCTCTGAGCAAGAATTACATGATGCACATACTTACATTGTTCTCAATTGCGAGGAGATTGACGAATTTATGAGGTACACATGTAAACTTGATAATTTATCTTTTAAGTTGAAAATTTATTCCAATATGTTAATGTTTATAACATGGTATAGATTGTACGATGATGAGTTAAAAGTGAAGCATCTCGGCATAACTGATAAAGATATTCAAATCAATCGTGATAAAAAATTTGTACTTTGGCTAAAGAACAAAGTAAGTTCAATTTTTAAGCACATAGTATATATATATATATATCCATGTTAACTATGACTTCATTTAATAAGATGGAGTTTTTGTAGGCTTTGACTGAGGGATCAACGATTCGCTAATGTACAAGTCCTAGCTATGGGACGAGAGCGAGGGACCAAGTCGGTATAATAGTTACAAAATAAATGGTTGTGAATTTCACACAAAGGCATATGGGCGCGGTAAAATAACAACGAACTCTGGAGTGTGTGTCCAAGGAGATTGTTACAAAGAGCTTGGTCGTGCCTTTTATGGGGAGTTGGAGGAAATTATAGAGTTATCGTACAAGGGCACGTACGGGGGTCATATTCACTTGTTCAAGTCCCATTGGTTTGATTCAGAAAAATGGATACGTGTTGATAGACATGGAATCATCGATATTGACCTCCATAGGTCTGCGTACTCCAACGAACCGTTTGTTTTACCAATTCAAACAGTACAAGTATACTACACTCCTAGTCCTGTTAGGAAAAGGGATAGACCGCCTACAGATTGGCAAGTTATAATTCATACTCCCGCGCGTAGTCGTGTAGAAGTAGTTGATGGGGAGATTTACCAAAAGCATATGCTTCATAGTCAAACTATAATAAATGTGGAGTACGACAATGAAGTAATCCAGTTAGATGGTGGAGATGAACCACATGAATTAGATCCTGAGTCAATACTTGTGTCAGATGACATTGATACTGAGGAGGAAGAGTTATTGACTGAATCTAACACTGAATCTGAAGCAGATGATGGTTATGAATCTTCAACACATATACAAGATGATTCTGAATCAGACATTGACACTTGAACAAATGAAATGTATGTTTAGCATTACATGTTTTTTATATCATTGTCATGTTTATGTACTAAACTATTTAAATGCAATTTTTGTTTATTGTCATTTTATATTCATATATATACATGTTTATATCACTGTCATGTTTATGTACTAAACTATTTAAATGCAACTTTTGTTTATTGTCATTTTATATTCATATATATACATGTTTATATCACTGTCATGTTTATGTACTAAACTATTTAAATGCAACTTTTGTTTATTGTCATTTTATATTCATATATATACATGTTTATATCACTATCATGTTTATTGTTATATATACATGTAATCAAATATGACTCATAATAACATCCTAAAATTTGTAATATCTGGATGGCTTACAAGCGGTAGCAGAAAAAAAGCTGGCTTGGGTGAGGGACTAATCATGTGCCCAAGGCCCTACTAATCCGGATGATCGATTCTTATTGATTAGCCCTCCTCCGAATAATACACGTCGTCCGTATATATCATTTATATATAAGCATTTAAGATTCCATTTATACAAGATATATAGAACTTAGATGTAAATTGCTTTAATATATCTACTTATCGTTGATGTAAATTGATGTTAATATGATAATTAATGTTAATATGCTTATTGTATTGAAAATTTGTATATTTCTCTTGGTTTATGTCTTGGGTGCCTAGAAATGTCTATATATGCATGTCGTCGTGCATGTGGCTAGTCTATATTGTAGGGGAGACTCTGGCGATTTTTTTTAAGTATTATAAGTATAAGTTTGAAAAATGTTCATAAGTATTATAACTTAGATGTAAATTGCTTTAATATATTTACTTATCGCTGATGTAAATTATTGTATATTATAGTGATTTTTCAGATAATAAGATCGTCAAGTGCATATCACAGCTATGTTTACAGAATTGGCCTACACTTGTGATTGCGTGGGCGAGCACACCTATCGCCCACAAGGATGCTGTTTGGGCTGAATTTTAGGTATGTTTTTTTTTAATTATGACAGATAACAATATTCAAAGGATAATTGTTTAGTAATGTTATTATTTTTGTTTTATTTGCGGAAACGGTATAGATGGGAGGACGCACAAACTTCAGTGATACAGACATTATTCTGGCAGAAGTGCGCGGTCCACACCAAAGACAATTTGAACAAAGAATGAAAAAAAGCCCTTCACAATGTTGAGATCGACCATCCAGGTCAGGGAGAGGATTACATGAACGAGCATAGCCCCTGGTGGTGCACCCGATCCATATGGGGTGAGATGTGTACTTGATGGAGAGAGATGAGTGGGTGAAAAGGCGAAAAGACCGCCGCCACCAACAGATGCTCGGGTGTACCTAATGGCAAAAAGGCTAAAGGGACATATAAGGGAGGCAATATTTCACGATTACGATATATCCTTTGCCGAGTGCGTATTTACAAATTTTAATATGTTTACAATCATGAATTATAGAAAATATATCACATTTTACTTAGTAATATTGTGTTATTTTTTGTATAGAGTCTCGATCTCAAGTCGACCTATCCATTATTTGGATGTGTATGCGTGGCCACCGTGATGGTCCACTGATGCTATCCAAATAAGCGGTAATAAGTTTTAACAACTTGATCTTGTTTATCAATGCTTACGTAATTTATTTTAACTATTTAATTGTTAACATGATGACGAGGATACTTATAAGTGTTTATTGAATGAAGCGCTATCACGAAGGCACTCCACGTCCGCCTATTGATCAAAGTTTGTGGGAGAGAAGTCATTGTGAAGAAGAACTACATTAAAGGTCAAGGACAACGACGACACCCATCCTTTAGTGGCTTAGGCTGCTCTTCCACCTAGTCTTCACAGTCATCGAGCCATCCAGTTTTTCATACTCCGGCTGACTGTGTGAGAGCTATATGTCGAGATCGAGATCTTATGAAGATATTGGGCGGGCATCTGGGGTCTCTGAGTCCTGAGGAGTTAGCTGAAGCAGTTGCGGCAGCAGCAGCAGGATAGCATGGGGATGACGACGAGGTATAAAATCAATTTGTTGTATGTATTGTCGTAATATATACTAGTATCAACATAGTTACTATATTTGTATCTTATTTTATTATTTTGTTAATTACAGGGTGATCAAGGAGGCGATGATGCTTGACATACCTGCTTTAGATCAGTTTTATAGTTATAGTATAAGCTTGTACTTGTATATTCATTCTTTGGATGTCTGTATGTTACTTAAAGAAGTTTTGAAATGTTCTTATATTTATTCAAATCATATTGGTTTTTAAAGGTTTATATAGTTTATATACTAGTTTAATGTATGTGTTGGTACGGTGGACGATAGATCTTTATATTGTTGTGTATACTGTTTGACTTGTTGTGTATGTGCGTTGGGATAAAGCAGGTACAAAATAGGTACAGGTTTTTGGGAATTCTGCAAAACAGCAAAAATCTGGTTTGCATTTTTTTCATATCAGCGACTGCATGCGGTCGCTGATAGTTATTAGCGATGGCTAAACATTTGAGGGTATCAGCAACCGCATGCGGTCGCTAATAGTAGTCGCTGACATGTGGACCATGTCAGCTTTGGCCCTGGACCATGTTGACTCAGCTTAGCGACTGAATTTGTCATTTCGGTCATAGATGATTCGATCGCTAATAGTGGTCGCTGTTGTGCATCTCAGCGACTAGATTTTATGTTACGTCTATCAGCGACCGCATGCGGTCACTAATGGATATCTACGATCGTATGCGGTTGCTGATAAACCTTTTTCTTGTAGTGTGGGATGGAAGCAGTACTCCCCATAAAGGTGGAAATAGAATCCCTCAGAGTGTTGATTGAAGCTCAACTAGATGAAGACCAATGGTTACAAGACGGATATCACCAATTGTCTCTAATAGACGAAATGTGAGACCCCGAATTTTATGAAATAAAAGTATTCAATTTTTTTATTTTGGTAAATAGTTAAATTGATAAAAGTTTAAAGTTAAGGGTAATATGTGAAAATTTTTCAAAGTAAGCAAGTCGATATAAAATATTCGTTGTGTTGGGGAATATTCTTTTTGTCGGGGAATATCCGTACGACGGTACAATCGTTAGTGGACCCCACAATGGAATTATTGTCGGATTGAGAAAATGACAAATATTTTTATGAAAATAATGGCAGAAGTTTTACCGTTAAAACTGTTGAACTACTCGGTTGTAAAAGTACAGTAATACGCGTGGTTGCATAGTAGCATATGGTATTGATTATTAATGATTACGTGATAAGTCACTCAGTTTTGTTTTATTAGTATTATTAATGTAATAAAACAGAAAAGCTTTTTATATAAAACAGAATACTTTTATAAAGTTATTCTATAAATAGAATATATTATATTTTATTATGCATAGTAGTATTATAGTGTGCGCATAGTGTTTTGCATAGTAAAATCTTTTTATATAAAAGCAGAATACTTTTATAAAGTTATTCATTTTATTAGATTATAAATAGAATATATTATATTTTATTTAAAAGATTTTGCTTTAAATATGGACCGTCCAGATTAAAAGTAAATCAATGGACCGTTCATGAATTAGTTACTTATCGGATCCATTCTTCTATATATAGAAGCTCATTCCTTCATTATTTCTTACGAATTCTTTGAAACTCTGAGAGAGAAACTATAGAGAGTTCTTCTTTTATAATCTTGGCGTATTTCTTTAGAGTTTAAGAAAGCTTTGAGCATAATGCAAGTTTTCTTGAGTATATCTCTCCTCTACCGATCGAGTCGTACTCTTCTTTTAAAGGTAAGGGATATTATTTGTTGTACTCGTAAGGGTTATTATTTCTTTCGTATTCATGAAGAGAACTTCTATTATTCCATTCCTTATTATTATGTTGGAATAACTTTGTATGTCTGAAATACGCATACATGGTGATATTCTTCTATTATTCCATTCCTTATTATTATGTTGGAATAACCTGTATATGCGAAACACCGCATACGTGGTGATATTCTTCTATTATTCCATTCCTTATTATTATGTTGAATAACTTTGTATATCTGAATCAATCGCATACGTGGTGAAAATTTTCTATTATTCCATTCTTTATTATTACTTTAGAACATCCATGCGATTGCTTGAATTTACTTTGACACGGTTCTCATTATTTATTATTCTATTGGAATAACACATACATGCAATCTACCGCATGCATGGTGATTTACATTATTAATTCATTCTTTATTATTACGTTGGAATATCACATACATGCATTTACGTCGGACTGGTTCCATTATTTATTATTACATCGAGAATAACACATGTCTGCAAGGATCTATCGCATGCATGGTGAATTCTTGTTATTCCATTATTTATTATTACATCGTTGGAATAACATCATGTGGATTACCATGCATGGTGAATGATCCTTTATATTCATTCCTTATTAAACTGTGAAAATGATCTGTTTACGAGGATTATGATGAAAGTCATAATAAAAGCATTGGACTGATGAAAATCATTGGTATATGTGGTATTAGTAAGTGTTGTGATGAGTTATGTTGGTTATTATGTGAAAACATGAAAGTTTCTTAGAAATCACAAAGGGTTGAAAAATCAGATTTTGGTGAAAATGAAAATAAAATTCAATTGACCATATCTCCTATTATATTTCGAATTTTTGAGTGTGGTAAAGTTTTAGAGTTTTATCTATGAGTTTCCTAATGTATCCAAGTGGAATCACTAGAAAAGGTGTTCTAGATTTTCGTGCGGACTGATTTTAGCAAAGGAGTTAAAAACCGAAATTTCCAAAAAGGCTACTGTCCAAAATTTTAAAAGGGCATTTTCGGCCACTTAAATTGTGAGAAAAATTCCGGCCTTTTGGGACATGAAAATATATGGTATAAAGTACCTCTTGTCCAAAAATGAGCTCATTCCGACTTAAAATGAGCAAGTTATGAATATTTCAATATTTAGGTTCTATAACTCCGATGACTATGAAATTTAAACTGGAAGCTCACGTTAACATGTGTAAAATCCTGCCAGGATTTGGGAATTTCTGGAGTTAACCTTGAGGTAGCTAATTTCTTAAGGAATTAATTAGAAATTAATTTTTGAAAAATAGTAAATGAATTTTAAAAATTTCGCGAAAAATATATGTTCATTATGGGACTATATTCTGTTAAATCACATAAAGGAAATATTTTTGGGACTGATTTGTTATTTTTCATGAAAATGGTTTAGTTACGAACATATGAGTTAAATATGTTATGTGAAGTAATAACAAAGTTGGAAAATAGGATTTTATGGCTTGGAAATCCTATATAAGGTATATCGATATTTTGATGAGGAATTTAATCATTGGTGATGAAATCTTATGAGTATGGCATTTTTGAATGATTAAATGCTTATTTGGTAAAGTGTAAACAATTGAAATAAATTGTTTATAAGTTTAAGAATTGATTAAAATATTGTTATGATATTAATAATATTAGATTATGAGTGGTTAATAATATTTGGATAGATTTAAAGTCTTTAATATTTATCCTTGTTTTCGTTTGATTAATACTTATATCATTGTCATCATCCTCATGTATATATTATGTTGAAAGTCATCTGTGGCCTGTAGTGCATAGATGGACTTGGTATGATTATGACCAGGGATTATTCGGTATAATCATGACCGTAATGTTACGAATGATGTGGAAAAAGTCCTCATTAGCCGTAGTGCATTGATGGACAGTTTTTGGTATGATTATGGCTATGGATTCTCTTCGGCCAAGGGTGCAAAGATGAATTGTTTTATGGCATGATTAGGACCTTTGATGAAAACACGATTATCTTTGGCCCGTAGTGCATGGATAATTCGTGGTCGTGATACTAAAAGAATATTATTGGCCTATAATGCAGGGATGAATTGATGATGTTGATTAATTATTGAGCTGAGTCTCAGCAATGAAATATTAATTCATGGATGTGATAATAATGAATATCCTTGGCCGTAGTGTATGGATAATTCATGGATGTGATATTAACGAATATCCTTGGCCGTTGTGCAGGGGTGATTCAATGATGTGGATTATTTATTAAGCTGAGTCTCAGCGATAAAATATTGATAATAAGCATTTAAATTCATAGAAGATAGTAGATATCATGCTCAACTTGACTCTTCTAAAATACATTTGTATATCTTTGGCCTGTAATGCAAAGATGAATTGTTAATGAATATCTTTGGCCGTAGTGCAAAGATGAATTTATTAGTATGATTATGAGCAGGGATTGTGATTTGGTATAACCATGATTTTTGATGTTTCAGGTAAAGATAGGTGATGAAAATTATCTTCGTCATGAGTGCGAAGAGGAATTTAGAACCACGATTATAATTATGAGTTATTCATATGATTGTGGACAGGAATTGTTGATTGATGTTACAGGGATAAAATATTATCGATGGACTTTTAACATAGATAAGATAATAGATCTGATGGTCTATTTGACTCTTCTAATGGATTGCTCGTTCCGCTATAATTATGGTTGAAAAGTTTTATCATCTACCATATGTTTTAAATCTCTGATTTATTATTGATGAAAGCTATTGATAATTTAATTATCTTTATTCATGATATTCTTTACTGGGCTAGTTGTGCTCACCCTTTTTGCTTCATAATTCCTTTCAGGTAATAAGAGTGTAGGTGGGGGTTGAGTGGGGATAACGGAGAAATAGTGTGATGGTTAGAGGCGTCGAAGTTTCTCAATACATTATAAAAGCGGCATGACGTACAACAGATAATTGTATTGGGGACCTAAGATGTGTGTGTCGTATTTTATCGTCACTTAATAAGCGATTTTGGCTAACAACAATAGGGTGATGAGAACAGACTTTGAAAGCGTCAAAAGTGCACCTCATTAGAATGAATATGATAGTAATCTTCTCGTTCTTCTTTGGGGTCTTAAAATTTTCTTTCTTTGTATTTTATATGGCATTGTAACAATTTGAGTTTGGATCTTGTCTACGAGATAATATTGTATTAAAACTCACGACTTAAGCGTGTGGTAAGTATTACATCTGACAGTTCAACGATTAATATACATGAAGTTTGTATTTGATTTTATAGTGTGATATCTGGCCACTTAGAATGGGTCGTGTATACCTATTTTGGGGGCGTCACAAATGGTATCAGAGCTTAGGGATATGGTCATTTGGCGGAGATAAGAGTCTAGAACTAGGAGGAGAGGCAGGTTATATACTTCGCTAGTGTGTGACTTACCTAAGCTGAAATTGTTTACTTGATAAGTTGACAAATTGTGATATGTCGATTAACCTTTGTTTTGAAATATATTCTAGAATGATATCTGGAATACAGGAGATGAGAAATGGGAAAATTATGATAGCGAGGAAATTATCGGGAAGGTACAATCTGAAAAGAAAGCAAGGTATTCTCATCTCTTCGAATATCAGGTACGTACGTAAATTTTGAGGGCGAAATTTCATAAGGAGGGGAGATTGTGAGACCCCAAATTTTATGAAATAAAAGTATTCAATTTTTTTATTTTGGTAAATAGTTAAATTGATAAAGGTTTAAAGTTAAGGGTAATATGTGAAAATTTTGCAAAGTAAGCAAGTTGATATAAAATATTCGTTGTGTCGGGGAATATTCTTTTTGTCGGGGAATATCCGTACGACGGTAGAATCGTTGGTGGACCCCACAACGGAATTATTGTCGGATTAAGAAAATGACAAAAATATTTTTACGAAAATAACAGCGGAAGTTTTACCGTTAAAACTGTTGAACTACTCGATAGTAAAAAAATGCGATGTCTGGCGTGGTTGCATAGTAGCACGCGGTATTGATTATTAATGCTTACGTGATAAGTCACTCAGTTTTGTTTTATTAGTATAATTAATGTAATAAAACAGAAAAGTTTTTTATATAAAATTGAATACTTTTATAAAGTTATTCTATAAATAGAATATATTATATTCTATTATGCATAGTATTTTGCATAGTAAAATCTTTTTATATAAACAGAATACTTTTATAAAGTTATTCTATAAATAGAATATATTATATTTTATTATGCATAGTGTTGCATGTAGTGCACTGCATAGTGTTTTGCATAGTAAAATCTTTTTTATAAAAAGCAGAATACTTTTATAAAGTTATTCGTTTTATTAGATTATAAATAGAATATATTATATTTTATTTAAAAGATTTTACTTTAAATATGGACCGTTCGATTAAAAGTAAATCAATCTAGACCGTTCATGAATTAGTTACTATGCAGTCCATTCTTCTATAAATAGAAGCTCATTCCTTCATTATTTCTTACAAATTCACTGAAACTCTAGAGAGAGAAACTTTAGAGAGAGTTCTTCTTCTATAATCTTGAGCGTATTTCTTTAGAGTTTAAGAAAGCTTTGAGCATAGTGCACGTTTTCTTCGAGTATACCCTCGCCCTACCAGTCGGAGTACGTACTCTTCTTTTAAAGGTAAGTTGGCGACCATCTAAGCTGCGGTTGATTCCTTGAAGAGAAACACCAATCCATAAGAGAAGGAACTAACTGGGCTCCTTTTAAATAGGAGTACTGGCAACCATCTGTGGTGCGGTAAATCTCAGAGAGGAAAAGTCACACTCCTCTACACATCTACATACAGAAACGAGTCCCAATACACCAAAGAGGGTAGGGATACATACAGATTAATGAACCATTCTGAAAGATCCTACAACATCTCAATGTCCACTTATCAAGGATGAGTTCGGAATACATCAAGATCACAAGACCTGAAGAAGCAGGCAAATATCAAGCAAGTATTAAGGCATAATTAAAAGGGAAGTGAATCAACATATATTTCCCTGCCATATATAATGTTGTTTGATATATACAATATGTGTTGTACATGACAAAATGGCTAAACTAGTATGCAGGAAAATACAAGTCTATCTATAGATCGTTATATATGCGGACTATCAGATCTAACATAGCATCTCTCTCTGAAGAAGGGGGTAACGCTGCAAGCTCCTGCCCAAGGGTATCAACATGAGCTAGCAGATCTGAGGCCAACTTTATGGTGGCATGATGCTCATCAATATATGCACTCATATCAGCAAGTATATCAGTCGTAAGGGATCTCACTAAAGTACTATCTGTAACGGCCACATCCCGAGCAGATAGGGCAGCATCCCGCTCAATAATCAATGCATCTCTGGATGATCTGGCCTCATCTCTCTCTAATAGAGTGTCTCTCCCATCAAGAGTTGGATCTCTCTCAAAGGTCATCAGATGAAGACTCTGCTCTAAATCATTGTCTTTGAATCTTTGAATCACAAAGAGCTTTTCGTCTTTGGGAGAATCTGCAAGAGCTGATGGCAACCTAGTGAATAGCTCCTCCTCTATGGGAATATCAATGTCCTCTATGGGCTCCCCATCATCAGAATCAATCCCCGACAATGTGGATACTACCGCAGGCGATGTAGTCTCCATCCATGCGGAATACTCTACAGAACAACCTGGATGGCTAACAGAAAATGCAGCTAGCTCATGCTGATCCCAAGAGGCATACACCCTGGATCTGTCCTCTGCTAACAAGTGGCGAGAAGCCAAACACTGACTCAATGCCCCCTCAAAAGGATGGAAGTCCTGGAACTGCTCAAACTGACACATCACAACCAGTGGGTGATAAGTAGTCATGCCTCTCAATCCAGCTAGAGGGAGATAATCCATGCCCGGAGCATGAGTGATGAAGCTGTAGGGTGAACAAAGCCCTATACACGGCTATACATCAAATTGAACTCCAATTCCTACCAGGAAAATGGACCAAGATACAGGACATGTACACTCCGCATGCTGAAAGGAGTACGACATGGCTATCTCATGGGTAAAACAATACTCATGCTGTCAGAATGTGCCAATCGGTCTCAAGTGTGACATGAACAACACGTACAACATGACTGAACTACCTGTGAATACCCCTGCAGGATAGGTGCTACAATATGTAGCCGATCTCAGCGTCTCTGCTACAATCATTGGCACAATGGTGTGACCCTCCCGGAGAGCTCTCACTGCCATAATGACGCTAATGTCCAACTCATCCATATACCGTGGTATGTATACATATGATAATACGCACAGTAGCAGTACATCTACTCTGACTAAATGCCAATGATCCTCCGACATAGTAAAATCTCCAGAATGTCGTGTATAGCTATCCTCTGAGCCAAATATGTCCATCAAAAAACGCTAGGATACCACGTGGCCAGATGTGATCTCATCCTGCACAACTCTACACCTCAGCCCGGTGAGGGTCATAAACTATCAGCTCATGTCGCCGATAGCCATCCGCGCTTATGAAGGTCTGCATCTAAGAGGCGGTCTTTGCGACCATGCATACTCCTCTAAGGTAGAGTCAACTCATGGATACCAAAACCGAGAAAACCCGCCTCTCTAGTATCAATGCTCGGCGTATACCTCTACAAAGCCTGCGGGAACCTGAAACATCAGGAGAGTCATAGTATGCTGCAATAGCTAATCTACAGTCACCCTGTCTGAAGGTGACATACTATCATACCACGATCTTAGATGGGATACCACCAATACTGGTGGGGTATGATCAATATAGCTAACTGTCGAAGAAGACATCTGTACGGGTCGTGTCATAAGACCATCCAGGGGTCAATGTTGAATATCTCTGGACATACATAAATATGCATAACATAATACATGAATGATAAACAATAGATGGCAATATGATGTAGGGAATAAAAGTGTATACATTCCTAAGTACATCATCATCTAATACATCTCTGTACAACTAAAAATATAAGGAAATGGGGCGCAGACGCCCTACTACTAACAGAGGCCTATCAAAAGGTATAGCGAGAATGGGGCACAGCCACCCAGTGTCTAACAGAGGCCTATCGAAAGATATAACGAGAATATAGAAGATAATGGTGTCAATGTCTACATCATCAATCATGTCCACCTGATGTAACTCCTCTTGAGTCACTAGATCTCCATCAACGGGGATGTCAGGCCTATACAATGGAGGATCTGCACCGGCAAAGCCATAGGGGTCATCTGAGGGGCCAGCTCCTAAGCTAGAAGGATCAAATGTATACGCCTCTGTAGAATCTACGCCAA